>CM071571.1:191297880-191692615 GCA_036426205.1 Ascaphus truei
GGCAACCAGGAAGCAGGAGAACGTGAGGGAGCTGCTGGAGCCTCCCACAGGCGGAGACTTGCTGAGTAAACCGCATGACGTCATCACGTCGCGACGCGCATCGCGCACGCGCGCGGGTTGCCCGGCAACCAGACCTAGCATCAGGAAAGCCTAATTGCAAGCTGTTTTTGATCAGTGTCTCTCTGACACCATTGGTGGACCAGTACACACCCCTGCAAGGTAATTGGACCCTTCCCACATATATACCTGCTTCTGCCTGTCCTTCATTGCTGACCATAAACTCCTGTTTATGCATTGTGCTCACCGCTGCTGTCTAGTTTTGTCTTGAACTTTGTCTGACCTGTTTGACCCTGCCTGTTACTTGGATTTCTACACTCTCCAGCACTTTGACCCCGGCTTCGTTCCTCGACTACTCTACCTTCTATTACCCAGGACCTTGGCTACGAAACTCTACCTACCCGGACTCTCCAACCCTGGAACACGGCAAGTACCCTGACTACCCTGACCTCTCCAACCCTACGACGCGGTACGACTAGGACTACGCATTCCGTACAGGACTGCGTGGTTGTGGGTCGGTGCCTATACAACCCCACCTCAGCCCCGCGGTCTTTCGTCCTGTTTGTGGTGAGCGCAGCGTGACAGCAGGATCCCAAAGGTCTCATTTGTATGGGTATAGATTGCCCTAAATCCAATTGGAGAGGGGGGAATAGGATTAATCAGATCGGAGAGAGAATTAAAAATGTTAAAACCCTCACCCCCAATGGCCTGATTATAGTGAGCAGCGCATCCCTCCCTCCTCACATATCCATCGTTTTATGTTTCTTTCTCAGGTTTCCATGGAATTATTCATATGTGATTTTAATCATTGTTGTTGTTTTCTGTTGATTATGTGGTTGGTGTAACATACTTGAAAATGAGAGGTATCTCTCAATGGATTACTTCCTGGTAAAACATTTTTATAAATAAAATAAAATTCCATGTATTTTAGTGTCGCGTCATTATAGGTACGTTTATTGTTTAGTATAACATGTCAGTTCTGGTTTAGTATATGTCCGCTCATTCATTGATTTTGGGACTATTTAAACTTGGACTACAATTAGAGTGGCCAGTACCCCTGAGGAAGTGACTCTGAGTGGCTACGAAATGCGTTGGGTGGAGCTAACTGACGTAGCAGAGCCCAGGGAGAGGCGGACTTTAAGGCCAACCAGTGACATCATCTAGAAGAGACGCTGCATCTCCCATGCGTCCGCAAGAGGAGACGGCATTCCCACTCCAGCTGGAGACGCCAACGCTGACCGCCAAAGCCTCTGCAAGGTGCAGACGCCATTTAAAAAAGGCACTATCTATCTAACAGTCTAAATTGTAAGTGCACATTTGGCTGTTAAGCGCATATTAAATCTGTGTAAGTTTTTACACTATGCAATTCTCTTCCATTCTCACATGGGTTATCCTAGAGCTCTAACGGAGTGTATACAGTGGTTAACACCATTCAAAGATACTCCACACATGAGACGTCCTCTGATAATTCAGCATACAGCGTGAGTAGTTTCTTATGAGAGATGAACTTTGAACGTTATTGCGCTACATGCTTTTTCCTTTCCGTTCATTCTGCAGTAACATCAGGATAACATCATCATCCTACATCTTGTTGGAATCAGCTCTAACCAAAGGATTGCATTTGACTGATCCATATCCAAGAGATTATTTGGCGCCAAGGATGACTTTAATTCTCTTAAGTACTGTTTGGGGTGGGAAAAGAACCTTCTAAGCAGCCCTCCAGGCTGCCATGCCCACATAGGGACTCACGTCCTTGCAGGTCGCCTGGTCCCATAGACATTTGCCATTCCTTCATTTCAGTAACCACTGCATATTGGGTGTAGCGCTTTGTGTTTGCATTTTTCCTAGCAGTGGCTGGCTTCAGTGTCAGGCTTACTTCAAGGTTTCATGGTCCTCAACGGAGACTCGCTGGTACAAATCAGCACTTTTCTAATAAATTACACTTTTTGGTCCAGATGCCCCAAACCTAACGGATTTTAGTTTGTGCGGGTTTGCTATCCCTGCAGGTGTTTTCTCGATCACCAAACGGCTTAATAACCTCGTGATCATCCCGAAATCATTTTGCGATGAATGTAGTTACTTGCAAGGTGTAATATAGCATAACGTAACATCAAGTCTCAAATCTTATAACTTCAGGATAAAACACTGCAGGAACTAGTCGAGATAGGAAACTGTGTCAAAGTTCAGAATGCAAACCCGCCAAAGTTTGTCCGAACGTTATGTTTTGTTTCTGTTTTTTAAAATCCCGAGAGAAATGCCTGCCAAATAGGCTAATGTTGATATACAAACTATATTAAAATGATTAACATTGAAAGTTTGCTTCATTCTCAAGTGAATTTTCATATAAGTAAATATTTTTTATTTATTTCTTTTTTTTAAAGGCCACGTTCTTCTAACTCAAGTAAAACTTGGGAAGAAACACAATTTTCGCCGCTGATTCGGACTTTGAAGAAAGATTTTTCCCATCTTTGGCCACCAGCAGTAGCCGTGCCAGCCCACTGTGCCAGCCCACTGTGCCACCCCACTGTGCCAGCCCACTATGCCACCCCCCTGTGCAGCCACCCTGTGTTGCAGAAGACTTTTTCAAGAATCATGTGCCTTCCCTCTTGTAGAAATGTGTAAATACCCACACTGCAGTGAGACCATTTTTGGCTTAAACAGTTAATCCTGTATACTGTACAGTACGTCATGAAACGTGCCACCCCAGGAGGCTCAACTCCAGTCTTCAAGCCCCCTCAACAGGTCAGGTTTTCAGGATTTCTCAGCTTCAGCACAGGTCTTCTGAAGCAGGGACTGATTGAACCACCTGTGCTGAAGCTGAGATATCCTGAAAACCTGACCTGTTGGGGGGGAGAGGGGGTGCTTGAGGAATGGAGTTGCGCACCCCTGACATACAGTGTACATTTATATAGGCTGTTTGTGGTTCACAGCACCGACAGTGATCTACACCGAAGTGGGTTCCGTCCACTTCCGGTCCGGCGGCCGTAACCCGGAAGGGATTACATAGGTGATCGCTATGAACAGCGGTCACGGGACCCAGCGGTGCCGGAGGGTTTGTGGCCACGGAGGTGGTAGGTCCCTCTGGCACTGAAGGTGTTAAGTTAAGAGACCACAAATATCCAAAGACGCACGGAAAGGAATGAGATGGACTTACTCAATGTGAATTTTGTAGTTCAAGGTTCTGGTAGCCGTATTGGGCCTGGAGGTTATGATACCTTTTAGACAAACTGGACTTCTTTATTGACAGTGTACTGCACAGAGATTTCAAAACCTCCCAGGTCTCTTCTTCAAGTGTCCAAAGAAAACAGGGGGTGCTCGTACACTTGAGGAGCAGATCTGCGAGGTCTCAAAAGCTATGTACACCAGCGGTGACCAACTATGGTCCTGAAGGGCCACCAACAGGTCAGGTTTTTAGAATATCCCTGCTTCAGCACAGGTGGCTCATTCAGTCCCTGCTTCAGCACAGGTGGCTCAATCAGTCCCTGATTCAGCACAGATGGCTCAATCACCTGTGCTGAAGCAGGGATATCCTGAACACCTGACCTGTTGGTGGCCCCTGAGGACTGGAGTTGGCCACTCCTGATGTACACTATATGAAAATCTCTCCTCTAAGATGTATCGCAAGCCGCGATTCCTCATGTTTATCAGTTTCCAGCAAAACTAATGAAAGGCCCTTATAGTAACACCATTTTTAAGTAAACAACCATTTATCAAGTACAATTTCACCTAGTGGCCTGAAGATTTGGACACCTTTTTTTTTTTTTAAATGTAGCCCCAAAAACCAGCATTTCTGCTACATTTGTTTTGGGAAACTGATGCCCCCACTGCAAAAACTCCAACTAAATAAAAAGTCAATTGTGTATGAGGAACTGGTCTAGTCTGGCGTTTCCTTCCCCGTCTGTATCTTTGGTAATAACCGTTCTGTTTGCCTTTTTGGTTCTGTGTGGGTTTACAAGGAAGTAGTTATAAATACATTGTTTTTTTAATTTTTTTAAATAAAGCTTTGTGAAAACAGATAGAGATAAGGGAAGTAAGTTAGTTTATTTAATATTTGTATAAGGCAGAGGTAGTCAAACCTCTTCTCATGGACCGCTGGCACCAGCACACTTTAGATCATTAACCAATTCACTGGCACACAGGTGATTTTACCTCATTTGCATATAAATTGAATGTTGGGTGGTCCTCTTAAAAAAAAAAACTTGTCTGACTCAGAGCCCAGAGGAGAGAGGTTTCCAGGGCTATCAACAATTGAAATGATGTTCACTTAAAAATACCCGTCCTTCTCCTTTCTCTCTTTTCATAACTTTGTTCTCCATCATTGTTAGCAGAGACTAAGCGAAACTAAGAGAGGATGGATGGGGAGTTGGGAGAGAATGGATGGAGGTGGAGAACTAGAATGGATGGTGGAGAGAGATGATGGATGGGGGGAGAGGATGGATCAGGAGAATGGGTGGAGGGTGGAGGGGGAGAGAGGATGGGTGGGGGGCGGAGAGAGGATGGATGCGGGAGAGGATGGATCGGGAGAATGGGTGGAGGGTGGGGGCGGAGAGAGGATGGGTGGGGGCAGAGAGAGAGAATGGATGAGGGAGAGAGAGAGAGAGAATGGATGGGTGAGGGAGAAGATGGATGGTGGGGTGAGAGAGGAAATGGGTGGGGGGAGAGAGGATGGGGGAACGAGGATAGGAGGAGAAAGGATTAGGAGGGGTGGGAGGGAGGAGGGGGGAAAGAGGGAGAAACGGAAAAGGATAGAGGGGGAGTGTGTGAAAGGATGGGGGAGAGAAGGTTAGAGTGAGGGGAGGGGGAGTGACTCGTCGGGCCACATACAGGGGAGGGGTGTGAACACGTTCCCCCTCCCCCCACCGCACAACAACCTGGGGCCCTGTGGTGCCTTGGTTCTATGGATTGGGGGGAGCGCAGTTTGTAGAACTTGCCCCTGGCACAAAAATACCTAGTCCCGTCTCTGATTGTTAGCAAAGTAATTTTAATCTCAATGTAATGTAATACTTTTTTTGTACTACAATACTGTAATTTCATTGATGTCTGCCTTTTTAACTTTATTATTGTAAGGCAAAGACCTCAATAATTTTCTTATAAAACGGTTATTGCGCCTAATCTCAGAACAGCGTGATCACGTCTCCTCAGACGCCGCTACAATAGATGTTTCACGTAACAAAGAATAATACAATCAGGTTTGCACACGGCCACTCACGGCCATGACTGGGAACGAAGGAGGGTTCTAAAACACACCGAAATCAAACAGGCAAAAAGATAAGGCCCCCTCAAAACAACGGCCAAGTCTCTTGTCTGCAATGTTTCCAAACATTTCCACGGCAACTTTGCAAATGTATTACAAAAAAAAAAAGTAATTAATGCCAGTGGAGCTTACACTTTAATTAACTTCAGTTGTGTAAGTCATCTGCTGGATTTGTTTTTTTGTAATGAAATGCCTGCTCCTGTATACCAGTTCTATGAGATCAAAAAGACCACAACAACTTAACCTTCTCAATACTGCCGGTCCGGCCGCACGGCATTTGCGGTCGGCAACAAAATCACAAGACCGCCGCCGGCCCCTGGCTGATGGAGACAGAAAAGTTGGGGGCTGGCGGTGGAGCCGTCTGTCCGATCAGCACCAGGAAAGCTAGCGTTTCTTCATCATGTACTTGGTGTGTCAAGAGGGTCACTGGCGTGCCAGACCCGTGACCTAGCTGGTAAGAACATCACAAGGGCACTGAAACGGTTAAACGTGCAATCTCACGTCGCCGGACAAAAGAATTGAAATGTATATAGAATTGGAATCCTAAACAAATCAAACCATAGCCGTAGAGAATGTATTATGCATGCACATGTACGCGGGTGACACAATGTTACATGCACGCAGCCCCCGCCTCTGACCTTGTACACGTACGTCAATCTGATTTTTCGAGACTTGAAAACTGGATTTCCCAAAACAAAGTGTTTTTAAACACTGACAAAACTGTAACAATGGTATTTGGGACCAAGGCTACATTTCTAAAGTTACCAATGACTGAGCTTCAGATCAGAACCAACTCTAATACCATCCTAGCCCCTGTTACTAGTTTTAAATATTTGGGTATATGGTTTGCCTCCCATTTAACATTTGGGTTGCACATTGATACCCTGACATCCAAAACCTATGCCAAACTAGGGGTACTTTACAGGAACAAGTCCTCCCTATGTCTGCTGGTCATAAAGCGCATCGTACAGCAGATGCTAAAGCCAATTATAGACTATAGGGACATAGTATACGGTACAGCACCCCAAACTCACCTAAGCAAACTAGACACCGTCTACAACTCAATATGCCGCTTTATATACATATATATAAATATAGTGTTGATCTGACAGCCAACTGAAACCAGAACAGAGAAAAACATTTTTTCAAATGCATTTTCTCAACAAAACCAGTCAAGCTGCGCACATTCAAGCTGCGCACATTCAAGCTGCGCACATTCAAGCTGCGCACATTCAAGCTGCAGTTCAGTTTTTTTTTTTAATTTATTTTTTTACTTCAATAGTTTCATGTGGGCAATCTCTAATTACCTAAAGAACTGCATAGCTGCAGGTGAATTCGTTCTCCGTCTATTGATCGGCAAAGTTTGGCGACATCTTTAAATATGGGGAATGTAAATCGTTGCTATAGGAACAAGCATCCTTGTTAAAATAGAATACAAGAAAATTGGTCTTTCAAAGTTGTTGTTTTTTAAAACAGAGAATGCTAAAAGTATTTTATCTTACTACAGAACTGATTTATTAAAAAAAACACACACGCAGGATATTGCCTGAACTGCAGCTTTCATTCCCTAACCCCGAGATCAGCGGCCAAGCCACTGGCTGCTGCGAATCCAACACATCAAATCAACACAGACACGCAGGGAAACGGCAGGGAAAAGCCACGGGAAGACCAGCAACAGCCACAAAACAGATCCGACACGTAAAGCTGCGTTCCCACGGAATTTCCACCGTTTCCCCCCCCCCCCCCCGCTTCTCTAGCAGAGAGGCCTATGCGGCAGACCCCCATGGCAGTGAAGGGGTTAATAGAATAAAACTCATGAAACCGAATAGCGTACATTGTATGTACAGTATGTAGAAGTTTATTTATATAGCGCCAGCCATGTAGGCAGCGGTTCTGTACGTAGAATCGATGGATCGGTCAGCGCACGGGTTTTTCGCTCACAGGATGAAAAGAGAAAATGTGGGACACGTGATTAGTGTCAAGCTATACAAAACATTTAACCAGTAATATAATGTGGTTTAATGAAAATTGAATAAAAAATTGAATAAAAAATGCTTGGATAAAAAAATGCTTGGATGAAAGATCTTTTAAAATACTTTGTTAAAAGACTGAATTGGGGCTTGGATGCAGATGTCTAAGTAAAAATACTTCAGTGGAAAAAAGGTTTCTGTGGTTGGTGGTGGTGTGTGGGATGGGACATAGAAATTTAAAAAATATAATAATATATATAGGGACTGCAGGGGCCGGTGGTTGGCGCGCTTGTGTGCAGCCTGCTGCCAAACAGGAAAAGTGATGCTGCTTATGCAGTAACAAACAGAAAAAACCCCAGAAAAAAACAGCCTGCTGTCTGGCAAAAGTGGTGATGCTTGTTTGGCATTGATTTAAAGTGTTTGCCAGAAGCAGTGGTTCCCTCCTCCTTCTGCTGGAGGTTGTGAGCGGTGCTGCTAAGTGAAGTGAAACTGAGTTTTCTGGTGTAGGGGTGACTTCCTACTCCTCCTTCTGGAGGTGGTATGTAAGTGGCTTCTCTTCCGGGTGCCCGTTTAAAAGAAAAACGGCCGAAACCGGTGAGTGGGTAAAGTTAAGTTTATTGTGTCATATACAACATAAAGAATAAAACACTTACAGTACAGCTTTGGCAATAGCCCAGCTGCAGCCTGATCGTCCGATGGCGCTCCTCCGACCGGTGTATCCCCCGTGACCGCGTCCGATGGCGGGAACCGGAAGGGGAGGGCTTACCGGATGTCAACAGGCTGGCTGGGTCCTTCAGGTAATGGGCTCCGGCAGGGAACTACGCGTTTCGCAGTGATGCTTCGTCAGGTTCCTGCCGGATGCCCTGGGTCTTCCCTTTTTATAGGTCAAAGAAGCTGGTTAATTGATTGATAACAATCACTTGGTGTTCCATATAATTACAGTATTAAAACAGCTTATACAACAATTGGTGGTCTTTTTTGTTTTGTACATTGATTGTAATGAGCGAATGGGGGAAAAAAGGTAAATGCAATAAAGATGCAAAGTTAACACAGTTATGTAAAATGGGTCAAACAGTTAATTGTTCAAACAGTTAATTGTTTATATGTGGTGTCACTCTTTCATATATGATTGCCTGGAGCTTGGTTGTTTGCAATTAGGCACTCAAGAGAAAAATAAAAAATGTAGAATACAAAATGCTCATAAAACAGTACATACTTCTTTATACAAGTGCATAAAAATGGGTGCTATGACATAGTTACTTTGTACTAAAACCCTGTTTTCGAATCCTCATATGGATAAACATAGCTTTGTACTAAGCTGGTAGGTGGTTTAGTAGTTATGTGGTAAAAAGATATAAGTAATTTAATATGGAATGAAGAAATTTGTCGGAGTGCATGTATGGTGAATAAATCACATCATACGTCTCTTCATTTAAAAATGAACTGCTTACTGGCTTTATTTAAAACATGAAAAAAATGAAAAAAATGTGGAGAAAATGTTTGCTAAAAATTGTATAAAAATGTATAAAAATTAGGGATAAAATTTATGACATCAGAATTTTGTGTTCTCAGGGTTCAATGGGAAATATGAATTTTTAGAGATGTCTTTAAAGTGTATGAGATTGTATTCCACTCATTAAAGACCTAAAGACTTAAAATGTATGTGCCGTGTCGGGGATTCGAATCCAGGGTCACAATTATTAGTCACTCAATATCTGTGTGCCTAGTGGGTTAGGCTACACAGATTCTGTACGCCCGATTTACAAAGATAGGGCGGGTGGACTGTGTTAGCCCCATAAGGAACATTATCTTGTACGCAAGAAAATAGCAACATCTGGGTAATAACCGTAGGGGATAAGTATCAAAATGATGCAATTTGCTGCCCAAAAAAGAATCCTATGGATGAGACTTTTACAGTACTGTATATTTCAGCTTCTTACACTGACGCTGATCTCATAGGCAGAGAGGTTTATCCCGGCCCCGGCCGAAATAACTGGTGCAAAGACGGAGAAGAACAGACGCACTTAGAGACACATTTTATCCGATTCCTTTATGATGTTGGGTATAGCAACCGTTCTGTATACTAATCCTGTAACTACGCCCCACATACACTAACGGGAGGTACCCAAACCTGAGTCTCTGAGCCTCCGCATAACTTCCCAATGCCCACGCGCGGCACCTCATACCCGCGAGACACCTCATACCCGCGAGACACCTCATACCCGCGCGACACCTCATACCCGCGCGACACCTCAATACCTACCCCCTCGACAATAACCTCATACCCCCTCTCTCCCCCTCATCCCCTCATCTACCAACCTCCTGACCCCCCCGCTTCTCTTGCCCTTTCCTCCCTCTCGTCCCTCCTACCCTTCTACCCCCTCCCTCCCTCTGCGTCCCCCCTGATCCTCCCCCGCGCTCTCCCCCATCACCCTCCTCCCTCTTTCCCTTTTTGTCTTCACTGGCCAGTGAGGTGGAAAGGAAAGCAAGACATTACATTGCTTCTAAAGACCGCACTCACCTCTCTTCTCTTCTCCCGCTCATCTTTTCTCCGTCCCACTATTCTCCCTCCCCATCCTCTGTTCTCTTCTATCTCCCCTCTCCACTGCCCCCCTAAAAAAATACACCTAAAATGAATGGCCCTCATTCTCCGGAGCCTGGATTGTCCCCGGGCTTGACAAGTGTTCAGGAAGAAGACATGAAGTGGGTGCTAAGAACCCCCGGAGGTTAATCAAACGCCGTCATTCAACATCTCAATCTTGCTAGCTACAACTGCCGGACTCTCTCCAGTGAAGCGGCACTGCAAGACCTGGACGATGAACTTCAAAAGATTAACATGAGATATTGCTGGCCTTAGTGAGAAGAAGAAAAGAGCTCATTGAGCTCCAAGGCGGACACGTATTATGTTACAGAGGTACAGAAAATGGTAGAATCAGAGGAGCGGGCTTTATCGTTAGCATTAAAGGAGACACAACTTAGCGGGATATGAAAGCTCGTCGAAAAGAACAGCCAGAATCGTCATTCAGTTGACAAAGAAATACAGGCTTCAAATAATGCAAGTGTGTGCCCCAACATCAAGTCACACAGACAATAAAGTGGAAGACTTCTACCATTAAATCAGCCAATGTTGTGTTTGATTATATTATTATTATTATTATTAAAGTGAAACTTCTTTGCAGGCACCTACAGAGTTTTGATGGGGAAAATGTCGTTCCTTGTAACAAAAACGCGTGACGGAAGTGACGTCACGACGCAGAACCGGCAGCAGGCCTCGGCGCATGCGCAGAAGGGTCTTCGGGCCAGCGCACATGCGCAGAGGCCCCTGGTGCCCTGCGCAGCACCAAGAACACTTGGGAGACGGAGACAGCACATACAGACGCACACAAACGAGGAATTCACTGTTAGTATAAATATAGATGTGCAAATAGGTAAAACAGGGGGGGTGCCGAGCACGCACGTTCTAAGTCACACTTCTTTGCGTTTTGTCACGGAAATTGTGTTTTGATTTTTAATTAAAAATATCACCATCACAAATACAATTTCTGTGACAAAACAGTGACAAAAGACAAAAGTTTCACTTAAAATGCGCGTGCTCGGCACACACACCCTTTTATCGTTTATTTGTAACATGCAAGATATTCTGCAGCGCGGTGCAATGGGGGTACAGAGCTATGTACTTTATATTACATAAACAGAGTGACATACAAATAAGGGCAAACAGATACAGAATGTAATGGGGGCCCTGCCCCTGAGAGCTTACAATCTATATACGCACAATATTTTTCTGTGTGACTAAAAAAAATCATTGCTTTTAATAACAAAACGGTATTTATTACCCTACCCCTCCCTTTTCTCTCTCTGGTTTCCACACCGCGCACTGTCCTGATCTGAAGATCACGCTTTGCATACTCGGTAACTGATGTTTTCCTGTTTCATCGGAAATACTTCAAATGAGAACACATTTGAATCAGATAGATTGTAAGCTCTTCGGGCCCGGACTCCATTTCCTCGTCTACTTTAATGCATGAAGCACTTATACCTTTCATGTCTCCGATTATGTCACTATCATTACTGCGGTAAAGCGCCATGTACATGAATGGTGCTATACAAATAAAGATGTACCTACATACATACTGTACATACATACTGTACATGCATACATACATACTGTACATACATACTGTACATACATACTGTACATGCATACTGTACATACATACATACTGTACATACATACTGTACATACATACTGTACATGCATACTGTACATACATACATGCATACTGTACATACATACATACATACTGTACATACATACATACATACTGTACATACATACATACATACTGTACATACATACTGTACATACTGTACATACATACATACATACTGTACATACATACTGTACATGCATACTGTACATGCATACTGTACATACATACATACATACATACATACATACATACTGTACATACATACTGTACATGCATACTGTACATGCATACTGTACATACATACATACCTACATACTGTACATACATACTGTACATACATCAAAGGAAATTGTCACCTCAAGATTATTATGGGAGATTTCAATGCAAGATTGGCGCCCATCAGAAAGAAGAAGCATGAGTTGGTAAGTACGGTTACGGCAACAGGAATGAACGTGGGGACAGATTGTGCAAATTCTACCAATGTGAAAACTTCTAATCATGAATTTATTCTTCAAAAAGAATGCAAATAGAAAATAGACATGGGGTGCACCCAATGGAACCAAGAATGAAATGGACTAAATCCTAGGTAACAAGAAACACAGTGATTGCCAAGTGCACAGTCCTTAACCGGTTTGACACGAGAACGGATTACCAATTGCTTTCGGTGCCAATCTGAATGCTAAGATGGGAAGGTGAAAACTGATTTAAAAAGAAGACGAAACAAAAATCAACACCAGGAACCTTAAGAATAACAGCAGAGAATTTCAACTGAAAAAGTGCTACACTTTGCTCGAAATACCTGGGGACACGGACAAACTACTAGGGAGGGCGTCTGAAAGCTCGCAGGTGAAAGCGCAGAAAGAAACAGGAGGAACAAACAAACAGGATTAGGAAATATCAGATGAGACAAAGCCATTAATGAGGAGATGACAAGAAATGAAACCACCCCAAGACACAAGAGCTGAATATGCAGAGCTGTGCAAAGCAAAAAATTGCAACAAAATGTATCTAAGTAACATCTCCTTGGTATGTCCCTCTGAGTTCAATAGGCAAACCCCTCCCTTAATTATTAGTTAAGTGAATGTGTTCAGAGTATTTAAAGCTGCAGTTCAGTCTTTTTTTTTTTTTTTTTTTTTTTTACTTCAATAGTTTTATGTGTGCAATCTCTAATTACCTAAAGAACTGTATAGCTGCAGGTCAATTCGTTCTCCATGTATTGATAGGCGAAATTTGGTGACATAATTAGAGCTGGCATGTTTTTATTTGCTTCTGTCAGTCAGTGGAAGCTCATGAATATTCATGAGCACTCCTGCACTGACATGTGCTAGAGGGAGGGCAGAGCTGACAAAGGGGTGTGCCAGGGCCTGTGACAGGACATGAAGGGGCAGTGCCTTAGCAAATGGCTGTTAAAATAGAATACAAGAAAATCGGTCTTTCAAAGTTGTTGTTTTTTAAAACAGAAAATGCTAAAAGTATTTTTTCTTACTACTGAACTGATTTATTTAAAAAAAACACACATGCAGGATATTGACTGAACTGCAGCTTTAAGTCAGTCTATCTTGGCTGTGTAACATATGAAGTGTCTATGAAGTTAATATTGGAGTTAGAATTGGAGGTGAAGACTACAAGAAGATCTGAACTCTGCACTTCAACAAGAACAACAACAACCCTGCCTGCCTGCCACTGTGACAACGTGACTTTCTAAATGCTATGTCAATTTTTTCACATCTAAAGACTAACTTTTTAAGCTGCTGTTTAATCGTCTGTGCTAACAATGCCTCCCCCCAGGCCTGATTTATACACCTTCTCTTTCAACTCCTACTGTAAGGCCTCGCACATGGTGCCGCAGACCGTGCGGACGCGAACGGGCTGCCTTAAGGCAGTGTTCACGTCTATGCGGCGTGCGGGCGCGTGCGGGCGCGGGAGGGTGCGCAAGAAATCAGTTGAAACTGATTCCAGAACATTGGAGTAATGTCATAGTTATTCTCATCCTCAAGAAAGGAGACAGAGAAGAACTCAAGAACTCCAGACAAATCAATCAGGCTACTGCCAATTAATTACAAGATTTTGACGAAGATACTCGCTAATCGGCTACAACAGACCCTGGACTTTGCCCAGCCTAGAGAACGAGTGGGATTTCTCAGTGAATACAACACAGTGGACCACATCCAAGTTGTGCAAGAAGTGATTTCCATAATTTTTCCCTTTAATATGTGCATCAATACAATCCACACAATGATAAATAATTAACTAAGTTGCCGATCGATCCGTTCTCCAGTGCTCGATCGGCAAAGATTCGGCTCGGGGGTTCACTAAATGGCTGTCAGTGCAGCAGAAGAGGACCAAAAATGCAAAGTTCTGTGGGGAAGATCATGTGACCAGGCAGTCACTAGATACAATTGGTGCACTGCTAGAGGGAGGGCAGCACTCAAAAAGGGGTGCGCTGTTTCAGAAGAGGAAGGGGGTGGGACTGTGTAAACTGTTGCTATAGAAACAAAATGTTTGTTACATTATAATGCATTAAAAATGTCATTCAGAGTTGTTTAAAAAAAATAATAATAAAGGCTACAAGTATTTTTTCATAATACAGAACTAATTTATTTAAAAAACACACACGTAGGATATTGCTTGGTCTGCAGCTTTAATGGCATTGGAACATTTGGCATTGCAAAAGTATGTCAGCTCTATAAGAATTTGTTCTTGCATTATGACAGGGGCGTTTAGGCCCATATTTACAGTACTACACTGGCGACACACTTTATTCGAGCTCGGCTAGTCCCACGAATTCGGGTATACCCGGGTGTATTGAGGTTTGTGACTGTTTTCTGCCCGAGTGCATTGAGTTATTTTCCAGGCAGGGATTGAAGCATTTTATTCCCGCTGGCTGCAATACTGCACAGTATATATATATATACACTGCTTTACAATTCATGAATTTATGCCATCTGGTAGACACGCGAAGCATTGCAGCCTATGAAATCCTAATCATTATCATTTAACAGATCAGCCGCCCTTCAGCCAGGCATGAACCCAGGCTGGGAAGGCAAACGCAACGGGGCTTGTCAGAGGTGAGGAGCGGCGCATTCCAGGTATCTGCCAGGTACATACTGGGTATTTGCTCAAATAAAGTGTGTCGCAGCAGTAAGTGATGGTTCTCCATGATTTCAAGTGAATCCGTCATAAGGCGTCTTCCATCACCAGATGGTGTCTTATTGCGTAACATTGCTTTGGCCATTGTGCCACGCTGCGTAATAATAATAAATATGACCCGCAACCAGAATCAGAAGAACCCCCTGGAAATTAATTATTAGAACCCCAAGCCAGCCTCTCATGGACTAAAATGAATATACACGTGTTACTACTGTCATTTTACAAGTGCTCAGAATTATTGCCAGTTGTGTGAGTGAAGCCAGACCCTGTTCCTGTGTATTGGGACTCTATACCACAAAGGGAAGTTACATCCAAGAGACGAGAGTTGCCGGAGGAACCTCCAAGGTGTAACACCATCTAGAGAGGCGAGACGTCAGTCCGGAGCATACCCAGTGGAGCAGAGGCGCCGTGGCGGCAACACACGACGGGTCGGAGCATGAGTATTACTCATACAATGCTTTTTATATTTGGAATCTTGTGAGTTTTGAATCGTGATGTCCATGTTTTATTAAATTTTATTTACGTTAATACACGAAGATCGGGCGCTTTTTCTTCTTTTTTTCTGTTAGGTCTGTCAAGGGAGGTTGTTGTGCCCAAGAAGAAGGCTGCCAGTATCTTGACAAATCATTGTCAGACTTTTCCAGATCACATCATTGGTTTGGTATCTGATTGTTTCATATGGACATTTTTTCAATCACTTGATTTTTAACCATTTTTTGTGTTTTTTATATTATTTTTATTCATACGTTTTTTATTTTGGTAAATGCATGGTAATACATTACAGTATATATTGATCTAGTGCACTTTAGACTTGTCAGTATTTAACATCATATCGTGGTTATTCTTCAACACACTAGAGGTATTTCATATATAATCAACATCTACTGTAATTATACACCATACTAGTCATCACATCCAGATATACTAGGCACGGTCTTTTATTTATTTATATATATATAATATATATATATAGCTATATATATATATATATATATATATACACATATACACAGTGGTTGACAAATCACCATAAAATCTACTCGCCACACAAAAAAAATCTACTCGCCACCTAGTACCAAACGTGTGCTGCTTGGGCCAATATTTACTCGCCCGGGGGTTAAATCCACTCGCCCGGGGCGAGCAAATGTATAGGTTTGTCGAACACTGCATACACATATACATATACAGACACACACAGTGGTGTGAAAAAGAAAGTACACACTCTTTGAATTCCATGGTTTTACATATTAGGACATAATAACAATCATCTGTTCCTTAGCAGGTCTAAAAATGAGGTAAATACAGTGGCGGCCGCCTTTAACCTCCTGCGGCCGTTTCCCCGCGATTTTCGAAATCGCGGGCAGATGCGGGCCGTTTTCGGCAGTTTTGGGGCGCCGCGGGCGCTTTCAATGTTAAGCGCCATTAGCGCTGTCTCGTCAATGCGACTGAAGCGTGGGAAACTCCGTGACAAACGGAGAACATCCCCGCATTTTTACGGGTATGTAGGAGGATAAAAGGGGCCGCAGCAGTACAACCTCAGATGAACAACAACACATGACGTATTGCACCGTGTCATGATTTATTTAACAAAAATTAAGCCAAAATGGAGAAGCTATGTGTGAAGCTTCTTCCTTTCCGCCCCCTCCTATCGCTCTAATTATTTCCCCCCTCCTCCTCTAGCTCTTCTTCCTTTCCCGCCTCCCGCTCTTCTTCCTTCCCCCATCCTCCACCTGCTCTTCCCTTCCCCTCCTCCTCCTCTCACTCTATTCCTACCCCCTCCTACTCTCTTGCAATCTTCCCCCATTCTTATTATCTTCCCCCCCTTTTAGTATCCCCCATCTACGCTTTCTTTCACTTCTGTCCTACCGGCATCCCTCTTGCTCTGTTCATCTCACACCTGAGCCTTCTCATGTTTAGAATCAAGAATGCAGGACAGCAACAAGGCAGGATTCAGCACAATGCAGGAAGCACAACGAATGCAGGACAGCACCAATGCAGGGACGACAGCACAAATGCAGGCAGATCAGCACAATGAACTGCAGGACAGACAATGAAGGACAGCACAATGCAGGACAGCAAAATGCAGGACCGCACAAAGAATGCAGGACAGCACAAGAAGGACAGCACAATGCAGGGACAGCCACAAGGCAGACAGCACAGCACCAGCAGGACCGCACAATGCAACGGACAGGCACAATATGCAGGACAGCACAAGGACAGGACAGCAGCACACGGCCGGACAGCACACAGCAACAAGGAGGACAGGCACAAGAATGCAGAAGACAAGAATGCAGGACAGGCACATGAATGCAGGAAAGCACCATGAAGGACAGCACATGCAGGACAGCACAATCAGCAAAATGATGCGGACAGCACAATGCAGGATAGCACAATGAATGCAGGCCAGGAGGACAGCACAATGCAGGACGCACAATTGCAGGACAGCACAATGAATGCAGGATAGCACAAGGCAGGATAGAACAAGACGGACACACAGCAGGACGACACAAGAATGCAGGACAGCACAAGGCAGGAAGCACAATAATGCAGGAAAAACCAAAGCACAAGGCAGGACAGCACAATGAATGCAGGAGACAGCACATGAAGTCTCAGGCACAATGAATGCAGGACAGCAACAGGCAGGACAGCACAATGCATGCGGACAGCACAATGAATGCAGGGACAGCACAATGCAGGATGAGACACAAGAATGCAGGACAGCACAATGCAGGATAGCACATGAATGCAGGACAGCACACTGCAGGGATTAGCAAATGAAGCAGGACAGAACAAGGCAGGATAGCACAGCGGACAGCACAATGAATGGAGGACCACAACTGAATGCAAGGACAGCACAAATGCGGACAGTCACAATGAAGGCAGGATGCACCAATCAGGAAGCACAGCACAATCAGGACAGCACATGCAGGAACAGCACAATGCAGGACCAGCACAAGGCAGGACAGCACAATGAATGCAGGACAGCCAAGCAGGACAGCCAAGGCAGGACAGCCCAAGGCAGAGACCAGCCCAAGGAATGACAGGAAGCACAATCAAGCAGGTTCAACAGCACAATCAATGCAGGAAGCACAATTGCAGGGACAGCACAAGCTGGACTTCACATTGCCGGCAGCACAATGCAGAAGCACCAATGACGCAGGACAGCCAATGCAGGATACACCAATGAGGCAGACAGCACACTGCAGGGACGCACAATGCAGGACAGAACAATGAAGCACAGCACAATGTAGGACGCCAATGAATGCAGGATTAGCACAAGGCAGGCAGGGATGTGTAGCACCATGCCAGGACAGAAAATGAATGCAGGAAGCACAATGCAGAACGCACAATGAATGAGGGATAAGCAAATGAAGCAGGAAGACAATGAAGGTAGCACATGCAGGATCAGCCAGCACATGCAGAACAGCACAATGAACAGGATAGCACAATGAAATTGAAGGCAGGATAGCACAAGGCAGGATAGCACAATGAAGGACAGCACAGCAAGGCCAGCACAATCCAAGCAGGATAGCACAAGCAGGACGCACAATGAATGAAGGTAGCAAATGCAGGACAGCACAATGAATGCAGGGACAGACAATGCAGGACAGCAAAATGAAGGCGGATAGCACAAAAGCAGGACAGCACAACTGAATGCAGGACTAGCAGCAAATACACAATGGACAGCCAATAGCATGCAGGATAGCACAATAGAATGACATTCGATGAGATAGCACATATATGCAGACTAGCAAATGCAGGACAGCACAATGAATGCAGGATGGATAGCACAATGAATGCAGGATAGCACAATGCGGAAGGGCACAATAAGCAGGCACAATGCAATGCAGATGAGGTAGACAATGAATGCAAGACAGGACATGCAGGGAGCTTTTTTAGCCACAAAAGTGGCAGGAACCGCACAATGAATGCAGGATAGACACAGAATGCAAGACAGCACAATGCGGAAGCACAATGAATGCAGGATAGCACAATGAATGCAAGACAGCACAATGCAGGACAGCACAATGAATGCAGGATAGCACAATGAATGCAGGACAGCACAATGCAGGATAGCACAATGCAGGACAGCACAATGAATGCAGGACAGCACAATGCAGGACAGCACAATGCAGGACAGCACTTGAATATTTCTTTTTCACAGCAATGCCTTTTCTTCTGCATTTGTTTGTGAACCCTAGTATAATACATTGTCAGACATGATATAAATAGAAGCCAGTAAATGTTGTGTAATGTGCCTATAAATACCAGCACCCAAAGCCGAAAGCAAGTCTTGCAACATCAGTGTCAACTAAAATCTTTAACATCCACCCGCTCACGTGACGGAGGCCATATCTTGTTTTAGAAGCCTTAGCATAACACCATATCGATGCCATAAAAACCTAAGGGATTCTGGGTAAGAGCTTGCACGTTCACAGAGCATATATTTTTCAACCACCCAGTAGCCAAAAATGACGTTATTATGAAAGGAGATTTTTTTTTAATAAAAATGATTTCAGATTTTTTCATGTAAAAGCAAAGACGATGCCAAAAAAATAGTAGATCATTATTTATTTAGTGCATGACCCATGCATACCTCTCCTGTATTTGTGGGGTACTATAGTATTCTTTTAGTGGAGGATAGAAGAAATCGCGCAAAGACTGCGTCCTGGAATATAGGTTTTTTTATAAGAATTATGATGAAGGGAAAAAAGCAGACGCGATGGTGAAGAACTTTTGGGATTGAGGTAAACCAGGAGTGGCTAACCCCAGTCCTCAAGGGCCACCAATAGGTAGGCTTTTAGGATATCCCTGCTTCAGCACAGGTGGCTCAGTCAAAGACTGAGCCTCTGATTGAGCCACCTGTGCTGAAGCAGGGATATCCTGAAAACCTGACCTGGTTGGGGGACGGAGGCTTTAGGACTGGAGTTGAGCACCCCTGCATTAGGTCCCAAACCCAGTAGCACTCATTTTGGCACACATATATATGGTGTGGTGGGTTTGGGTTCTGAGCTAATAGACATAACTGATAATATTAAAATGAATTGATTGAGCCACCTGTACGGAAGCAGTGATATTTCAAAAACCTGACATGTTGGTGGCCCTTGAAGACTGGAGCTGGCCACTTCTGAGGTCAACCATAATAGGGCATTTGCTGTCCTTAAGCTAATTGCAAGCAGGTGACCGGCAGGCCTGGACCTTGTACCAAGATATCAAAAACTCTCTCTTCCTGGAGAGACGGGCAGTGGTGGAGAAAGCCGGGAATACGCAGAGCTCCATTGATTTCCTGTGTGGGTAATGGTTCTACGTCGGGGGGGAGCGGCTCATACTGAAGCTCTCATTTTTGGAGCTCTTGTTCCTGGTGATGTGGGGTCTGCTGTCGGTGATCCACTTTTTAATGACATTTAGGGCTCTTTCAAGCAATATTATAGGGGTGGGTGGAAGCCGTCAATGGGCTGTCGGTTGGCTCTTTAAAATGTTGGATGGTTGCACAGGGAGATAAGAACTTAACTGATGTTTAAAGTTTGCATAGATCATAAGGCTTCTTAAGGTGGCAAAAGAAGCTGAGCGTGTAACACAGATGTCTGGAGACACGCAGTAGTGTAGTAATGAAACTAGTTGAAGAGCATGGCTGGAACTGGGTTGGACAGAAAATGTTATTGTACTTTGTAGTGCTCTGGGAAGAAGCGGTTTGGGAAGTTTCTTCTGAAAATTACATTTGGATGAACCAAAAGTATAAAGGGTTATTTATGAGGCAAAAGCTGTCTGGGGTATCAGTTTTTTTGCGGGGAAATGTGCTGTATATCATAAAGAAAACATTCCCAATGTAAGGCCGGGGTTCTCAAACTGTGGTTCCTGATCCACTGGTGGTCCAAGACAACTTTAGTGATGGTCCAAGATAACTTTAGTGGTGGTCCAAGATAACTTTAGTGATGGTCCAAGATAACTTTAGTGATGGTCCAAGATAACTTTAGTGATGGTCCAAGATAACTTTAGTGACGGTCCACTAAGCTGCCTAAAATGTATTTCAGGCAACCTAACTGTAGATTAAGGGGATCTTATGAAAGACCATGAATTTCATTGAAAGCAAGTGGAGTTTTAAAGAGTAAATCTGGTGCAATTTTTTTGCACCCGCTTTGCAGCAAGGAGTTAATAACTCAGTGTTGCTTTTTCCATCACTGTCTGCTGATCCACGCTGAAGGTTGGTTTGCAACATGCCCTTTTCGAGAATCTGATCACCTAAGCGTAGATATATATGTAGCCATGGCTGGTTCTGCCTCCCTGACATGTAAGTCCTTGTAGGTGCAGGCAGTGTCAGGCCCATCTTGGGTTTACCCCTCTCCTCTCCAGCTTCCTTGAGTGGCAGGAGTGGAGGTGGGACTTGGTCTGTGGTTGCCCAATCCTGGGTGCAGACCTGGTGCTCTCCCCTTCTGCTCTAGGGAAGAGGCAGATCTAAATTGGAGTGTCTAGTTCTTCCCAGTTGACTGAGGAGTGTTCAGCTCTGACGCTGAGTACTGGGAGTTGTATGCTGTGTCTCGCCCTGTGGGGTGAGACTGCATCATCAGTTCCCTAAGGGACTGTGACAAGGCCCAAAGCAGATTTACCACAGGGACCATCCAGAGGTTTGAGATCAGAAGAGTATTCGCTGTATGACCTGATGTATGCAGTGGATGCCAAATAAAGAGACCTCTGTTCAATATACTCCTGGCCTGAGTTTGCAGTCAACCAGGGGGAGTAGCAGAGGTAATCCAAAGAGAAAATGCGGAGCACAGCTGTGAAACAGTGGGGCCAAACACCAGTGAGAAGGGTTAAAAATATTCTTTATTCCATGGTAGCCCTTTGACAGCTGCTGCTGATTGGCGTGATGCACGCACACGGATGAATTGCCAGATATGTGAGTACTCGTCTCTTCTTTACTTGTGTAACGGGTATTCCACCCCACCCAATCTCATATGTAGTGTGGGTGAGTAGAACATGCGGTGTTACCGGTGTGGTGCGTATACCTGTCAGGCTCACAGGAGGTCTGAGCCTCCGCTAATGAGAGCCTGGGGTGAATCCTCTGGATCGGATCTTCGTTCAGCGCCTCCACCTATGTAGGATTCTAGGGACGTGTAGAATGACCCTACATAGGAACCCAATTAGAAACCACACACACAGTGATTTATATTATAACTAATGACTTTACTACTGAACATATAAGACATTACACAACATCATAACCTTATGCAATACTGGAGCACCTTCCGCCCAATGTCTGGTGTTCCCACCCAGTGTCCTGTAACCCCCACCCAATGTCCCGTACTCCTAAAGCACCTGCAGCTGACACACCGCTCACACTGTCAGCCTGCAGGGATTCACACACGCTCCACACACACTGCACGCACTGCGCCCAGCACATGCAGCGACACACACACAGCCACCTGGATCCCGTAGCAATCCACTACTAGCACACTGTGCCTATTTGCCAATGCCCACAGCCCTCTCCGCTGTGGCACTGCCAAACCTGCACCTTACACACACTAAGGGCGACCTCCCTATCTAGGGCCGTCCCTTATCAGTTACCCACTAACCTGGTGGGGAGTTGGGGCCTACCTGGAGGGTGAGGGTACCTATCAGGATGCAGGAGCTGCACTCACTCCCCGCATCCTTCCTTCCCCTTCAGCTCCTCTGCTCCAACTGACTCACCAAAGCCCGGGAAATGTATCTATTCTCCCTCCAGGGCAGTCCTACAACCCTATTGGCTCCTAGAAAGCACCTGGTGCCTGCCTCGCTATGCCTCATGGGAATTGTAGTCCCAGGGCACTTACTATAACATTGGGGCCGCGTGCGTTCCTCCCCTCTGCCTACACTAACTCCTAATGGCCGCCGCAACCCTTCCTGAGCTGTCCCTGCGCCTGCGCAAGCTATCTGGGGCAGCCTCAACCTTCCCCTGACTATCCTCACGCTCGCGCGACTCTTCCCTGCCTCTCGCAGCCTCCCTGCGCATGCGCGAGCTAACTGGGCCGCCGGGGACTCACTGCGCATGCGCGACCCGGCGCAACATGGCGGCGCCCTATCCGCCCGGCTCCGGGAGCGCCGGGAGCCCTGAGATGCGCGTGCGGCCTTGGCAACCGGCCGCACGCTTCCCCGGCAACCCCCGAGCCGGGACCTGACCGCCCTCTCCCCTGCCACTGCCGAACGGAGCCGCCATTGGACGCAGCGGCCCCCGCGATCGGCAGTCAGGTGAGGGGGGTGCGGTAGCGCTGGGGAGACATGGCTACACTTGGATGGGGAGATATTTACCTTTCATTGAGTGCGACTCCAGGGCTTATGTCCTAGCGGTACACTATTACAGGATCACCACATTACCTGATAGTTTATGGATTTCACTACATGGACGGTCAATACTTATGCCCTTTTTTAGGAGAGCTTGTTATGCACCAGGTTTATGAGACTCACAAGGCTTTATTATACTTCATCTACAACGGTACTATACTCATTATTTAAGAAGTCTATTTGGATGTATGTTTCCTCTGTTACTGAGCACCGGAGCTTGGAACCTGTTCCAGTGTACATATAATCAGGGGGAGTATGCACTGGTTCTGTCGTGGGGGCTGCTTCCAGCACTCCTGGAGCCTGCGGCGGATGGAGGCACTAGCACTGCAGAGAAAGAACTAAGCATCCTACCAAAAAAGCCTGTCCTGTTGTCCCTACATCATCGCGGACCCTCAGCTCTCCTGCAAACCTACAAGTATTATGCACCACACATCGGTGGGTGGGAATGCAGCGCTACATATATACTGTAGATAGAGAGGGGGAGGCAGTATTCCTAAATATATTGATGAGTGGAGTATTTCTTCTGATGTCACCATCCAAAGAGCAAAGTTAATGAGATTTTAGAAACAAGTCTCCGAACAGAACAATTCTGAACCAAAGATATAAATTTGAATGTAAATCGGTGAAGTCTGAGACTGCGGATTCTAAGGCCACGTCCATGGTGAGCGCGATCAAAATGCCGTGCCTCTGTGAGGCGCGCGATGCAAAGCACCGGCGCTCGCGTTGCGCGAGAAAACGAAGACATTTTTTTTTCTGCCGCGCAAGGGCCGGGTCACGTGAACGGTTACGCCCTATGAGGGCGAACCAGCTCCGTGACGTCATGGCCCCGCCTCCACGTCGCATCTACCCCATGGCCACAAATCGCTACTGCCACAGGCGTGGATGACGCCGCACGCACCAACCATGGATGCGGCCTTATGAAATGAATAAGCTGATCGGTCTGTAGGGTGGTCATCCAGATAACCCTGCGCATCCCAGT
Organism: Ascaphus truei; assembly: GCA_036426205.1. NCBI lineage: Eukaryota > Metazoa > Chordata > Amphibia > Anura > Ascaphidae > Ascaphus > Ascaphus truei. The sequence goes on from CM071571.1 coordinate 191,321,821, forward strand.
GGTCCATGAGAAGGGAACGTTGGAGAAGCGCTGGTGTTGGGCAGGGCAGTCCCCACTTTAGTTTTTTTTTTCTAACCACTTCGCTGCCAAAGGGAGCCTACAGGAAGTGAAAGGGTTAATTAGACATGTCTAATGGCCAATGAATAGAGGAAAACACTGCAGCATCTCAGCCTCTCTTTGTTATTCACTGGCTTTGGTAGCAATGTCCCAACTTGTTTCCTTTCTGTGCGTTGGGAAATTGAAGGAGAATAATCTCCGGAGGTGCTAATTCCAGGGGGGCGGGGGAAAGAAAGGTGTTTTCACCTGTTCTTTTACCTGGATGCTGTTCTATGGAAACGGCGTTCCCACTCCGTGTGGAAGTGAGCATTTAAACCCTGTGCAGGAGGCCTGTATTTAACTGTGCAGCTATTCTGGGTGGCTGTCAGAGAGAACCCTCTTAATGGTATTTATATTCCTTGCAGACTAACAAAAGCTGCCTTTCGGTTGACCTTGGGAACCAGGCAGCCAGTTAAATAACATACTGTAAGCTAAACTCGTCACTGTCTGTACTTGTGTTTGAAATCTCCCTTTGAGGTGCACCCACAAGTACTGCAGCTTTACATTTGTGCGGAGAACTATCTGCAGTGGGAGAGCGTGCCAACTTCTTTAATAATGGAAACTATTTTATAATGCATTGTGTGGCCAAGAATTACATTTCTTTCTTTTTATATATATATAACCCATAAGACATTGCAGCAACTATACATTTTCTCTGATCAGCCTTCCTATTATCAGCTTCCGTTTGCATGGCAGTACAATGTGGGAGGGAAGATAATAACATTGTATAACGAGTACATGTATGTTAACAAGTACATGTATGTTAACGCAAACAGACAATAGGAAGAAGTTTCCTGGCCCAAGGAGCTTATTATTTACAATTTGCGCCGGTTGATAGAAATCAGGGTCGGCCTTAGGGCAAGGCGGTAACCTGGTTCCCCGGTGCTTTAAGGGGACCCCGCGCTCCCTCTGCCTCCTCCTCTAGGTGTCAGGATCCAAATTCCACCCGGGAGAGCGGGGGAGAGCCCGAACCAGCGCAGGACCGCACCAGTACTCAGCCAAGGTGGGGAAGGTGTGTGTGTGGGGGGGGGGGGGGGTGTGTGTGGGTGTGTGTAGCAGGGGGAGGTGCGTGCGTGCATGTGTATATAACTGGGAAGCTTTTACCTTCTGCGGAGCATCCTTCCTGCTCCAGCGTCGCATTGTCATGACAACACGACGTTGTGACATCATGGTGCTGCAGGAGGAGGGCCCCGCTACTGCATGCCGCCTTGGGCCCCCGCCAAAGGTAAGGCCGGCCCATTAGAAATCATTGCAGCATTTCTTTAACTGCAAGTTTGTGCCTTTATGTGCACTTACAGCGTGTTAAATAGATAATTGGTTGATGCACAACTTTATTGTGTGCTAACACTTTCAGACTTTTTAGGGTGGGGGCGATTTTGATGCATTCTATTTTTTGGGTTGCAAAGAAACATTATTTTAGAACATACCATTAACATCTGTACTTCTAGCGATGCCCTTTTCTGTGCGCCAATTTTCGAGTTGCGAATAAATATATTAAAATATAAGCTGCATATTGAATGGGGTTTTTTTTCCGTTAGAAGCCTTTTTTTTTTTTAAGTCTAAAATGTTGACAGCGACTGTACAAACATTTACTCAATGTCAATTTGGTGGCTCATGCCCATCTCCATCCCACCTTTAATGATAGGTCTTGTTACACACCTGTGAATGACCTGTCCATTTCTCCCCCCATTAGGCCTCGGGCATGGTCAGCGCTTAGGCCCTGGCCCGTGCTGAGGCGCGCTGCTGCTCGGCACTGAGCCCCTGCAGCCGCAATGAGATGCGGCTTTAGCAAGGGCTCGTGCACGCTTCCGCACGCCTGCGGAAGAGTGTGTCTTAAGAAATCTTTTGTTTTTGAGCTCCTCAGAGCGCAGGGCCGGTCACGTGAGCGGTTCGCCCAATGAGGGCGAACCAGCTCCGTGACGTCACTGGCCTGCCCCCCAGACACGCCCATGGACGGCGCCCGCTCTAAGGCCATGGAAAGCACCGCTTTCCCTCAGCCTCAGCCCGCCTCCGCACGGCTTCAGTCTCTGGTCTAAGCCTTAGATAGGTTAGGAGAGATTTTCCAGGTAGCGTTAGGACTCGCAGAAGAGGGGATATCTTGGTGTGGGTTTGCAGGCTTAAAATGCTTTGGGCAAAGAACGCAACTAAATGACCCTCACTCATGTAAAGAACAGGTAAGTATTGAGCTATATAACTTGTCCTATTGGATGTAGCATTGGGACTTTTTGTCTTTTGTTATTATGTAGCCCCGGTCCCCTCTGACTTCCAGAGACCCCCCTCCTTGCTCGCAGCGCTGTCGTGGTTGCCGCCGGAGTCAGCGACGGACCCGACGGCTGTCCGCAAAGGTGGGGGCTGGAGCAGGGAGCGCTCCGATGCTCGGGAGGCTCTGCAACGCACCCGGCTAGCGGGGGCCGCCATTTTGGTATGCGCGCGCATGCGCGCACATGCGCAGTGGTCGCGTATGCGCAGTAGCGATCGGGAGTTGCGGCGGCCATTAGAGAGTCACGCATGCGCAGTACATTCGCGCACGCGGCCCCAATGCAGTAGTAGCCTCCACGGGACTACAATTCCCATGAGGCTTAGGGCACAGTACACCAGGTGCTCCCATGTGGCCAATGAGGGCCAAGGATTCCCGGCAGGAGCAGATAGATACATTTCGCTGGCTCTGAGTGAGGCAGTTGGAGCAGGGAACTGGGTAAGTGAGGGTGCAAGGGAGCAGTAGCCCCTTCCAGTAGGCCAGTCACCCCCAAAGGCCCCAGATAACTAATTCCATTGCCCCAGCTTGTGGTTGCTTCAGGGACAGGCCTTAAGGAAGGAGATCTGCCCCTTTAGCTGTTTGGTTAAGTTAAAGAAACGCTCAGTGGCGCGCAGCTGATTCATGGGTCTGGGCTCAGACCCCTCTATATATAGAGACTATCTTCACGGAGGCCCCTGCCAAGGAGTGACTGAGGCCTGCCGGCTGCAGATGGCTACACTTCAAGGTATAGACGGTACAGTGCATGGTGATATTATCCACGCTGGAATTCACCCCACGCGTAGGAGGATGCCTCGTCGGATCAGGCGGATCCAATCCAGTTATACTGCGGCACCCGTGGGCTGGAGCCCCGGGCAGGTATCTATAATAGTGCACCAACACACCAAGGGATAGCGCTATCTCCAACACATTGGGTGGGTTTGGACATAAAGGACATCAGGGAATTGGTGTCCAGCACCCAGGTACTTTAGGGAATATCTATGTTGATGTGTGCACCCGGTGCACTTCTATGTGTATGGTTATATGAATCCTGCTGTGTGGTACAGGGTACTGAAGTTAGTAGTAATAGTAAACCAGTTGTTAGCATACACTGTGTGCGTGTCTTATTATTGTTGTTCCTGTAAGAGGACCATCCCACTCAGGTGGAAACCCTTACAGGTGGAGGCGCTGTGTACGAATGATCAGGTAACCCCAGGCTCCCAGTGGCGGAGGCTCAGGCCTTCTGAGAGCCTATCAGGTAACACCCGGTAACACAAGTGTAGATTTCCCCACATGGTCCCTATCTGCGATTGTGGGGGGGGGGGGGAAAGGTGTTACAATTACAACACATTATCTTGTGCGCAAACGCGGTGAAAAATAATTGCGCCAGATTTACCGTATCAAAGTATCGCATGGTTTTCAATAAGATCCCTTTTCTTATATACAGTAACTCTCTGGTGCAGATTTTTTTTTTTGCTCCAGCTTTGCAGCCAGGACACTGATAAATAGACCCGTCAAAGCATACGGTTTAATCCATGGGGGGGGCAAACTGGGGGGGCGCGAGATTCTCTCAGGGAGGTGCAGGGTTTACAGAGACCCCGCGCGCTTCCCAAAGGCATTTAAGTTAAATGCTAGGGGAGCTGCGTAGGCCTCTGCAAACTTCACTTACCTTGGCTCAGAAGGCTTTTGGACACGTGCTGCCATGGCAACGTGACGTTGTGACGTCAGAAGGGCGGAGCCAAGGCAAGGAGGGGGGAGGCGCAAGGAGGGGGGAGGCGCGAGGGGGGGGGGGGGGGGGGGAGCCGGCAGGGGGCCGCAGGGGAGAAAGATTGTGTACCCCTGGTTTAATCATTGGTCCACATATTATTAACACTGGGTGGGATTAGGGATCATTTACTACAGCTAATTAAACTCTAATTAAAGAACCCTGCATATTTTTGTTCTTTAACATTGTTTTCCAATCTTGCCCTGGTTTTAGGAAAGCTGGTGTATCCTCCTGAAAGCAAATGTAAACAATATGAGGTGTTCCTGGGGCTTTTTAAACATCTATTTGCTCATCATTCAGTATACATTGCTGATACATTTGTTTGTTTTTTTAGCATCATCGATCTTATACATGTAGCCATGCCTGGTCTGGCTACCAGTCTGCCCTCCCTGACATGTAAGTCCTGGTAAGGGCAGGCAGTGTCAGGCACCATCATGGGGTTTCCCCCTCCACAAGCAGCTTCCTTGAGTGGCAAGAGTGGAGGTGGGACAGGGTCTGTGTTCTGCGCAATCAGGGGCTCAGGCCTTGCCGTCCCCTTCTGTACTAGGGAAGAGACAAACCTAAATGTAGTCAGTCAGTGAGTACTCTAGCTATGGTGTAAGTACTCTGAGTTGCTGTCTCGCAAAGCGGGGTGGGACTATATGATCAGTCCCATAAGGGGGCTGTGAATAAGTAAGGCCCAAATCCTCAGATCTGACCAAGGGACCATCCAGAGGTCTGGGACCGAAGACCATAAATAGACATCCGGTATAGACCTTCATGCTGTATGCTGTGATGTGAATAAAGATGTTCCTGTAGAACCACACTCCTGGCCTGAGTCTGCAGTCCATCAGGGGGGAGTATATGATCGTTCTTCTGCAGGGACTGTCTCCAGCACTCCTGGAGCCTGCTGAAGATGGAGGCGTTAAACACGGAGGCTAAAGGTCTGATTAGAACAGCTCTGGTGATGAGAGAGGATGTGTGATACCTCATCCCTGCAATGTTTCCAAAAGGAATGTTATGTAATATGAGAGGTCTTCATTCAAGACTCACAGCCCCCATCAGATCAGACATGGAGCAGAGTATTATTGCATTGTTTTCCTATAGTGTGCTGTGTGATCCAATTGTAATAAAAATGGCTATCTTTTCATTTCTTCAGAGCCAACCAAACCTCTCGTCTTTTGGCTGGCATTTATTTAGATCGGTTCTATAGACAAGGGGTTCACAATCATTTCAGTTTTTGCCCCCCTGTCTGCGTTCCCCCTCTTCTCGTGCCCCCACCCACCCCTCCTTACCTGTTCTCGGGCTTCGGCGGCGTCATATGACATCACAACGTCATGTGACGTCGCATTGCCATTTGACCCGTCACCGAAGAGCCGGCTGAGAGCAGGTAAGAAATTACAGAGGCCTCACGCCTCCCCTGGCATTTAATTTAAATGCCTTGGGGAGGAGTACGGGGGCCACTGCAACCGCTGTGCCCCCCCTAGAAAATCCCGCCCCCTCCCCCCCGGGAGGCGAACTCTCCAGTTTGCACACTCCTGCTATAGACTGTTGGATAGACACAACATAAAGATTCTCGTTGGCACAACATGAAGGATCTGTTTACACAACATAAAGAATTAAAGAATGAGTTCACTAAACTCTGAGGCTGACATGTTGCTGTCATTAAAGTAAATGGCAAACGCTTGTTCAGCAACTAAGGCTCTTGGGGATTTGGCACCGGCTCTTCTGGATCACACACACATGAAAGAAGTACCAAACACAAAAGGACACTTGTGTGCGCATTTGCTGTTTTTGGTGTATTGCCGCTCTATGAAGCTGAACTGAATACTGTGCTCTGAAATAAGAGAAATATTACAGAAATATATTTAATGCAGGAAAACGTGGTTCAAAATGGGGATTGAGTATAAAGCAATCATTAGGAGGAATAAATTCCAGCCAGGCAGAGCTCACAGACCGATTCTGACTGAAGACAAAACCCTGATTAATTTTGCCATTTAGTTATTTGGATGTTGTTCCCAACGGCACACCTGTGAGCACGTGACTTGTGTATCTACCCTCATTCCGTCACAATATTTATCTTTACTTGCTGCCACCACAAAGAGTTATCAAGATTAGCTCGCAGAGTTAAAAATCCGTGGTAGCAAAATGTGTCTGAAAATATAATCACTCTCCAAAGTCATTATTTATTAAAGTTTAGGTTTAATATACAAAAATACAGTGCTTGGGTTTACAGAAAAAGATTACAAAAAAAACATACAGTACAATAAATGCAGACCGTTTCTTCAAAATACAAGGATGAACAAAGAAATCCTATACGTTCTTTCCAATGAAGAAGACAGGAAAAGGGGTGGTAATGTGTAAAATTAAAGTACATAATAAGAATAAACAAAGTGATGGATGTAAGTGAATTGAAATAACAACCTCCCAATTAAACAGAAGACATTGTTCAATATTAATAGTGCAGTCGTACAGCCGGAGTAGAAATAAGGGGGTTATCCAGACCCCTTCTGGACTATAGAGAAAGAAAAACTCTGGCACGTGGATTGCACTACATAATAGGCGGTTGAACATAAATTGTTGGTATTAATAATGCAGATGTACACTGGAATGTTACTGAGCCAAGAGGACACAAAGAACTTTGTATTCACAGCTGCATTGAATCTCAACCACCCCAGTGTACATCTGCATTGCCCCAAAGGCAGACAGGCTTTGGCACAGCCAAAGGGTGTGAGCTGTTTGGTGATGTTTGGTGGGGTTAAAGCTGCTCTATTTCAATCTAAAACTCACAAGCCGTTTATCCCCTGTACCCAATTTTCCAACTCTATCTGTCCATGAAATGTATGGGAATTCACTGTATACCCCTGTTAATTTAATGTAACCGTGTATTGTTATAACTCTGTGCCCAAGACATACTTGAAAACCAGAAGTAACTCTCAATGTATTACTTCCTGGGAACACATTTTTATAAATAAATAAAATATGTCATCATGGCCTATACATATCGGGGGTGAGGGCTTAAGGCCTCAGACCCCCGGAGGAGCCCAATGACATCAGGGACGAAGAAGGTGGGGGTCTCACTCTGTCCCATGTTTAATGTGTAACTTTTGTTGTTTTATACATTAGGGAAAGTGCTCCTATTAGAAATAGGCCCACTATTATAAGGAACAGTCTCTAGCTATGAGGGAACAGTGTGTGCAGAGTCCCATTTGGATGTGCCTATACCGTGCCATTCATATCAATCACTGCAGACTACTTCACACGTAAGAGCCTGATGGGAAGTATGCGTAGGATGACGGGTAGTGAGATCTCAGAAGGTGGTGTACCCTCCTTGTAGCTGAAATGGCCAATGATGTTCCCCATTATGTAGGTATGCTGTAATGATGACTAAAGCCTTGTGGACCTTCCTGGATCAAGTATGTTGGATCAAGGAATGATTGCTGTTATGAGAACCTGTCCTGTCTTCTATCAATTTAACTTGTCCTGTGTGCATAAAAGTCTCTGGAGCCCTCTATCAACCATCTACAACTACCTCAGCGTAGAAACCCAGCCTGCCGGACACCAGCCCCGAGATCCAGGTAAAGAAAGAGTGCGTAACATCGGCACTTCCACACCTACATTCACCTGTCCAAATTATGATTGTAGAAATATGAATAGGATTTGAAATCAGTGATACTTATAAGTTATTCTTAGTCACATAATTATGGCCATGCTTATATTGTTTATAGTGAATATTGTGTATAGATAGAACTAGTTAGTGCTGTATATCAAGGTAGAGTTCCGTTGGTATATTAACTCGTGTATTTTATTTAGATCCTAATTGTTAAGGAGTAAAGATACTTCTTTATTTGTATCTAGCACTATTTTATATATTGGGGAGAAAACAATGCTACAATTGTCCTAACTTAGGTGGCGTCCATACTGCCGAAGACTGCGCGGAGGCGGCGCGATCACAATGCCTTATGTCAATGACCGCGCATGCGCTAGCAGGAAGGGGTGCGCGGTGCGCGAGGGATCCGTTCAATCTGATTCCTCGGTGCGAAAGCCAGGTCACGTGAGCGGTTTGCCCAATGAGGGCGAACCAGCTCCGTGATGCCCTTAGACACGCCCCCCCCCCCCCCACGGCGCGTCTAGCATGGCTAAAAAATGCTCCTGCTAAACGCGGCTGATGTCACATGTGCCCACGCCTCCACGCGGTCTTTGGCAGCATGGACCCAGCCTTAGTTGTCAACAAAGATCTACAGTATTTGTGCGGCATGGAATTCTAGAACTCTAAGATAGATGAATCTGAGAATATGTCAGATGAGTATAGTGGACATATAAACATTTAAGAATGAACAGCAGAAGGGGCGTTTGTCACAACTATATAAGCATTAACATACAGCACATGCATGAATATTACACCCCCACACACACATACATACATATACTGTACTATACACACTAATAGGTATATACTGTATAAGCATTAACATACAGCACGTGCATGAATATTACACCCCCACACACACATACATACATACATATAGTGTACTATACACACTAATAAGTATATACTGTATAAGCATTAACATACAGCACATGCATGAATATCACACCCCCACAAACACATACATATACAGTACACACTAATAGAGGCAGGGCCCGACAAATTGGGCAAAAACAGGGCCCGACAAACTGCCCCCCCCCCTAAAAGTCAGTGCCCCCCCCCCCAAATACTCCCTCACCGCCCTTTACGACACTTGCCTGCGGCGGGGTCCGGCTACGTGGTCCGACGGCGGTGCGGCCTTCTGTGTCTTCTCCCCTGCAAATTCATCTTTTCCCCCTGCAGCTCCAGTTAAAATGGCCGCGCGGCGTCAAATGATGCCACGTTGCCATGGCAACGGGACGCGGTGACGTCATGAGGCGTAGCATAACGTGGTTCCACGCCACGTCTCGTTGCCAAGGCAACGCGCCGTCATTTGACGCCGAGCGGCCATTTTAACTGGAGCTACAGGGGGAAAAGATGAATTTGCAGAAGAAGACGGAGAAGACCGGGAGACGCCGGGGGACGCTGCTGCAGGTAAGCAGTCGACAGCGGGCAAAATGCAGTCGCCCGGCTGAATCTAATGTCCCCAGTGCAGCTTATACACTGGACCTCCCACTTATAAGGGATTCACGACAATATTGGAACATCAATAAAAAACTAAACTAGACTATTTAAGGTGTCATAAAACAATCTAAGACTTGTGCAAGTTCTCATATCTTTGACCAAGGTATGAGTTATTTATAGAGACAATAATAGTATGCAGAAGTGTCGGTGCCTTTTCAAGTCTCTTCTTTTAGGACCAATACAGCTACAACTTTGAACTTTAAAAGTAGGCTTATTTGTGTGGGGGAACCCACGGAAAAGGAGCTACCGCACCGCTTTCTAATATCTGGTATTTATTTATTAATGGGAACTCCATGTAGACTAGAGTAGTGCTTATTGATTAGGGGGCTGCAATGCTAATTAGGAGAAGACAAGTTAATTTACCACCTTCCTTTATTCAAATGTGAATTAGTTATTAGATTTTTCCCCTACAAAAACACCATTGTTTAAAACTACAACCTACAGTATATACAATAAATGTCCTACGTAAAAGACATAAGTACAGTGGTGAATGAAGTAATAAGGAACCCGGCTGGCAACAATAAATACAAACTTAAATGTAGAGTTTATCTTCAACAAATACGTTTCCTCTTTCGATTCCTGTTAGAGAATGGAGTTCTGCTGCAGGGACACATATGTAACTGCTGTGGTTGCCACCGCTGGCCACAGAGATCAGGAGCGTGTGATCTCTTATCTCTCATTGTAAGCATAACACTTAGGTTCCTTTCAATTCCAGCGCGCTCATGGTGGCGGCACCGCTACGTGCATCCGCGCTCACTTCCGTGGCTCTTACCTAATTTCCTATGGTGGTTCCCCAAGTGCCGTCGACGCTGCTACATTTTGGCCCGACGAGTAAATTTGAGATTTCGGGGGCTGCAGTCGCGTGATGTCGCCCTCATTGGCTGAACCAGCTCCGTGACGAGTTCGCAACCCCCCCCCCGCGCTGCCCTTGATCGCCTCCCCAATCTCCTGCAGCCTAGTGCACACATCACTGGGGCTGCAGGAGTGCGCGCGGTGGCGCGTGCCTGCGCCACAACCATGAGCTCGGCCTAAGACGCAGGATAATGTTTAGTTAGCAATGCAATTACATCCATTTAAGTGAATGGAAGTTGATGCTTTGTTTACTGGACGTAAACCCTCAGCTCACTGTATGGACCAGGACTAGTGCTGTAAAATCTCTGTTTTATAGGTATTGATTTAGCGTTTGTTTACAATGGACAAGCAAAAGAATCGCTGCACTTACATGTGTGTTGGCAGGACATTGTTGTATAATACATGAGAGAAGATGAATGGCTGGAACGCTACAAATCCATGACTAATGCAATATTGGCAAGCTACGCCATCAAGCATGCTCGCAACATGCTACAGCATGAAGATATTGACCCTGTAACTGCCACAGGGATCTGCAATGCATTGCTATAGCTGTAGCAAGACTCTGTCCCCAAGCGCCACGGGCAGAAAAACAAAACAAAAGTCCACTATTCTGAATTGGACCCCAGCAGTGTTAATCCTTCCGGGCTGCGACTGTCGGGGTCCTGTGGCCAGTGAGCGGCCGCGGCAACAAAGACTGCAAGCACAAGAAAGTGCTGCACAATTTTGTTGATATATCGATACAATTTCGTATATATATATATATATATATATATATATATATATATATATATATATTTATTTCTACGAAGGATGGGCGCGTTCACGGGTGGGAAATCTGAACTTCGCCGGGTTTGACGTTTCGATTCTCATTTCCGAGTCGAGTCGCTCGAGAATCCGGTGTTTCCATTCGAACTCCGGGTCAAACATAACAATCGGTTTTTTGAATCGGAGTAAAAAAAAAGAGCGAGGGAAAACACCCAGAGGCCCACCCTCGGTTTTCAATTAACTTTGCGCTGATTTGTGTAGTCCAGAGACTTTAGTAAGAACATATAAAGAAATAATGTCACACAGAAACGATGTTCCCACCGCGGCAAGGCTGGTATCTAGACCTTGTAGAATTAGCAGTGGTCCATGCTAAGTGGTCCAAAGTATCCGGCCGCTCCTCCTTCTCTTACCGTGCACCTGGACCAGTCTACCGGAGACTCTCACAGCCGCCACCAGTCTAAGTTCTTTCAAAACTAAAGCTCTCTCACATTTTAACCTGGTCTGTAACTGTTACATACCCTTATAATATATATTATCTCTTACTGTGCATGCAATATCTTGTATATAATATATAACCCTGCCCACTTAATGTAACTGTGTATTTGTAACCATGTACAGTATTTGTCATCATAACTCTGTGCCCAGGACATACTTGAAACCTCTCAATGTATTACTTCCTGGTAACCCATTTTATAAATAAATAAATGCACCCTGTAAATATTCATTGCAATCACCCTGGAGTATCTTTGTTACTGGCAGATCAGAACTGGAGGATGGTCCATTAGATCCAGTACATATGTTCATGAACACAGTAAGGTTGCTGATCATCCATGTAATCAAATACCTTGACGTTGGAAAATCCCTGCACTATTAGGGCATGCGTTAAAGGCCTCTTTGGCAGTGCAGCAGTTAACTAATCGCTGAAAATAAATCTCTAACCTCCCCGAGGGGCACCAAACCTTTTCATGACCTGGCTATGTTATTCCAGACTCTCCCCTACTATGCTCATGAGAGAGACCTGCACATCACATGAGTGTTACAGGGTTAGATTACAAGTGCATTAGCAAAGTTCATATGCTCATATCGCCTTTTATAATGGTTGCTAACGTGGATAAAGTAGTTCATGACCTTCTTACCGTTGGATGGGACCTCAAAGAAATCCACTGAGGACATTATTTTGTTAGTGGCAGCTGGTAAAGATATAATATAATCTTATAGGGCTTCCTGTGACTTGTATGGTCAAAAATGGGACCGTATTCCAAACAACATCAGTCAATGATGGTGGCACAACGAGGGTTGTATGATACAGATGTTGTAGCCATTGTTGCTCCTGCTGAGACATTGCAGTGGGACACGCACATCCGCTAGTGTGAGCAGCCGCCACTCTAACTGGATTAGCCATACGCAATAAAGGGGCCAGCTACATCTGTATGATTCATAGCTGGAATAATAATAGCATGTTCTTGTATAGCGCTGCTAGTTTTACGTAGCGTTTTACAGAGACATTTTGCAGGCACAGGTCCCTGCCCCGTGGAGCTTACAATCTATGTTTTTGGTGCCGGAGACACAGGGAGATAAAGTGACTTGCCCAAGGTCACAAGGAGGTGACACCGGGAATTAAACCAGTGCCAGTCAGTGTCTTTACTCACTGAGCCGCTCCTTCTTCTCCCATGGAATAATGTATGTCTGTGCATAGTTACTATTTCATTCAAATGACAATTCTCTGATTAGGCATACACCGGAAATGAAGAGAATGCCAACCCTATACTGCACGCAAAAAAATAACATAAGTAACACTTTAGACAACAAGGCAACCACCGTTTTTGCGCATTAATGGACCTTCCTCAGAGTCCATTAGGGGGGCTGTAGGAGGGCTGGACACCAGGCCAAAATTGAACACATTTCATTAGTTTAGTAATGTAACCCTGCTAGTGGGATTACTATTGTCTAATGAAGGGGTTAATAGGGAATAAACGGGTTAATGCAGGGGTGCGCAAACTGGGGGACGCGACATACTTTTCTGGGGGGGGGCGCGGCAGTTGCAGGGGCCCCGCACTCTTCCCCAAGGCATTTAAATTAAATGCCGGGGGATCACGGGAGGCCTCTGCGACTCTCAACTTTCTGCCGGCTTCAGGACTCGTCTCCATGACAATGTGGCGTCAAATGACGTCACACGCATCAAATGATGCAGCGGGTCACGTGACATGACCCCCCGTGGGGTTATTTGGCACCGCATAAAGGTGGGGGGGGGGGGGGGCGCAAGCACCAGGGAGGAAAGGCAGGGGGGCGCAGCAACAAAAGTTTGCGCTCCCCTGGGTTAATGTATAAGAAAGGCCCCAAGTAAATGTAGTTTATTCTATGTAGCTTATTTCAGGTAGCTAGTTTATGTTGCCAAAGTAGCACCTGTCAGGTGACTGGCCACTCCTTAGTCCCAGACCCTACTGGAATGGTCACCTGACGTATGAACCCTGATAGGCTAAGGATGTCTGTACCTTGTCCTACAAGGGTAGGATAGTGGTATCACACAGGGGTATGGCTGCAGAAGCTTCCAGGCCCCAGGCTCCGGGAGGACACCAGAGGAGGGGAGTCTTACTGTCTTAAGTGTATGGTGTCAATTGTTGTAACTGTAGCCCTCTTTCCCCCACCCCTAAGGCTGTGCCTATAGTGCTGTCGATTGCGACGGCGACACGACGGGTGATGTCACCCGCCGTCACCGGCGAAAGTTATGTTTCGCCGGGAGGCGGCGTCGCGGGATTCTGGAAATTTGATTTGTTCAAGGGCCTTCACATGACGCGACGGCCCTTAAAAACATCAAATTTTGCCGGCTACCAGTTTCCGCTCCGTCGCTCCGTCGCGCGCACTATAAGCGCACGCGGCGGCAATGCTTTTGTTTTCGGGCGACGTCGCCGTTGCCGGCACTATAAGCGTGGGCTTAGTGAGATTGGGTGGGTATGCTCTCTCAGCTACTTCTAGGCTGCGTACCTGTAGGCAACAGGAGGGCTGAGCACTCCGCAGTGGTGTGGGGAGAACCAAGACAGGAAGGATAGGTTACCTTGATCTCACTTGGTGCAACGCCTCCAGCCAGCAAGGATCCTCTGTAGATATTCAGGGGATGGACCCCTACTGACACTCCTTCATTCTCAGAGACAACAGGAACACACAGCAAGTCTTTTTCTGTTCTTTATTGACAGTCAGCTCCAGGACAGAGAATAGGTTCACATGTTTCTCATCATCATTGGCTTATGTCTCTCTTAAATCATAGCCCTGATTTAGGCCGCATAATTCCCTTCCTCCCAACCCCTCATGGGTGGGAGGGAGAGACTGTTCTCTCTCTATCTACTCACTCCAATTCTTCCAGAACTGTGCTGACTAATTTGGGAGGATGTTACAATTTGTATATCTTTGGGGAGTATCTAACTCTGACTCATAGCAAGCCAGAGCCGGATACAGATTGGCCCACACACACACCAAGGGGCGTTCCAACCAATATCCATCCCTCAGATTGACATCCTCGGAAGTTGCTAGGCCCGCCCTTGAATACTGATGCATTATTCAAGGCTGAAATACACATGCAGGCCTAAGGAACGAATTAACCTTTCCACTGCCTGCACTAACAGGACTGACAGAGGAAAGGCCCAGAGAAAGAAATAGCTGCCGGGAGGCTAGGCTATATAATGGTCGTGCTCGCCACAAACCGGGACCGGACCACGGGGCTGAGGTGGAGATGTGAATACACCGACCTTAGACCACAAAGCCGATTCGGGATTGCGCAGTTCGTAGTCAATCGTAGCCGGTTCATGGTTGGAGAAGGCAGGGTAATCCATGGACAAGCCGGGGTCAGAGTTGGAAACGTCAGAGTAGTCGATATCCAGGCTGGGGTTCGGCAACTGGTAGGCTGGTGCGAAGCGCTTCAGCGTAGCAGCTAAAGAGCGGGAGCGGCCCATGATTAAGGTCTCTGCATGGGGTGAATGCAGCAGGTCTCAGGAACAAGGCAAGACTAGCACTGGGGATCCAGTGCTTCAGTACAGGAAACAGGTAGCAGACCTTTGCCTGGGGTGAATGCAGCAGGTCTCAGGAACAAGGCAGGGCTAAGGCAGGAGTGTTTGTGGCAAACACAGTTACATCCAAGTAAATCTTGGTTTATGCTCAGCAATGAGGGAAAGGGAGAACCCAGTATAAGAAGGGCAGGTAGCCAATCCAAAGACATGGGTGTGTGGGAATTCCTCCAATGCCAGAGCAGAGAGACAGAGCTGGATTGCACGCACAGGTGATAGTGCTTGCAAATCCAAGGGGAGGTCTGTCTGAGAGCTCACCAACTCTGCAAGAGTGAGCTCTAGCCAAAGCCAGGAACTGATTCCTTACAATTGTATGTCTTTAATGTGCTACTTTGTGTGAAGAAGTATGGTGACCATTTATTGTTTCACAGTTAGGGAAGAGTGTTCCTTATCTAGGAAGGGCTACTGTAGTTAATCAATATGCCAGAGAATGCTATCTTTTCCTTTTAGGACGCGCGTCTGACATTTCAATGTAAAGGATCCCTAAATCAGGGGTCTAGGGAAGTGTCAAAGCTAGATTTCCCAACGCCAACTCTATGCATATGCGATGCAAAACGGGGGAATCATGTGATTAACCCTCCAGGCGCTCAGAATATAGCATAGTCCTGCTGGTGAGAGTTAATGAAATAAATCTTAGAGACCCAGGCTAGATACAACTTAAATATAGTGAGATATAAGATATAATAATTCCCCCCAACCGGCTCACCAAGAGCACCATAAGGTTGGGACACGGGAAACTCACGTGTAAGTCTTGTTAGTTGTTTAAAAGCCTGCGCGGGTCTTTCTGATGTAGTTAGAATGCCTGCTTCTCCCGGATGAAGCCAGGGTGTCTCCGTCTCTTGATCTTCAGTCTTCACCGCCAACCCAAGACCCGCGGATGCGGAGGGCGGTCACCTGACCGGCGGCGTGAGCGTGTTTCCGGATGACGTCACGGCAGACCCAATGGATGAACAGCAAACCAGCAGTGACTCAGCGTGCAGACGCTTGATATAGCAATGTAGAGAAACCTCCCAAAAAGAGAAAAAAGTGCCGTGCTGTGCGGCGCTTTTTTCTCTTTTTGGAAGGTTTCTCTACATCTCTACGCATATGCGCACTAGGTTGCCATAATATGGACGTCTAGGGCTTTGCAAGGATGACTGGTAGATGGAAACCTCAATAGAAGTACACCCTTATACAGAGTCTTGGACGTTACCTGGGAGTGACTCCAGTTCACTGGAGCAAGAGATTTCAAGTTCCCCTTAATCATGGGCAAGGGAAGGTGACGAAGCCATGTGTACCTCCCTGGGGAACTATCTGAGTTCCCAGGGAAGAAGATGTATGAAGTCTGTCATGTCAAATAAAAGTAACCTGTCTGTCAAATAAAGTCCCCAAATGGCGCCCCTTCTTACATCAGCTTACAATACGAGCCAGCCTGGGTCCCAGCACCCTGAGAAAAAGGTATGAGTCTGAGCAGTAACACCTGCACAAACCTATTCCACCTCACTTAGTTGTATAGCACCTGGTTACTCCCCCCCCCTTTACAGGAGATGTCGTATCTACAGAGTGTGCTCCGGTGCTGTTTAGCTCACCTGTGGTCTTTCAGGAGGTCTGAGGGCTCCGCTTGGTGTAACTGGGAGCAGCAACAGGGCAGGCGCGGTGCAGGTGCAGTGCCTCCATCCTATGAGGGTCCTGGCAGAGACAGGACTGGTCCCCACAGGCACATACTTCCCCAGTAACAGGCTCACACCGTCAACTGTACAACTGTGTCTTTCTTGATGGTACTCAGCAATCCTTTTCCACAGTCCCTGGAGCAGACCCAAGGGGATTGAGACACCAAGAGCACCTCCTTAGCTCCCTCACCTCCTGATGGGGCAAGGGGAATCACTCCCACTCCACTGAGGGAGGGAAGACACACACTGCCACAATTTGGTGGAGTGCCAGCTTTAATACCCGGGGGAGGGGCTTGTAACCCTGCCCCATAACAGGGCAGGTCCAGGTACTGACAGGCTTCACAGCATCTGCATGTGACCCAGTCAGTACCCTTCCCAGGTATGACACTCCAACTGCTGGTTAAGCCTGCCCCTGGATATGACAACATTGTAGCTATCCGGCTACAACTGCAGCTGGGACCTGCGCAGGAGTTTAACCCCAACACTGCCTGTTCCTATCAGGACTTATAGTGTTGAGGCCAGTGGAAAGACTATAGCCAGGGGCACTAGACTACAGATGTAACCCTCCTTAGTGGGAGTGGGGTTACAATTATAATCACACACAACCCCTGCAAGCTCAGAACCAATACCCAACACACCATATACTGTATATTTGTGTCAATAGGAGTGCTACTGGGATTGTGACATCATGTATACTGTATAACAAAAGACAAAAAGCCTCAGTGCTACATCCAATAGGACACATTATATAGTTAAATACTTACCTGTCTTTCTTCTCCAAAGTGAGGATCATTGAGTTAAATTATTTTGCCAAAGCATTGTAAGCGGGCAAACCCACAGCAAAGTATCCCCTCTTCTGCAAGTCCTAACACTACTATAGCTGCAAAAAGCTCTCCTTTTTAAGTTAAAAACAAAAAGATGATATGATAATGTAGCCAAGACCCCTTGGGCTACTAATTTTATGACCCCCTCCAGCGCTGTAAGTCCCAGTAAAGATTGGGCAATGTTGGGAGCAAACCCTGCCGGGCCTGGTTATGTTGTTATATGTGGGTTATCGAATACAGGTGAGGAGTAGCCTGGTATTACACGGGTGGGCCTATGACTGATAGGAGGCTGGGAAGCCACTCCCATGGGAAGGAGGGGGTTTCCCTCTGGGAGGTTAGAGTACGGGTTCTGGGGGTTAGTTCTGTGCTGCCCTCCCTGCTATGAGGACACAGCAGTGAGTCTCTCCTGGACAGGAGTGGGCTGAGGCCTTGCCCTGCTATGGGGTAAGGTATGCTGAGGAGGGGGGCTCAGGGTCTCAAGCTCGGGGTACTGCCTTCAGGGAATAGAACCTGTAATATCTATGATGTACCCAATAAACCCCAGTTATACCGTCTCTGGTGTGATGTCTGGAGTGTGAATACCAAGAAGAGTTGCCTATGGGGTTCACCTTGGCTTCTCCAGGATCCTCCTGGGCTGGAGGCGCTGCGCTGACCGACGAACCATCCCTGATAGCCTGTCCTGATGTCTCCCTATACCACCACGGAGATCTCCGGCCTTCGGTTCTACCAAACAGGTATGCACCAGCACCAGAGTACACCGGTAGCTATATGACGGGTGGGGGAAAAGGTGCTACGATAATAAGGCAGAATAACTTGATTTGTAGAAAATGTTCCTTGGAGCATAATATAGCGTTAACACACCATTCACAATGACTATAATCACTTTTGGGATGTTATTACAGCATTTACCATGAAACAGGTCAACATAACTTTTTAGTGGAAATGAACAAGAATGTTAACTTTCCCGAAAATATAGCAGCTTCTGAGACTGCTTTGTATTTCACGTTAGCTGCTGTTTTTCTCTAGTTAAGAATGAATCATCGGTCAAAGTAAACTAAGACAGCATTGTGCTTTAATACCCAACTGTACCAGTTAAAATAATTTCCACTTGCGTTAACAGTTAACACCCTTATCTTTTGGCCTATATACCAATAATTCTATATATAATTATATACAGGCATACCCCACATTAACGTACGCAATGGGTCCAGAGCATGTACTGCACCGACACACTTTATTCGAGCAAATACCCAGTATGTACCTGGCAGATACCTGGAATGCGCCGCTCCTCACCTCTAACAAGCCCCGTTGCGTTTGCCTTCCCAGCCTGGGTTCATGCCTGGCTGACGGGCGGCTGATCTGTTAAATGATAATGATTAGGATTTAATAGGCTGCAATGCAATCTACCAGATGGCATAAATTCATGAATTGTAATGCAGTATATATATATATACTGTGCAGTATTGCAGCCAGCGGGAATAAAATGCTTCAATCCCTGCCTAGAAAATACCTCAATGCACTCGGGCAGAAAACAGTCACAAACCTCAATACACCCGGGTATACCCGAATTCGTGGGACTAGCCGAGCTCGAATAAAGTGTGTCGCCAGTGTATGTAAAGCGAAAATGTACTAAAGTGAAGTACTCCCCACTCCCCACTTATCAATGCTTGGGTACAGGTAGGGAGTCGGTATTGATGTTCAGGATGTGCTGACAGGCGCATGCGCGAGCTGCCTCTTGCCTATTGGGTGAGGGGAATCAGCGCGTCACTACTACGGCGGTCTGTAGGGCAGAATAAGTGTCAGTACTCACGAGGCGAGCGTACGGACACAGTGTATGGTGCTATGGAAAATATGTCCTTACTCGCGTGTGTACTTAAAGTGAGTGTCCGTAGTGAGTGTCCTTAAACCGGGGTATGCCTGTAATTGGTATGTAAGCACAGAGATTGTGATAACCCCACTTGTCCTGTCTCTACACTAGCAGTACATACAGTAGATCGAGGCACGGGTGGTATTCGTAGGATAATATACCCGGCTGAGGAAAGTCAATAAATCAGAAAGAAGGGCTCGCGGGGTTTGTTCCAAGGGGAAATTATTTATTGTACAAGAGAAAAAGTGCGGGCTCGTGATAAAGGGCGTAGGGGACTGGAAACGGAGCCGGGCCAATAAGATTACAACGAATAAACCCGGCTAGTGCCGACACACACCACACACACACACACACACACACACACACAACACACACACACACATCACACACACACACACACACACACCACACACACACACACACCCACACACACACACACCCACACACACACACACACACACGACGACACACAACACACACAACACACACACACACACACACCACACACACACACACGACACACACCACACACACACACACACAACACACACACACACACACACACACACACACACACAACAACAACACACACCACACACACACACACACACAGAAAAGAAGTGCCATCTCCATAGCATAATAATGTAGTATGTAAAAGAGGTTTATTTAAACATAGAGTAGTCACCAGCACTTGCACTCACATACTGTAGTGGGTAAAAACACATTCGTTTGAGACAATCTGTAATTGGACGTTAGCAGCTGGAGGACGGATGGTTTGCTGATAATACACCGGTAAGCAGAAAACATGTAGTAAAAGCTGTGAGGGATACTCATCAATGGTGGGGGAAGCTGTAGAAGATTAACATCACCTCCGGTATTCCAAAAGTACTCAGCAGGGCTCCAGCGTGTCCGCAATGACCCCGCACTGTATTCAATGACGTCCCGCTCCAACTGGCGTCTCAGACGCACTGTGGTAGGTAGTGACGCACTGTGGTTGATAGTGTAGATTTAAATTAGCAGTGGAGGTAAAAGTACGAAGAAAATATTTGGAGGAATATGCTATAAACCACCTGTAACAGGGGACTTATCCCTGTTCACAAATGTGCCTCTAATCCAGCAGTGTGGTGGTTAACTGCTGGTAGGCAATTAACTAACACCACCTGGCTGATTACAGGTGTTAGAAAAAGCCTGCCTCTGAGACAGGAAGGGAGATTCCTTAGTCCACAACTGGGCTGAACAAAGGAAGGACAGATGTCTTGAGCGGCAAGCTGACAACAAGACAAAAGGGGACAAGATTTTAAACTTGGAGCCGTACATTGCCTTAGCACACAAGGGTGCGGATCCAAGAGAACAGAGAAGCTTCCCCTACAGCAGCCCAGCTAACAGATAAGACTTTTCTTATAAGACTATTATCTATGTCTATCTATATATATAAATGTCTCTATGATTTGGGCTGGTGAATCTCTGGGCTAACTATGCAGTTAAAGAAAACTGGATCACAAGTGTATATATACTCCAGAGTGGAGAGGATTTTGTTTGCTGATTTACATGTTTGCTGTGTTTAAAGCAACAGGCGCAATAAAGCCTTATTTTAATTTCACCTTAAAACAGTCTCCATTGCGTACCTCTGAACACGTCTCTTACACCACCAAATATCTGTCAGATAGAGTAAGCCAAAATGCTTTTGCAAATGGAGAAGGCATCAAAACTTGGTCATGTTTGCATTATGGGTGATTTTAATTATCCAGACATAGACTGGGGCAGTGAGATTGGCATTACAACAAAAAGGAAACAGGTTTTTGGGGGGTGCTTAAGGACAATTACTGTACAGTACCTAAATTATTGAGGAACCAACCAGGAGAGGGGCAATACTGGATTTAGTAATATCAAATCATGTAGAAATAATAACAAATATTCAAGTTCGGGAACATTTGGGTAACAGTGATCATAACATGGTGTCATTTAAAATAAATTATCAAAAACCATATTACGAGGGTTCAACAAAAAAACTTTAGAAAGGCAGATTTTAATAAACTGAGGACTAATCTACAAGAATAAATTGGGACAATGTTTTGGTAGGGAAAAATATGGAAGATAGAGCAGTCTTTAAAATATTGTTAGAAAAGCACACGTATCAGTGTATACCCTGAGTAATAAATATAAAAGAAACACGTCTAAACCAATGTGGCTAAATAAACAGGTAGGGGAGGAAATGGACAAGAAGAGGAAGGCGTTTAGATTCTTTAAGTCAGAAGGGACTGAGACATCGTATCAGAATTATAAGGAATGTAACAAAAATTTCAAAATGGCAATTAAATTAGCAAAAATGGATAATGAAAAAAGGATTGCAATAGAAAGTAAGATCAACCCTCAAAAAAAATTCTTTAAGTACCTTAATCACAAAAAAATTAGAAAAGAAAATATAGGACCCTTTCAGGGTGAGATGGGCAGGCAAATTATTAAGGATAAGGAAAAAGCAGAGGTATTAAACACATTTTTTGCCTCTGTGTTTACCAGGGAAGAATCCATTGCAATAGTAGTGCCGCAGGAGGAAGCCACAACCTCAGTCTACATTCACGAACAATTGGTTAACTGAGGAAGAAGTTCATAGGCGGTGTTGCAGGGTACATGCAACCACACACGCGGGTTCTCTTGATGAGGCTTATTTATTGGGCCTTAAAAAATACAGCACACAAAAACAAAATAGCTTCTTTTCAGCATACAAAAAAACAAAACAGCTTCTCTTCAGCATGCAGGACACAGACAGTTCATCAAACATGTACTTTGAAAACAGACCTTATAGGGTTTTAAAACACCTTGATTATGCAGCTGGGACCACTCTAATTGTCAGGAGCTTCCCAGCTGAAAATTAACCTCGTCACTGCTGGACTGCATACCTACACATACGTCTGCCAGGCATATAGCTGGTGACGTTCATTCACCCTGTCACAGGCGGCTTGATAAAATTAAAGTTACTAAGGTGCCTGGCCCTGATGGTATGCATCCAAGAGTTCTCAAGGAGATAAGTTCAGTAATAGCTAAACCATTACATTTAATACTCAAGGACTCCATTTCATCAGGCTCAGTATTACAATATCAGTGTAAAGCAGATGTGGTGCCTACATTTAAAAAGGGAGCATAACCAGGGAATTACAGACCTGTAAGCCTGACTTCAATAGTGGGAAATATACTTGAAGGTTTAGTACGGGATAATATTCAGGAATATCTAATGGAAAACAAAATTATTAGTAATAGTCAGCATGGATTTACGAAGGATACTGAAAGTCATACCAAACTAACCTTATTAGTTTTGATGAAGAGGTAAGTAGGAATTTAGACCAGGGTAATGCAGGTGATGTGGTCTACTTAGATTTTGCAAAGGCTTTTGATACGGTTCCAAACAATAGGTTTATGCAGGGGTGCGCAAGCTGGGGGGCGCAGGATTTATTTGGGGGGGGAACGGCGGTTGCAGATGTCTCCCGCTCTTCCCCAGGGCATTTAAATTAAATGCTGGGGGACCGCGCGAGGCCTTTGCAACCTCAACTTACCGGGATTCAGCCAGCTTCTGGTCATGCCACCATGATAACGCGGCGTCAAATGACGCCGTGGGGTCATGTGACGTGACGCATCATCATGGTGACACGTCAAATGACGCCGCAGAGTCACGTGACACAGGGTGTCATTTGACGTGGGTCATAGGAGAGCGGGGGCGTGAGCGCTGGAGCTGACACACAGGGGGACGCAGCTCAAAAACTTTGCGCACCCATGAGTTAGTGTACAAAATAAAGTATATGAGACTCAGTAAAAAAAATTGCACCTGGAATGAAAACTAGTTGAAGGATAGACAACTAGACAAGGGTTGTCATAAATTGAAATTTTTCAGGTTAGGTTAAAATTGTGCGTGGAATACATCAGGGATCGGTACTGGGACCCCTGCTTTTTAACTTGTTTATTAATGACCTTGAGGTTGTTTATTAACGACCTTGAGGTTTGCATCGAGAGCAAAGTCTCCATCTTTGCTGGTGACACTAAATTGTGTAAGGTAGTAGAATCAGAGCAGAAGGACATGGAGTGACTGGAAACGTGGGCGGGTAAAAGGCTGATGAAGTTTAATACATATAAATGTTAGGTTATGCATTTGGGATGCAAGAATAAAAAGGCGACTTACAAATTACTGTAAATGGGGATACATTAAGAGAATCCTTGATGGAGAAGGATTTAGGAGTGCTTGTAGACAGCAGACTTAGCAATAGTGTCCAAAGTCATGCAGTAGCTGCAAAGGCAAACACGATCTTATCTTGCATTAAATGGGCAATGGATGGAAGGGAAATAAACATAATTATTCCCCTTTATAAAGAACTAGTGAGACAACACCTTAAATATGGAGTACACTTTTGGGCACCACTCTGTAGAAAGGACATTATGGAACTAGAGGGTGCAGAGAAGAGCCACCAGCTAGCTAAATTAGATGTACAGGTAAACCCCGTTTTAGAGCGCCCCGTTATACCACGAAATCGGTTATAACGCGGTTTTCACGTGGCTCCCGTTTAAAAAATAAAAAATAAATTTACATTTTACATTTTTTTTGCACACTGCACACACACTGCACACACACTGCACACACACTGCACACACTCCCAGCACTCAATGCACACACTGCACACAATCTACACTGCACACACTGCACACACTACACTGTACACACTCTACACTGCACACACTCTACACTGCTCACACTGCACACACTCTACACTGCACACTGCTCACAGCACACTGCACACACTCCCAGCACTCACTCTCACTGCACCACTACACACACTCTCACTGCACCACTGCACACACTCACTGCACCACTGCACACACTCTCACTGCACACACTCTACACTGCACACACTGCACACACTCTACACTGCTCACACTGCACACACTCTACACTGCACACTGCACACACTCCCAGCACTCACTGCACACTGCACACACTGCACACACTCTACACTGCACACACTCTACACTGCACACACTCTACACTGCACACACTCTACGCTGCACACAGTGCACACACTCTACACTGCACACACTCCCAGCACTCACTGCACACACTCTACACTGCACACACTCCCAGCACTCACTGCACACACTCTACACTGCACACACTGCACACACTACACTGCACACTGCACACACTCCCAGCACTCACTTCACACACTCTACACTGCACACACTCCCAGCACTCACTGCACACACTCTACACTGCACACACTGCACACACTCTACACTGCACACACTGCACACACTCTACACTGCACACTGCTCACAGCACACTACACACACTCCCAGCACTCACTCTCACTGCACCACTGCACACACTCTCACTGAACACACTCTCACTGAACACACTCTCACAGCACACAGCTCACACAGCACACAGCTCTCACAGCACACAGCTCACACAGCACTCAGCTCTCACACCACACAGCACTCACAGCACACAGCACTCACAGCACACTCTCACAGCACACACCTCTCACAACACACTCTCACAGCACACTACACCACACCTCCCACTCCCCCTCCCTACCTTTGGTGTCGGCTGCTGAGATCGGAGCGGAGCTGGCGTGAGGGTGGGGAGGAGGGGGGTGTCGGGAGGAGGGGGGGTGAGTGAGGAGCAGGCTGTGACTCCGAGGGCCGCGTGGGCTATGCCACAGAGGGCCGGTAGGTGTGGGGGCCTGGGGGGGGGAAGGAAATGTGAGAGAGAGGGGGATAGGGACACTGGAAGAGGAGAGATTGTGAGAGCGCCCCCTGGAGGATTGAGGGGGCCTGTTTGAGGCCTGTGGAGGGGGCCTGCCGAGCTGACTGCTGATAGGTGGCCATGGAGGTGCCTGTCGGAAACTTCCCTTCTACCAGTCTGCAGCATGCTGCCTGGACAGGCATCTCAATGGACATCTTCCAACAGGCCAGCTCTGCGGATCAGGACAGATTAGTTTTGCTGACAGGGGTCTAGGGGACGTGTAGGGCTTCCGGCCACCTCTTCCTTCCTTCCCTCCCGATCAGGCGCGCGGCGGCCATTTAAAAAAAAAAATTAGCACGACCCCGTTACTAACGCGGTGGTCTCGGGGTGGACCCCGAGGACCACGCTATAACGGGGTTTACCTGTATTTACATTGGAAAAGAGGCGTCTAAGAGGGGATATGATAACTATATACAAATATATTCGGGGACAATACAAGGAGCTTTCAAAAAAACTATTCATCCCACAGGCAGTACAAAGGACTCGGGACCATCCCTTAAGGTTGGAGGAAAGGAGAATTCACCAGCAACAAAGGAAAGGGTTCTTTACAGTAAGGGCAGTTACAATGTGGAATTCATTACCTATGGAGACTGTGATGGCAGATACAATAGATTTGTTCAAAAAAAGGTTGGACATCTTTTTAGATGGGAAAGGTATACAGGGATATACCAAATAAGTATACATGGGAAGGATGTTGATCCAGGGAGTAATCTGACTGCTATTATTGGGAGCCAGGAAGGAATTTATTTTTCCCCTTATGAGATATCTTTGGATGATATGTCACTGGGGTTTTTGTTTGCCTTCCTCTGAATCAATATACTGTAAGTACAAATATAGGATAAAGTATCTGTTGTCTAAATCGAAAAAGAAAAGGTGATGTATAGTAGCGCTAATGGGAATTAGACAATATACCCTGCTTTGAGGGTGAGCCCTAGTGGTAGAAAGGCAGCCTGATGGTGAACTGATGGTACAATCAGAATAAACAGCATAAAACAAAAAGGGATACCGGCGCCTAATGAGGGCCATTTTATTGAGTTTGGACACTTTTTTGGATAAGCAGTACAAGTGCTGAGTCTGTGGCTTAGTGATAGAGGGACATTGAGGCACGGATTGCGGTTTCCTTTGGCTTCGTTGGAGATTTGCCAGGCCTTGACGCCACATCCGGTGACGTCACTACCGGTTCCGACACACGACGGAGACGCCATTTCCGGTTCTTGCCAACCAGGAGACACAGAAGGATCGCACGGCTTCCAGGGCACTCTGCGGACCCTCTACACGTGGAGAACAGTACACACCAGTTCACTGCCATTAACCATCTGCCGTCCTGTGAGTGTTATTCAGGTTTTAACCGACCGGAGCGGCGTTCCAGATTCTGTCCAACATTTTTACTTACTTAGTTATATTAAACTAATTTTTATCATTAGCTTTGCTTTGTGTTTATCTGTCTTGGTGTGTCTGTCTGTCTTGTCATCATTGTCAGCCAGTTTGCAAATTTATGTCTGTGTAATTCGTTAAAGCTGTGTTGCACTAAATATCTCTTTTTTCATTTCATGTTCCACTTCCCATGAACGAAGTCCTATCTGATCATCTAAAGACTAAGAGACTGTTGATCATCCTGGGACTTGAGCTATCTCTACTGGATATCCAGGATTCCACTATTTGGACTCATTAGGCGCCGGTATCCCTTTTTGTTTTATGTTGTCTAAATCGAGCATAGGTTGAACTTGATGGATGTACGTCATTTTTCAACCTCATCTACTATGTAACATGAGTTTTTAGGATTTTTTGCAATGTCATTTTCCCCCATAATCCAAAACTAAAACACAAAATATTTTTAGTATCAAAACCAAAGCACGGGGTCAAGTGTACTTCTCTACCCACTGTCACTGTTCTTTTTAAATTGTCCTCTGTCAGTCCAGAAATCATCCCTAATTCCCTTTCAAATTACTCTTAAGTACATGCAACCGTGTGTCCATCCCCTGCACTTGAGGATCTTTACATACCTTGGCGCCCCAATAGCACATGCTACAGACTTACATGCGGAGATGAGTCCGGAGAGTTGTGCTCCGGGGCCCTCTGTCTCCAGAGCCATGTAGCCTATCCAATTATGCAGCCTGCATAGCATGACTCTCCGTTGCTCATCTTAACTCTGCAAACCCCCGGGAGTCTCCATGAATTGAAGGTACATCCAGGGGTACTATAACTCTTCTTCCTTTGTCTATACATGTCCTCATGTATTAATTGTAATTAGGAAATGACTTTCCTTATTATACATTTCGAGTTTTGTTTGAGTCTTATTCTTACATAGCATATCTGGATAGAGGAGCCGCTTTCTTGCTCCTCTGTGATCTTCTCAGATCAACTTCAGACAGAGGATCTCATTGGTGCCAGAACTGATCTGGTGTGGCCTGGGCTACCAAAATCCCACTGAACTCAACTGTAAAATGCAGTCCCCCGTCTTTCTGAGCTATACCTCTACCCCACACGGAAATCAGCAACTTTTCCATAAGACCTTTGTAAGGGATGTGGTAGACAGGAATGTACTCATTTATTTTCTCCATCCTCTTCAGGCTAAATGTGATCAACTTCAAGATTTTCTAAAGGTTTTGTCAACGGCACATATGGTTTACACTCCCATCCTGCATCAATTTTACTTGGCCGATTGACCTTTTTGAACAGGACTATCTCTCCTATTTCCAGAGGTTTGAATTTAGCTTTTTGATTGTAGTTCTTGGTACATTTTTTTCATCATGTTCTTTTACAATTTTTGAAGCCTCTTTCATATGACGTTGATGTATCATTACCCCTTCTGCATGGGTTTTATCTTGGAAAGTCGCAGAAATAGGAATTTTTAAAGCAATGTCTACCGGTAGCCCATCAGATTGCATTAACATTAGGTAATGGGGGGATATAACCGATGGTTCGATGCAGTGTTATTGTACAAAAACGTTATTTCCTGAAGGATTTTAGTCCATTCCTCTTTTTTATCTTCTGAAACAGCTCATATAATCTCGAGGGATGAACGGAACAAGCCAAATCCCTACCCCAGAACATTTTGAAAAAATCCATCCCGCCCACTGAAATCCATCTGCGGATTGGATTCATTTAAATCCATCATCGGTCATCCCTCTCTCTCTCCCCCCCTCTCTCTCTCTCCCTCTCCCTCCCCCCTCCCTCCCCTCTCTTCCCCCCTCTCTCTCTCTCCCCCTCCATCTCTCCCTCCCTTCCCTCCCCCTCTCCCCTCCTCTCTCCCCCCCACTGGACAACTTCTCTCTTTAATGGGTTTGGCGCACCTCCATCTCAACTTATTATATGTCTGTAACAGGGGACTTGTCCCTGTTCAAAAATGTGCCTCTAATCCAGCAGTGTGGTGGTTTACTGCTGGTATTCAATTAACCAACCCCACCTGGCTGATTAGAGGTTTGTTAGAAAAGCCTGCCTTTGAGACAGGAAGAGAGATTCCTGAGTCTCACAATAGGGGGGACTGCCCAGAGGAACGGCTGTCTTGAGCTGCAGAAGGACTGTACAGAAGGTACTGTATGCTGATAGCAAGACAAGGGGACCAGACCTCAAAACCTGGACAGACATTGCTGTAGCACACAAAGGTGCTTACCCAAGAGAGCAGAGAGGATTTCCCCTGCAGCTTCAGGAGACAGATAAGACTTTCTTTTGGAACTGTTATATATCTGTATATATGTTTATATTTTGGGGCTGGTAAATAGCTTAGCTAACCAACCCAGTCAGAGAGGGCTGAGCTGCATGTGTAGATAGTCTCCAAAGCGGAGATAGGTTTTTATTGGACTTATTTTCATATGTTTTGCTATGTTAAAGGGACAGGTGCAATAAAGCCTAATTTTAATTTCACCTTAAAAACAGTCTCCATTCCGTACCTCTGAACACGTCTCTTACAATGTCCCATATAATACTTGTCTGGTTTTTATCTCTTCAATACAAATCTTATTGTGTGTACTGTATGTACAGTACAGTATGTATGTCTTTATTTATGTAGTACTATTAATGTACATACACTGCCGACACGATTTATTCGAGTGGGGCTAGTTCCGCAAGCCGGGGGATGCCCCGGTTTGCTAGCCCCACTCCCTCGGCGTGCCGCGCATCATCGATGCGCGGTCACGCGTCATCGGGTGCCTGCGCCCCCTGCACGCGCGTCCAGGGCTCCCCGAGGGAGCCCTGGTGTCCCGCGATGTGGGGGACGGCGGCAGGAGGTTCCGGGGGACCCGGCGGACCCGGCAGCGGGAGGGAGAGCGCCCCGATCGAAGGGCGCTCCTCCGCGGCTTCGGCGCGCGCCCGGCACCCTCCGGCGCGCGCCAGGTTACTGCTGCGGCCGAGACCGGGCAAATGCTCGAATAAACTCGGCCGCAGCAGTAGCGCTTCACAGTAGTAATACACGTGACAATCAAATAAATAACAAATAATATAAATAACAGGTCATGGGAATAAGTGCTTCAAACATAAAAGTAATATTTAGGAATAGGAGTCACTGCTCCGAAGAACTTACAATCTAATTGGTAGGTAGGAAGACCGTACAGAGACAGTAGGAGTATATTCTGGTAAGTGCGTCTAAAAGGGGCCAAGGTTTATGTATGAGATGTAAAGTATCAGCCACGGAGCTACTCACATGCTTCCTTAAGCAGATGTGTTTTAGGGGGGGTCTTAAAGGTGGATAGAGAGGGGGCTAGTCAGATATTGAGTGGAAGGGCATTCCAGAGGTGTGGGGCAGTCAGTAAGAGGTTTAAGGCGGGGGAGGGCTTTAGATATTAAAGGGGTAGAGAGAAGACATCCTTGAGCAGAATGCAAGTGTCCGGATGGTGTATAGCGAGAAATTAGGGCTGAGATGTAAGGAGGAGCAGAAGAGTGTAAAGCTTTAAAAGTGAGGAGGAGAATTAAGTCTGAGATGCGGGATTTGGTAGGAAGCCAGGAGAGGTATTTCATCAGGGCAGACATTGAGACAGATTTAGGAAAGAGTAGAGTGATTCTGGCATCAGCGTTTAGGATAGATTGTAGGGGAGACAGGTGAGAGGCAGAAAAGCCGGACAGCAGGAGGTTGCAGTTATCGAGACGGGAGAGAATGAGGGCCTGAGTCAGAGTTTTAGCAGTCGAATAACAGAGGAACGGGCGTATCTTTGTAATATTGTGGAGGAAAAAACTACAGGTTTTAGCTACCTTTTGAATGTGAGAGAGGAGTCAAGTGTGACCCCTAGGCAGCGTGCTTGTGCTACTGGGTTAATTATAGTACTTTCAACAATAATGTGAAAGGAGGTAGTCGGGCCAGGTTTCGGGGGGAAAATGAGGAGCTCTGTTTTTGACATGTTACGTTTAAGTTGCCGGAGGACCATGCAGGATGATATCGCAGAGAGACATTCACAAACCTTTGTCTGTACAGGGGTTGAAAAGTAAATTTGTGTGTCATCAGCATAGGAGTGATATTTGAATCTAAGAGATGTGGTAAAAGAGAAGAGGTCCCAGGACAGAGCCCTGGAGTACCCCCACAGAGAGATCGATAGAGGAGGAGGTGTTAGAAAAAGAGACACTGAAAGTACGATGGGAGAGTGTGAGGATTCGGGGATCGCGGCGCACACAGCGCGACCCCTCCTCACCTTCGTTACCTGCTGCTGCCGTGGTGCGTCCCCCTCGCCGACGCCGGTCACCTCGCACTGCCCTGGGGGTTCCCCGCCACCTCCGGCGGTCCGCCTCTGCTCCGCGGCCGCCTCTCCCTCATGCAGCTGCCATTTGTCACGGGTGCGCGCGTGAACAGCGCGCGCCGGGTGAAGATAATTTATTCACTGCTCTAGCAGTGAAACCACGCCCCCAACTGATGAACAGGCTATTTCCCCAGACCAAACTATCTCACCTGCCTGCCAATCAAGGGGACCTATCCTGGACAGCTCCATGTACTCCTGCAGGTCTGCCCCCTCTTCCCATTCGCCAGCCTCACTATATTATGCCTGTCCTACCATTCCCACATTGCTCAACATAGTTTCCACTTGAGGATCACTACACTGGCACTTTCTCTCTTTATTTCACTCAGGTCACGACTTGGCCTGGAGGACGTCAATCTCTGGCTCTCGATCCCTGGTTGGACACCGACCTTCCGGAATTCTCCAATCCCTGACCTTGGCTAACGGCAATGATGACGGCACTTCTTTACCGGTACCGGCAAGTATTGCTAAAGCTAACACCACCTGGCCTGGCAATGCCTAAAACACCACACTCCGGACACGCTCCTTTTGCTGCGGGTGCGTGCTCATATACGTCCCTCACCTCAGTATAAGGGACGGGTCTGGTCTGCGGGCAGCATCGGCGTAACAGAGAGGTAAGAGGAGATCAAGGATAGAGCTTTGTTACATATACCAAGAGTATGGAGAATGTGAAGGAGAAGATGGTGGTCCACAGTATCAAATGCTGCAGAGAAGTCGAGTAATATGAGCAGAGTGTAATGACCTCTGTCTTTGGCAGCATGAAGGTCATTAGTTATTTAAGTGAAGGCTATTTCAGTGGAGTGAGCAGTGCGTAAGCCAGATTGTAGAGGGTCTAGGAGAGAATAGGTGTTGAGAAAATGGAGCAAGCGAGAGAATACAAGACGTTCAAGGAGTTTAAAGGCAAAAGGCAGGAAGGAGACAGAATGATAGTTAGAAAGTTTACTGTTTTTGAGTAATGGTATAACTGTTACATATTTGAAGGAAGAGGGAAAGGTACCAGAGTAGAGGGAGGAGTTAAAAATGTGTGAATGTAGGGATTATAGTAGGAGCAAGAGGTTTTAGGAGATGGGTGGAAAAGAGGTCGAGGGCAGGTGGTCGAGGAAGATGAGATCAGCAACGACACATCCTCTGTGACAGCGAAAAAAGAGTGAAGGAAGGCAGGAGGAGAGTTAGGAAGAGGTGTAGGATGGTACCAGGATACAGAGGGAATGTCCTGACGTATGGATTCCACCTTTTCCTTGAAATAGTTGGCAAAGTCCTGAGGTGAGATGGAGGAAGAAGAACAGGCAGTAGAGGGTGGTCTGAGTAGGGAGTCAAAGATAGAGAAGAGTCGGCGTTGGTTAGACTTGTGCGTGTTGATTAGTGAAGAAAAGTAGGTTTATTTTGCTTGAGAGAGGGCAGAGTTGAAACTGGATAGAATACATTTGTAGTGGAGGAAGTCTGCGAGACTGAGATTTCCTCTAGAGGCGTTCAGAGGAATGAGTGGAGCAACGCAGCATGCGCGTGTAGGAATTTAGCCAGAATCTGGGGTTAGAAGGGTGAGGACGGCAGAGAGAAATCGGGGCATGTAGATCAAGAGAGGAGGATAGGGCAGAGTTGTAGTTCCTGACCACGTTGTCAGGGTCTGTAGCAGAACTGAGAGAGGAGAGGGAGGAGCATAAAGTGGAATAAAAATCTGGCAGAAACAAGGGGTAGATGAAGGTGGAGAAGGGGAGAAGTGATAGAGAGAAAATGAGGTGATGGCCAGAGAGAGGATGGGGGAAAAGGAGAAATCAGAGAAAGAAAAGATTTTTGGGAAAATCAGATCTAGGTAGTGGCCATCCTTGTGGGTGCTGTCTGCAGATTACTGAAGGCCAAAAAAAGAGGTTAGTGAGAGGAAGCGGGAAGCCAAAAGGAGAGAGGGGTCATCAATGTGACAGTTGAAGTCCCCAAGGAGAAGAACAGGGGAGTCTGAGGAGAGAAAGAAAGAGAGCCAGGATTCAAAGTGAATCAGAAGGGAGGTGAGTCAAGGTAGGCGGGTGATAGATGAACGCCACGTGGACAGGGAGAGGAGAGAAAAGCTGGACAGTGTGAGCCTCAAAAGGGGGAAAAGCACGAGAGGGAGGAATAGGAAGGGTTCGTTAACGGTAGAGAGAGGAGGTGCCCCACATCTCCACCCCTGTCATCAGAGCCCTTGAAGACCATACAGTAGCAAGGTGTTCGTGATGTACTTCTTAATCTTTGGAAAATATTACAGGTGCGCCGACGAGTATTCTAAAACTTGCCTTAAACTTGCCTTGGAAAATCTGGGGCTATCACCAACAAGACCCAGGTGCATGCTGGGTACATGCTGGGTACATGCTGCAAACATTTCAGTTGGCACTACAGTATATCATCCAAATAAAGCATTACCACGTCAAAATTGTGATTTCCCAAGCAATGTTCCCTAAGCCTCTGAAACATTGCTGTGTCGTTAAAAAGCCCAAAAGCCATCTATGTAAATTCGTAAATCCCCATTGGAGCAGTAAAAGCTATAGACACTTACTTTCTACAATGACATTAATATATAATATCTCCTGCCGCATACTTTTGACCTACTGATATAGTGCAAGTGGTACAGGTCATTCTCTTATTGTTGGGTGAATATTGAGTATTTAAGAGGATGTTGGCTATCGAGACTGAAATCTAAGGGATGTTTACTGAAAGCATCTCGATAGTGTTGAACTAGGTAGATTATCTCAGCTTTTCCTCTTGCAGGTGCTTCTGATTCACCTATGTCTATTGCTCCCACCAAAGACATCTCTTGTTGCTTGATTTTATCTGCAGTTAGGGCTACTAATGCATTGGATAGTATATATTCTGCCATCTCCAGAGGTTCTGCTCTCGTTATTAATACAATAAAAATACAAATAAAACCAGTATGACACGCGCAGAAGCTCTGGACAAATCTGGATCTGCACAGGTAGATCCACGGGGTGATCAAACTAGATCCTTCGTTAGACCTTCCAGTCGGTGATTCCTTTTTTCTTACTTCTTGTTGCCCCAAATTCTTAATGCCTTCTGGTATCCGCCCTTGTTTAACAATAACTAAACTTGCAGCTGCTTGGATAGATAATCCACCATTACCGTCTATCGGCTCGACTAGGACATCATAACCATGCCCCCAGGTTCCCATTCTTGTCTTGCACCCAACTATTGTCTTAGATTCATACTCTAATTTGATAGGCTTTCGACCAGTCACTCTTACTTCTGCCAATTTACATCCACTATGTTCAAATTGATGATAGTTTCATACCAACTTCATGGTCTGTTGCAAGACATGTTTTTCCATGCCTTTAGGACAAGCTATTTCTTATTCCAGAATCCGAGTCACTGTCTCCCCACGATATTTCAATAAATTCATCCCTGTGATTAGAGGAGGTAATTCTTCTAAATCATCGCAGAATTTAACGATTTATTGTTCAAGAATGTTCTCTCAAAACATGAAACCTTAAAGTATTCTGCACGCGTGAGCTCGGTACCATTACTAGCAATTAACTTCATCCAACCTGAGGGGGGAATAGATTTTTATGTTTCCATAGGCCAGCTGGTTAGGTAGTGCTGGTTTTGTAATGTTGTGACCAGGGACCCCGAGAACTGCCAGTATTATCCACAGGGCTCAGCACGCTGTAGTCTTCCTGTATGTAATACAGCGTTCCGGTAAGGTTTCTCGTTGAGTCAGCACATCAATTGGACACTTCTTTGGAGATCTCCAGTCAGAGGTGTCTGCAAGAGATTTGGAGTGCTCCAACACAGCACATGCAAGGGGAACTCACAACAACATGATGATCTGAGAAGCATGAGTGCGGTTCTCTTTCATATGAAAGGTATGCTGCGTTTTTTAATATAAAGCCCTGGAGTCATTGAAAGCAAAGATCAAATTGACGATATCTGCCATTGACTTTAGAGGCAAATATTGATGATTCGGGCGTGATACAGAGCAACATTCTTTGGTGACTCTGGGGCAAAGTCTTTTAGGGTATTAGTTTCTGAGGGATCTCTCTGGAACCCAAGTAGCCATAGGGCTTCCATGAAATAGGGCATAGCCAACAGTGCCACAACAATCTGAGTAGAACCTCCTTCTGCTTTATCAGAAGCCACTCTTGAGGGCTGCATCCTGTATATGGGTACCGCTTTGCTTTGTACTTTTTGAAGTGAAACTTCTTTGCTGGCACCTAGAGAGTTTGATGGGAAAAATCCCGTGGCTGGTAACGAAAATCCATGATGGAAGGGACATCATTGGCTGGAGATGGCCGCGCATGTGCAGTAGCGGCCGCCGTACTTCGCGCATGCGCAGAAGCGGCCGTGTTTCTCTGCTCAGAAGCATCCACGGTACTCTGCACATGAGCAGAAACAACCGCCGTACTCCACACATGCGGAGAGGGGGCCACCTTACTGCGCGCATGCACAGAAGCGTACGCCATACTCCACGTATGCGCAGAAGGGCCCGTCCGACTCCACGCATGTACAGAAACATCCGACGTACACCGCACATGTGCTGAAGGAGACACACACGCCACTGTTACCAGAGTAATTCCAAGTGAGAATAAATATAGAAGTGCAAATAGCAAAATCTTTAGAAATGTACCATTTATAATAAAAAAGGCAGAAGTGGAAAACACCAAAGGTGTGTATACATATAACAATTTTATATAGATTAATATAATATAGTAACTGTAATGATTATAAATAAATAAAACCAGGGGGGTGCCGAGCACGTGCGTTGTAACTCAAACTTCCTTGCGTTTTGTCACTGAAATTGTATTTAGATTTTTATGATTTACATTGAATGAAAGACTTTTGAGAGTAATGGCATTTAGATACTTTGCAATCAAAAATGTATGTGTCTTACTTTAGTTATCATAAGTTAATTATATCATGTATTCCAAGTGATACTATTGAAATTTCAATAGAGAAATAAATGAAATAAATTATACTCTCAAATCTCTTTTATTTAATTAAAAACCTCACCATCGCAAATGGTTAGCACCACCTCTGTCATTCCGCTTCCAAAACGCGTGCAATCCGGGCAGTTTGGCTTTTGTGGTTTAGAAGAAGCGGTTTGCAGTAGAGAATAGGGGTTTTCTCATATTTCATCTCATTGCTTCTGAATGGACAGCTTTGGAGCTGCGAGAATAGGCCCCACGGAAATCCCATTCCTAAACACTTAAAATACTTTAAAATGTTTAACGTCACACAAATACCCCCATGACTTGCAAGATGCCTCAACCTGTTCCTTGAATTATTTAACTCAGTATGTAACAAAGCAACAAAATACAACATTGTCACAATGATTACTACAGTCCTAAGTAGTTCCTCAACTATTTCCTAATGTTGCTCTTTTACCCAGAGTCACCTTGCCAGGGCTTAGGTGTAATAGTGCTATTAATGCCACTGTATGGTCACTTTTGGTAAAAGTGTTATAACGCTCTGATCCCTTCACCTCCAATGTCAAATAAAATAATAGAATACAATTCTTACAGTAAATATACATTTCTGTTATTTTCTTACATTAATAAAATGTACCAGTTCAAGCTGTCGTTTTTAATGATTTATTTATTTATTTTTATTCAATTTGTGCATCAATACAATCTGCACCCTGACAAGTGATTAGCTAAGTTGCTGATCGATCCGTTCTCCTGTAATCGCTGAAGATTTGGCTCGGGGGTTCACTAAATGCATCCTGCGTCCTCTTCTGCTGCACTGACAGTCAAAGTTCTGTGATGAACATCATGTGACCAGGCAGGCACTAGATTCTATCGGCTCACCGCTAGAGAGGGCAGGGCTCAAAAAGGTGATGCTGTTTCAGAAGGGGAAGGGGGTGTGACTTTGTATATGGTTGCTATAAGAACAAAAAATGCCTGTTACATAAAAAATACATTATCAATGTCTTTGAAATGTTTTATTTTTAATTTTTTTTTAAATGCTACAAGTATTTTCTCATAGTACAGAACTGATTTATTTTAAAAAAAAACAAGTAGGGTATTGCTTGAACTGCAGCTTTAACTAAAGGAAGTTTATAGGGCTAAGAGATGTATGGCAAACGTCACAAACTTGCTAAACTAGTTCTTCATATTTGATACATATGCTAAGGCCAGGGGGGCGCAAACTTTTTCCCCTGCGCCCCCCTGCCGGCTGTCCCCTCACTCCCGCGCCCCCCCCCCAACCCCAACTTACCCGCGCTCCGGCGTAATGACGTCACGTTGCCATAGCAACGTGACGTCACATGACCTTGCAGCGTCATTTTGACGCCGCGTTGCCATGGTGACGCAGGAGGAAGCCGCCGGAGCCACGGTAAGTTAGGTTTGCAGAGGCCCTGCAGCTCCCCCGGCACTTAATTTAAGTGCCTTCGGGAAGCGCGCGGGGCCTCTGTAAACCCCGCGCCCCCCGTCGGTAGTCTTGCGCCCCCCCTGGGGGTCGCGCCCCACAGTTTGCGCACCGCTGTGCTAAGGGATGGAAGTTTTCATTGTCCCACTGCCAGGTATCAATGGAATGCTGCTCTTGTAATGGGGACTCCTGCTGGTGAGTTTGTAAAATGCAACCGTCAGGTCACTTGGCTGAACCATGGCATAACAGCAGGAATTCATACTATTTTTTTGATATTTTTTTTTTTAATGTGGTTTACGATATGTTAAAGTTAATATTGTCTGTTCTGATTCTATTCTAAACACACACAACCCCTGCAAGCTCAGAACCCAAACCCACCACACCATATATATGTGTGCCAAAAGGAGTAATACTGCGTTTGTGACCTAATGCACGGGATGCTCAACTCCAGTCCTCAAGCCCCCCCAAACAGGTCAGGTTTTCAGGATATCCCTGCTTCAGCACAGGTGACTCCATAAGTCCCTGCTTCAGCACAGGTGGCTCAATCAGAGGCTCAGTCTTCGACTGAGGCCCTGATTGAGCCCCATGATGCTGAAGTGGATATCTTTGGCAAAACCTAACTGTTGGGGGGTGCTTGAGGTCTGGAGTTGCCAAGGTATCCCCTTTCTACAGGTCCAAACACTGCCTGCAAACTCTCTCTTAACCTCTCTGATGGACGGAGAAGACTCTATTCTAGCAATTGTATTAGACAAATTGACTAAGCATGCCGGACAGGCTGGAAAACTTTAGCTTGTTTTCTCCATGCATTTAACGTTGGCACTTTGGCTCCTGTTCAAATACTGTGACGCTGTCTTCCCCTTGTGAGGGAAGATGTCAGCTCCATTCAAAGAAATGCAGCTTCGCAGAATATTTAAAAAGGTCCAGCGTGTTCGTGCTACCAGAATGGCTGTTTTGTGATTTACAGACAGTAGCGATGTACCGAGTACCCGGAAATTACCCGGTACTCTGCTTACCCGGCGCTTTTTCAGCTACCCGGAAATTACCCGGACCCGGCAGCAGGGAACTGGACAGGCCCCGGGTCGGAACCGGCGCCGAGTAATTTCAGTGCAGCTGAAAATAGTTCAACACTTACCCGCAGCCGGCGCCGGAAGGTGAGGAAGACCGCGGCGACATCTGGTTCGCAGCAGCAGACGTCGTGGTGGTGGTAGCAGCCGAAGTCCTTGTTCAGCCGGCGGGAGCAGCAGGAACAGAGCTAACAGCTGATGCCTGTGGGAGCCAGGGAACCATGTAACCGGAGCAGGAGCATTCCTATTGGACAGTCGGCTCCTCCCCTGCAGGGATGATTCATTTTACCTGGGTACTCGTTACCCGGTTTTAGAAAATATATAGGTACGAGTACAACACTAATTTACAATAATCATGATGTTATTATTTTTATCATTTATTTCTAAGTTGTCAACATATTCCAAAGCATAGTCCAATGTGGATGTGATAGGCAAGAGCAATAAAGTTACAGGAAATAACAAAACATTGACATATACTAATATAGTACTTAAGAAGGTCCTTGCTTCAAATGGCTTAGAGGAAGAGAGGATGGAAACAAAACATACAGTGAGAGAGATTGTGTGTTTGAGGTTCTGACATTATTTGCCATGAAGCATTTGTGATGCTCTTCTCTTACCACTGGGTTGCAAGTGTCATGGTAGAGGGAAGGAGAGAGAATAGTAACTACATCATGGAGATGTTAGGTGATCAGGTTCCTTAGAAAGAACTTTAAGAAGTGGTTTAGGAGTTTATTATGAAGGAGTCTAAGGCCTGGGACATAGTAAGTTCAACCTCGCTGAGCCGCGCTGAGCCGCGCTGAGCAGATGCATTAACCTCCTGCATCTGTCATCAGCGCGGCTATAGTTTCCCACTCCGCATGCGTGCTGATGTGTGCGGAGGCTCAGAAACTTTGCCGAGACAGGCAAGTTTCAAATTTGCCACTCGGGGAAGCGAAGGAGCGGTCACGTGACCGCTCCCATCCAATGGAAGCGGGGGACTAGCCCCGCGTCCCGCTCCGCCTCCTGACACGCGGCCGCCCGCCTCTGCCCCGCCCCCAGAGCGCGCTCACTCCTCGCCTGCAAGGACAGAAAAAAAGCACCATTTTCAGCAGGCGAGGCAGAGCAGGAGCCCGGCTCAGCGCGGCTGAACCCTCTATGTCCCAGGCCTTAGGCAGTATGGAGATGGTGTGTGGAGGCATATTGAGAGAGCTGTGTGTAATAAATGGTCCTAACAGCATCGTTTTGAATATTCTGGAGAGATGCAGATCAGCTGGAAGCAGATTACAGTTCCTGAGATGGGACAACATGAAAAAGAGGAGTAAAGATATATTGGGAGGGAGGAAAGATTTGGTGAAGAATTTTATCTGTGGGATGACTTTGCAGGGGATGTTAAAGATGACTCCTGCACCAGGCTTGGAAGATTTGGAGGGTGGTGAAGACC
The DNA here is from genome assembly GCA_036426205.1 of Ascaphus truei. NCBI lineage: Eukaryota > Metazoa > Chordata > Amphibia > Anura > Ascaphidae > Ascaphus > Ascaphus truei. The sequence continues at coordinate 191,361,395 of CM071571.1, forward strand.
TTAGTGCAGTGGTGCGCAAACTAGGGGTCTTTTTTCTGGGGAAGCGCGGGCGGTTGCAGAAGCCCCGCGCCCTTTAATTTAAATGACGGGGGATCGCGTGAGACAACTTCACTTACCGGGATTCAGAGGCTTGGTGTGTCGCGTCGCCATGGCAACAAATGACACCGTGGGGTCATTTGATGCCGGCAAAAGAGGTAAGGGGGCGCGAGCATGGGGGAACAGGCACGGGGGGCACAGCTTAAATAGTTTGCGCACCCCTGCCTTAGTGGTAACTGAAGAACTAGGGCATAAGAATGGAATTGGAGGGTAAAAATATGAGAAGTTCTGTTGTGGTCTTGTTGAGTGAGTGCAACTATTCCAATGGAGATAGTGGAGAGACAGTTGGCGATAAGAGTGTAAGCAGTTATCAGAGGATAGATTTGGGAACATCAATGTTATCATGAAAAGCAAATGAGTGGGTTCATTTATCAAAGGAAGAATAAAGATCCAAGAACAGAGCCTTGCAGAAACCAAACAGAGTGGCAACAGAGCGTTGATAATACCAGCTAAAGGAAATATTGAAGGAACGGTCCAAGAAATCGGATGTTATCCATGGCCCAGATGCACTAATCTCTGTTAGGCTATTTAACCTAAATTCACATTAGGTTAATCATAACGCATATCCAGTAAGGGGGAATCACAATTTGCTCTGCCTGTGCCTGCATCATATGATTACAACAAAAAACAAACAAAGATGCCCAAAGCTACTTCCAACGTGACAAAAATACACAGTGCAATACCTATATATTTCTTGTAAAAGGGTCATTTAGTTTAACCCTTTGGCCAAAGCGTCTTAAGCCTGCTGCCACTTACAAGGCATGACGTAGCAGGTCCTAACACTCCCTGGGTTAAAATTCTTATTAACCTGTATAATTACAGGAAGAATGATCACATTGGATCTGTCGTAACCTGGCAAAATGAAACTGACCTGCCAACTTGGAAAGGGGGGCGGGGCAAGCTTAAACTTTGGGGGGGGAGGGGCCACTATCCTCCCATAAGCAGCCGAGACCAGCTGCACATAGTTAATAAACACACAGATACCCAACAATCTCTGAAACCCCAACCAATACCACATAATAAATATATGCATATAAGTGTCAAAAGGAGTGCTAGTGGGCGTGCTAAATTTATACAACAAAAAACAAACAAAGAGGCCCAAAGCTACTTCCAATGTGACAAAAATACACAGTGCAATAGCTATATATCTCTTGTAAAAGGGTAATTTAGTTTAACCCTTTGGCCAAAGAGTTGGGAATCTGTGCTTCCTGCACCATATGCGCATGGACATTTTGAGGAACTGTGGCTTTTAAGACAGCGATGTGTATACGGAGAAGTGAATTTCCAATGTAGTGCTCCAAAAGATCCCAGTTTAAGCCACACGGGGATACAGGATGATAAATTCCACAAATAAAAACAGGTATTTAGTCCGTTAATGCGAGTATTCACAATGATAGCTGTACCTCCAGATCAGGGGTATGAGTCTGCTACAGGGGACCCAGGTAAAGCCCTGCAACAAAGCTGGACGACAGGTGGGATCAATCTCCACCAGAAGCTCTAGATCCAGGTAAGTAGCAGCAAATAACATCCTCCATAGGTAAAAAAAATAACCGGTACAGAAGGCAAATAAAGTACTCACGGACCCATGTTTCTTGATGTAGCGCGTAGACTCATCCCGGCGTGCATCCCGTAAAGAGAAATCCGTAGAAATAAACAAGGGAGCGGGGAGCACAGCATTTAGAGGAAAGAGAAATGATCGCTTTGGATCCTGCCTCCAGTTCTCATTTCTAATTGCTGTGCTTCACGCTACCTTGTTAATTTTACGGCTTTTAAGACAGCTGCTGATGTTGGTTTTTGGGACCTTAACACTTGGTCCATTAGTAGTTCAGATGTATAAATCTCAAAGCTGTTAAGGGAAGCACAGCAGGGTACGGTAACAAACCAGTCTTTAAGTGAATATGTAGTGTAGCCAGGTCTCCCCAGCCTGTCAGTACCCCCCTCACCTAGCTGCCGATCGCGGGTGCCGCCGAGTTCAATGGCGGCCCCGTCGGCGTATCACAGGGGTGAGGGCGGTCAGGCTCCTGCTCGGGGGTTGCCGGGGACGCGTGCGGCCGGTTGCCAAGGCCGCGATCGCGTCGCTGGGCTCCCGGCGCTCCTGGAGCAGGTCTGTGAGGCAGCCGCCATTGCATAGCCACTCGCGCATGCGCAGTGATCACGCAGGCGCGGAAGGGTCCCTGGAGCTAGGGAGATGTCGCGCGAGTGTAGGGAAAGTGCAGGAAGGGTTGAGGCGGCCCCCAAAGACTCGCGCATGCGCAGGGCAAATGCGCACGCGGCCCCAATGCCAGGATAGGCTCTATGGGACTACAACTCCCATGGAGCATAGCGAGGGAGGCATCAGGTGCCTCATAGGAGCCAATAGGGCTGAAGGATTGCCCTGGAGCAAGTGGATACATTTTCGCGGGCTTGCAGCTACGTAGGCAGTCAGAGACCGGAGCAGCCCAGGGAAGGAGGTAGGGTACAGGAGTCAGGGACTCCCTGTACTAGGCCAGCACCCCCAGGGCCCGAGATAGCTCAGCTCCCCAGAAGGTGAGTGTTGCCAGGGACAGCCCTCAGGTTAGGGACCCTGCCACTTACATTAGTGGGAGCTGGGAAAGAAAGGTTAAAGAGAGTTGGAGTCAGGGAGCTGTGAGGGAAGGAAGGGTGCGGGGAGCGAGTGCAGCTCCTGCACCCCTATAGGTACCCACACCCCAGGTAGGCCCCAACTCCCCACTAGCTTAGTGGGTAAGTGCTTAGGGAGGCCCAAGATAGGGACGCTGCCCTTAGTGTAGAGTGCTGCCTTGTCAGAGTCACGGCTGTCAGTGCTGTGAGGTCTGACAGGCAGGCACCTTGTTGCGCAGCACGTTGGCTGCCAGCATCCAGTGAGCTACAGCTTGCTGCTGTAGGCACTGGGGCTCGTTAAGTGTTATTAAGCATTGTCAGGCTGGGAAGAGTTAGGGGAGTGGGACAGGTCATTAACCCCTGTTAGGCCCCTAGGAGTTTTCCCCAAAGCCACTTTAGGTTGCTGTACAACAGGGACAGGCCCTAGGTTAGGGTTCCTGTCACGTTAGAGCCAAGCGTTAGTTAGGGACTCAGCGGATGCTGCGGTTCCAGTGAAGCGGTTCGGACCCACGTTGGGGTCCACAGAGACTATTCCAGAGTGAGACCGCCCTGGCGGTCCGCGTACAAAGGAGTCCGGTGTAGGATCAGACGGAACCTTCACACGACGGATCCTTTGTGAAGCCCGTTGGAGATCCGAGCACGGGAGTGCTCGGCAGGTACTATCTACTACACAAGTGCACCAACGGGCCCTTAGTTTAATAGTGACTGCGCAGTCACCCATTGACTTTGTCTGCAAGAGTGCGGGACATTGGGTGGGGTTCTTTGGACACTGGGTGGGATCACTTGGTGTTGGGGAAGCGTCCTGCTGGACGTCGCAGTTAGTGTCTCCTCGTGAGAGGGACACCGGTTATGTGATACCTGCCATGATGTGAAATATTCTGTTCTAACCTAAGTAAATAGTATTAGTTATTATATATCTGTGTATGAGTATTGATTATTGTGATTGTCCTGCGAGGAACCACTCCCCCTATGGTGGGAGCCATCGCAGGTGGAGGTGCTGAATTGAGTAAGTGGTTACCCCTAGTATAATTGCCCCAGGTTCCCCGTGGCGGAAGCTCAGCCCTCCTGCGAGCCAACAGGTAATGCACCACACCTATGGTAACACCGTATGTCCCTTGCACCCACATCAGATCTGCGATTGGGGGGGGGAATACCCGTTACAGTAGTTAGACAGTAGTTGGCCTAAAGGTGTACTGGGCACTGGATCCTTCTGCAAATTCAACTACACAAGGCAGAAAATGATGAGCTCATTTGACCACACGAATATCCCATGCTGCACAATTAACCCCCCTCCCAGTTGTTTTACTGCAGTTTCTCCCAACACTTGTCTGCACACAATACTTCCTCTCCCATAACCCCAATTACCTCTACAATCCCTTAACACACCCTAGCACTTCCAAATGCAGCACACTTTCAGTGGCAGAAAATAGGCACATCTGCTGTCTGCTCAATGCACACACCAACTGGACTTACCACAGTTTCATGCACAGTTACCTACCTTTGTGATAAAAAAAACAGCTACTTACCTCAAGTCTGTTCTTTACTTTGATAAAGTCGTAAGACGAAACGCGTCAGAGAATTGTCTTTTATGTCTTTTTAATCCGGGCTTTTATGCCACAATAAAGTTTTTTTCTTGCACGTTGCCGCCAGCCTGACATTTTTTGCAGTGCTCAGAGTCCTTTCACCTACCTTGTTCTTTACTTTGGCTTCATGTAAATGTTACTCTCTTTCTAATACAAACTCCTCCTGGCCCACACCCAATATCAGCCTACAACCTGGACTACTCAAAGCCTTGAATTATCTACTGCATTTTCATTTATACTTGTAGGCGGACGCTCACAGAGGTATGCAAGGGAGACTAGTTATGGTGAAATTAAATAAGGCTTTTATTGTGCCTGTTTCCTTAACATCAGGAAACCATTCAAACAAGGGGTAAACAAAGCTTCTATTCACTTGGGAGTATTTCTAGTGAAATACTATACAGTCCACAACTCCCTTTAGATAAGCATGTCTCCCAGCCCCAAACATATCTCATGAAATGAGCAGATATAAAAAGTTTTATAAATGAAAGTCATATCTGTTCCTTGTGGTTTGGAGGGAAAATCTTCTCTGGTCCTGGTTGCTACCTTTTCCTCTGGGTTTGTCAGCATTCAGGTTTAGAAGTTTCCCCTGTGTCTTGAAAGCAGCACTGTTGTTTCTTCTGGCAGGCTCAAGACAACTGTCCCCATGTCAGTCTCACAAGTTGTGTGAGATTCAGGCACAATCTCACTTCCTGTCTCAAAAGACAGGCTTTTCTAAGAAGCTAATCAGGCAGGTGGTGTTGGATAATTGACTACCAGCAGTTAACCACCACACTGCTGGATTAGAGGCACATTACCTGAACAGGGATAACTCCCCTGTTACAATACTGTTATGCTCTTTAGCAGGGAATATTGAACTGAACCCAGGACCTCCCTTTCCATCTCGGTCCCATAACCCTGATCATTCTTGTAACATTTCAAAAAGACTATCTGTCGCTCATATAAATATCCATAGCCTGCTACCAAAACTGGACGAACTAAGTGCTTTTTACATAAACCCAAAACCATCGTTCTCACAGAAACCCCCAATGCAACGATTGCTATTCAGGGATACTCTAATTCTAGGAAAGATAGGTCAAAAAGAGGATAGGTGTTATGCTATATTAAAGACGCTTTACGATTTTTGCTGCTAGATTGCCCCCCAAGCCCACACTCTTTTGAAATCCTAGTTGGAAAAATGTGCCTCCCCTTCTCTAAACCCATTCTTATTGCTGGCATCTACCGCCCCCTTAAAAACACACTACAATCCCTGACTGATATCATTCAGTTTCTTGACTCAATTTCTGCTCTGAACGGGAAGTGTGAGCTGTTAGTTCTTGGGAATTTCAACCTCAATTGACCTGACCATAAAAAAAAAACTAAATCCAGACATACTGTAACTCAAGTTATTAAACTTAACCCAACTAATTTCCCAACCCACATGGACAAACCTAAAATTTCACAATCATTCATTGCTAGACTGGATTCTATCCCCTAGTCCCAACTGAATCCAATCCTCTCGTATTCTACCTGACATTTTCAGTGACCATGCAATAGTGTACTGTGTAAGGAAAATCAGACAACCCAAATAAATCCCTAAAGTTCTACTCACTACAACATTTAGAAACTTTAACCTACAACAGTTTCTACCAACTGCCCTTAGAACAGAATCAACTTGATACCTGACCCTGATTCTGCGCTTGATTATTTCCAAACAGAGTTCTTAAAATTCTGTGACACCCATGCTCTGCTATGCAAATATGAGTACAGGGGGTCCACAAAGAAAACAGCGGGATACGGCTAAGTACTAATGGTATAATTACCAGAGCAATAAGAGACTGATAACACTTGTGTATCTCTGGACGACTGTGTACAGCTAGCTTGTGTTACAATTTATCAATGTAACTGAGTACAGTATGATACATACGTACTAAGAGTGTACACAGAAGAGGAATATCCGCCATCCCTCATTTAGATACACAAGTGTTATCAGTCTCTTATTGCTCTGGTAATTATACCATTAGTACTTAGCCGTATCCCGCTGTTTTCTTTGTTTTTTAGCCACATAGTGGTTGTCTATAAGTTTGTATACGTGTTGCAGAAATGTTTAATAAACTTGTTTTTATACATTGATGTAGGCGTATGGGGGTCACCCCATGGATTGAATCTTTCCTAGCCTAACATCTGTAAATAAAGAGTGCAAAATAGGATTCTTTTAGGCCACGTCTGTGACTTTTCACCGTATTCAAGTATATCCCATTCCCGTATGCACCCTATTTTTTACATACCTGTACAATTGGAGAGCGGCAGCTACCTCTTTTTCTGTAACTTCAACAATATATTCCAGCCTTCTAGCCACGAACAATTATCTAGTATCAAAAAAGTATGATATTACTCTGACAAATCCCACTGACCTTGCAAACGCATTCAATGGGTACTTTATGGGGTGTCCTACTTCCCTAGAATCAAAGCGCAGCTCGCACTACAAACATGAAGCTCAATATGGGAGAACACCTATAGCACCACCCTCTCCCAACACTGCCCACAATTTTCAATTTGTCCCAGTATCTGAAGAGGAGATTACACAAGCGCTCCTCAAATTAAAATTAAGCAGCCAATGTGGACCTGACCTACTGCAAATCAAAGTTCCTATGTGTCTGTGCCCCAGCTATTTCCATACTGCTTGCTTCCCTAATCAACTCTATCCTGTCTGCAGGCCATATCCCAAAGACCTGGAAAACTGCCAGAGTTGTCCTAATTTTCAAAAGTGGGGACAAAAACACTGTCTCAAACTACAGGCCAATCTCTCTTCTCTCAATTCTATCCAAAGTCATGGAAAAATGTGTCCACTCAATAAAATGATTACTATACCAAGACAAATTTCCTTGGCCAACTTCAATCTGGCTTTCGCCCCCAAAGGCCAGGGCCATGGTCAAAAAGACCGTGCTGACCCGTGCTGAGGGGAAACATCATCCCCATTGAGTACGGCTTTAGACGGCGCTTCCGCAGGCGTGCGGAGGCATGTGGAATTGCAGCCGACAGCACATTTTAAGTTTTCTCGCTGAGGGAAGCGCAGGGCCGGTCATGTGACCGCCTAAAGCCAATGGCAGTCCATGACGTCGGTGCCGTGACATGGCGCGCTAGCCCCGCCTCGCCTCCCGCCCGGCACACAAGCGCGCACGCTGACGCTCATGCAGGGACACAAAAAAGCTTCTGCTTGAGCAGGAGAGCATGAGCGTCAGCGCTGCCCAGCGCTGTTAATGACACCATGTCCGAAGCCAAACACTCCACGGTAACTACCCTGCTAAAAGTTTGCAATGAGATCCAGTGTGGAATGGAACTGGGACAACTCACTGGTGCAATATGCCTAGATTTTGCAAAGGCTTTTTATACTGTTGATCATGTTATCTTGCTTAAACTCCAGTGCTCTGGGAAAGGGAAGCATGCTTTAAACTGGTTTCATTCCTACCTATCAGGTAGATCCCAAAATGTGTGTCTCAGCTCTAACTCCAACCCCTTGGATGTCACCTACAGTCTCTCTTCCCCTGGGATCTCTCTGGCAGCACAGACTCCTCTGTGCTAGAGATTACCTTACAGTCTGTGCAGCAGGCTTTTAAGCCTGCTTGATGAGTCAGGGGGAGACTGGTCAATGAACTTCTGCTGAAATTAACCAGCTCCCTGCTGGACTCGTCAGCAAAAGACAGGCTTTATTTTGAAAGCCTGTTAGACAAAGGAAAGGCCCTGTTTTCAGGCCCTTACACTTTTCAGTGTTCATTAATGATCTACCTACAGCTTGTAAGGGAGCTTCAATGCACGTATGCGGATGACACAATCTTATATGCACACAGGCCTAGCCTCTCTGACCTTGGACATGTACTTCAATCTGATTTTTTGAAATTTGAAAACTGTATTTCCCAAAACAAACTGTTTTTAAACACTGACAAGACTAACAATGGTACAGTATTTAGAACCAATGCTACATTTCTAACGCTACCAATGACGGAGCTACACATCAGAACCAGCTCTGATACTTTTCTTGCCCCTGTCACTAGTTTTAACTATCTGGGCATATGGTTTGACTCCCATTTAACATTTGGGTTGCACATTCATACACTGAAATCCAAAACCTACTGTATGTCAAACTAGGTGTACTTTATAGGAACAAATCCTCCCTAAACCAGCTGGTGTGAAAGCGTATCGCACAGCAGATGCTAATACCAATTATAGACTATAGGGACATAATATATGGCACGGCACGCTAACCCCACCTTAGCAAACTAGATACCCTCTACATCTCATTATGCCGCTTTGTCCCACAATGTAAATACAGCACACATCACTGCGAAATGCTCCAGAACCAGATTGGCCGTCTCTTGTGTTGAGCTACCCGCCTATCTGAACCAGCTACTAATCACCTGAGATCTGACTCCAAAAGATGCCAGAACATACAGTATACTATCTTTAACTGTTCATGCAATGTCTTTAAATGTAATGTATAACCCCTGTTCATTTAATGTAACCATGTAGTTTTAATCGTAACTCTGTGCTCTGGACATACCTGAAAAGGAGAGCCAGCTCTTCATATATTACTTCCTGGTAAAACATTTTATAAATAAATCAATAAATAGCTGTGCCAGACTGTACTACAGACCTGTTATTCGTGCATTTCTTTAACGTAGCAATGTCAAATGAGGATCAACCCTAGTTTATTTTGCTTTAGTAAATGTCCCTCTTACCGTTTCAATTGTCCCTTCAGTTATTCCATTTGACGGAGGATACCCTGGGCTTGAAAAGGTAAGATTAAAGTCACATTTCTTGGCAAAAGTTGCCATGTCATGTGGTGTGCCAGACATCATGTGGTCAGAGACCGTTTCTCTTGGTATACCATGGCTCGCAAATATGGGCTTTAGTTTTGCTATGACTGCGCTGATTTGTCATGGGACTGCAGTGGTTCTTTTATATTGCTAGTTATAAGAGAATGCGTGCAAACATTTACATTCCTCCGCTCATGTTGCGCAGTTCATTACTTTCCTGACTTGTGTCTTAGACCTTTGAATACCTTACTTTGCAACCTGCGGCCTTTCACCATACAGTGTATGTGTTCTGAAGCTCATGGGTATGATTACTTTATTGCCAGCATAGCGCACTTCCCCCCTCCCTATGGAAGACATGGCGGCTACTGTGTGTTTGTTCTGTTACCTGTGCCTCACAGGAGGCCTGAATCTCCGCCGCTGGGAGCCTGGGGTGTACCTGATTCGGCGCCTCCACCTGCAAGGGATCCCAACGGGGTGGGATAATCCTCTTACAGGAACAATACTAATGATGCACGCACACAAATATATGTGTAGCCAGGTCCCCCTCCTACATGTCGGCACCCCATCCCGGTACTCACCTCCGCGGCAGGTTGGGTAGGGGCGGCCGGTCGCGGGTGCGGGCGTGTGTGCACGCTGTGTGTGCGCAGGAGATGCAGGGCTCAGAGAAGCGGGTAGCGCGTCTCCAGGGGCACCAACCATCTTAGTTTGTGCGCACGCATGCGCAGTGTAATGGAGCGACGGGAGGCACTGAGGCAGGTTGCGCATGTGCAGTGCGCGAAGAGGCGGCCAATCAGGATTAGGCTCTGAGCAGGGACTTCAAGTCCCATGAGCCTTAGGACACCCCACGTGATACCAGGGAACCAATAGGGGGTGAGGATCCTCATAGGCAGGGAATAGGAAGCTGTCACGGAGCCCACGCTAGTTAGTTGGCGCCAGGAGAGTCTAGGGGAAGGAGGTGAGGGTGCAGGGGTTAGTGACCCACTGCACTAGGCCAGCAGCCCCCTAGGTCCTAGTTAGCCCCTGAGCCACTCAGTGAGATTGTGTTACACCAGGGACAGGCCCTGGGTTAGGGAACCTGCCCCTTTAGTGTCAGTAGGTAATACACAGCATTAGTAGCGTCTGCATTCACAGGGAATGCCCGTTACATATGCTAACAACCTTTACTACACACAATGATATTGGTAAGCCACACAGTAATATAGGCCCCAACCTGACACCAACAGTTAGTGTCCCCAGAGTACACTGGGTGCCAGGCACCAATTCCCTGATGTCCCTTCCCAATGTCAAGGCCCACCCAAAGTGTTGGAGATAGCGCTATCCCGTGGAGTATTGGTGCACATGTTTTAGATATTCATTGTATTACTGTATATACCTGCAGTGCCTCATCCCTAATAGTGTGTAATAATACAGCAATTATTGTTACCTCAGGCTTCTCATTATATTTCCTGTCATACACAGACTTTTGAGGTTTATAGTTTTCACTGTTGTGCACCCTGTAGGATGCCTAGCTGCTATCATCTTCTTTTTTGTAATTGTTTTTAAAGTCATAAGTAGCAGGGTGTTACTATTCAGCCATTTTGTTTCCCCACCAAAAATCAAAAATAAAAAACAAACAGATATTTCCGGAGTATCATGATATAAAAAAACTATACAGATACTATCCGTTGTAGCGGTCATAGGGAGGAGAACAATATACTTTAGGCGTCTACCTAAGTAACAGGGATTAACGCCTTACTGAGTCCGGAATCATCTGTGTGCCTCCTTCACGTCCTCGTGGCTCTCTCTCCCAGCTATTGACCCTACGTAGAGTGCAAGAGGAAATATGGTGACATCATGTAAACAACTTTGTAAAAACAACTCTGCACAGCTGTACTGGAATCACTTTGGGAGACTAGCGTTAGTGAAAAATATGTCAAACGTATTCAGCTTTATTCAGTTAATTAATCTTCATAAAAACAAGGACAAAGAAATTGCACCTACGCGTTTCACGCCTAGCGGCACTTTCTGAAGGAGTGTCTAGAACAACGGAAATGACAATTATATATCACACTCCGTTAAAAACAATCTTGTCTACATATTAACCAATAAAACTAAATAGTACTAAAGTCGTACTTGTCATCTCTTGTTACAGCCAAATATCATTACATATTATTCAAAATAATCATAATAAGTGCACATTTTTATACATCACAGCTCTAAAAGACAATCAGTATCATAAAAATCTTTTGAGATTTCATTCTACATTAAGTCCTCTCGGAGACAGTGTTCCAAGAGTAAAAATCCAATATGCCTCTCTGTGATAGGTTCATTTCTCTATCTGCCCACATATTCGAAAGGAGACATATTCGATTCCACAGAAAACAGAAGTGTTGGAGAGGGTAGTCTTCACCCCGCTGGAATATTGTCTGGATCGGCCAGCTTCTTCGATTCCACGCAGTCTGGCTTTAGAGCCGGTCATAGAACCAAGTCTGCTTTGGTCTGTGTGGCAGATGACTTATTGATGCCCATGGACAGGGGCTGTATTTATGCCCTTGTCATGTTGGACCTCAGCAGCCTTCGACGTGATTGATCATGGGATGCTGTTGCACCATCTGAGGGATCTGGCTAATATTGGGGTACCCCACTAGAATGGCTTAGGGTCAGGTTGGAGGATTGCACTATGCAGTACTTTTTGCACCTCCTGGCCTTTTGGTTGGGAGCATTTTTACCGCCCCTCACAAAGCACTGTTTGTATGCAGAGCACTGGGCACTTGGCTGTTTCACCATGGCGTGATTCAGTCTGGGATTGTTGGACGTCATGATTTATCATGAACTGAAGATATCCCCTTTACGGCAGTCCTGTCAGAAAGTCCTTCTGCTGAAGAAAGGCCCAATTTGAGCACTGGAAAACAAAGAACAATTCCTGCACTCCTACCAATTGGGCTAAAAAATACTAGTGACCTGTTCACATTTAGAACCTAAGTCTGTGTGACAAAGGAGTCATTTGGTTGCATCTGTTGATCAAAACATGATTCAAGCTGCCAACCTCGTCAAGGTAGACTGTATATAAGGTACCTACACTGAATATATATAATTTCTTATTGTCCTATGGATTAAACTTTGTGGGATGTGAAAGTGCCCTGAAGGTGTTAAATAAATGAAGTGTAACACCTCTCCCCCCCCCTCTACACCCCCCAGGGAGATTTGACTGTTATGGGTGTACCCCTTGGTGCCGTGCTGGCTCACCTGTTGTATCTCAGGAAGCCCGAGTCTCCGCGTTGATATGGGGAATGGCAAGGGAATGCTTCTCTTCCGCCTGGTGCAGTGCTTCCTTCCTGTAGGGATCTGCCAGGGGCAGAGAGTAACCCCACAGGAACCCCTTTCCAGTAAGATAGACATGAGACATGGAACTTTGTACCATTTATTGGTAGGCCAGCTGATTCCATCTCCCACGCAAGAGAGGTACTCTATGACACCCTGCTGATGATCAACTGCCCTCACATCATGCTGTTGCTTTGTCCCCGACTAGTCCCCCCAAGGGCTTGAGGCCCTTGGGGCTAGTCTTCACCCCCTCACCCCCTGGTGGGGTGAGGTAGAACCGCCTCGTTCACTGGGGAGCATGCTACATCCTGGAATCTCTCTTCAATTTGGGAAGTAAGCATCTTATATACCTGGGGGGAGGGGTTAGTGACCCTGCCCAAAACTGGGCAGGTCTGAAGGTGGAACAGGCATCACCGCACGGTGCTGACACCTGTAACCTCTCCCCCCCTCCCCCACCCCAGGCTCTCATGCGTGCTCATGAGGAAGGATTTAACCCTAACACTGCCTGCACTTACCAGGACTTATGTGCCAGGGCCGGGAAACCCATAGCCAGGGGCACTAGGCTACAGAAGCATATGCTTATTTGTGATTTAGTGCAATTAAAAGCTGGCCAAAACCAGTAACAAAGTTCCCTTATTATAAAGATGAACTGTGTGTGCACAAATACCATAGCGGGGAATATTAATACTTACACATTTCTTTCTGTCAGCCATAAACAGTCACCTGCTCTTCAGGGGAGGGTGATGTGTGGACTGACAATGAGGTGTATTATACCTTTATGCTAATTGGAGAATTGGTAAGGAGCTGTATCCTGAAGGGAGGAGCCATACACCTCCCAGGAACTGTTTAGTAAAGCAGAAACCAGGCGAGCCAAAACCTGCCCCTATGACGGAATATACTGTATCAGTAACACTATAATTCAATGCCCGTATGGAGTATGCATTTGATCACTGGATGCACTGCACACGTGCACTGACCTCAGTGGACTCTTGCTTGCCTTTTGATCTAAAGAGTATTCAAGTACTTGCACCAGAGCATGGGTGTCACACACTATAGCACAGTGCACATGATGTGCATACACATTGGGCTCTTGGAAGAAAAAAACATTTTTTATTTCTTGCCCCCTTAGCATGTCCAGCTCTTTAAACAAAAACAAAAAATCATGTTTTTCTAGTTTTCAAAAACATGATTTTCTTCATCTCTAGCTTCTGAAGGTAACATATTAACCTTTATATTGCAAAGGGCTTTGGGGAGAGCTTCATTTTTAACGTTTTTGTTATGGAACAAGAGCCACATTTCTGACTCACCCCCCTCTCTCCTTTGCAGTTTCTGCCTGTCAGAGTTTATTCCCAGCTGCATGGAGTCTGCAGACACATACTGTGCCTGCGTGGCTTGCAACAATGTTGCACTCCTTGCCTGCGAGCATGACATCAGTGAGCTGCTACAGCAGTCTCTGAGATCCTCACCAGAATGGGCTAGTCTGCCCCCCCTCCTGTTTGTTCAGACATGGTCTGCCCCTAGACTATTCCTTTGCCCACACCGCACCTCACTTCCTTTTCAACCCTGGAGACAGTGAGTAAAGAACCTTTCTCTGTTTATAACCCTTGGTGAGGCCATCTCTTTTTACCGGTTCCTAACTAATAATCACCACTACACACCATCCACAAGTATCTGTACCCTGCTACCTTTTCCCAATAAAGTGGAGGAAATATTACAGGACTTGGAGTGATTTAAAAGGGAACTGTGTTAATGCTATCGGGAGCCATTCATACCAACGTGCCCTGGCTTCAGAATAGTAAAAAGAGGACCGTGTGCCTTGGGAAATACACACAGAGGAGCTGCTACCCACAGCCTTTATGCTAAAGAAACAAGCGAGCAGCTTACGTAGCAAATAAATAAACAGCAGTCTCTCACCACATTGCACAAGCACGTTGCTACACAGAGCCACAAGCCTCTACACAGCAAACTACCACAGCTTTATGCAAAGACAGTGAGCAGCCTTACTTTGCTAATACTACACAAAGGAATCACACAGCAGCTACTACTCAAAGACTTTATGCTACACCGAATAGTCTCTGCACCCCAGGACAAGCAGCAGCTTCACTCTGCCAGACAGGGCAGCAAGCTTTATACAGCAAACTGCACACAGCCTTGCAACTAACAGTGCTTCTCTCACAATACCTAATTGCCTTTTTCTCTGTCTGAGTCCACCCGCTGCTCAGCCCCACAGTGAGGAGCCAACGGACATCTGTAAGTACAGCTACCCCAACGCTGCACGCTGCAGGACACCGCTCGGCATCATCTGAGACAGACGCCCATCGCTGACAGGTAAAAGACCGCACGCCACACGCACTGGCAAAGGCCTACACACACCTACAGCATGGCAGAACTCAGAGCCTCACCAGACATCACGCAGGAAAGCGATCTCTCAGACACAGAGACCGCTGCGCATCTGCAACAGGCGCAGGCAGGCGCAAGGCCTAAACGGACAGTCACACTGACACAAAAGGCCCGCGAAAAATATGAGAGCGACATTGAAGCACACCGCGAAAGGTTAGAGAAGGCCTGGGAGGACACTGGTCGTGAAATATGTAACGTTGCAAGCACTAGTGATCAGGAGAAACAAATTAGGCAAGCTATAGCCCAATTGAGGTCAAGTCACAAACGTTACCAAATGCTGTCACAAACATATCTCGCCTACCTAAAAAGAATTAACACAGAGGAAAGCCTCAGCGAACGCGACCAGCAGGAGGCAACTGACCTGGAGCGTGACGGCTTCGTGCAGACCACTATTACTGAGGCCGAAGACCAGAGAAAGGACCTTTTGCTGGAAACTGCATCGCAGCGCTCAAGCATATCCAGACACTCATCAAGGTCAGCAAGATCAGTGCAATCTCACGCGTCTAGCGCAAGCGCGAGCGCTACCAAGGCGCGAGCCACAGCAGAGGCCGCACGTGCCAGAGCCGAATATGGTCGGAGAGAGGCAGCCGTAAGGGCAGAAAGGGCGCGCATAGAAGAGGAGGAGCAGGCCGCCTCCGCTGCCAATGCGCGTAGAAAGGCCGAATTAGACGCGGATCTAGAGGCTCTAAGCAAAGAAGAGGACGCCGCTGCCGCCATAGCCCAAGCCGAAGTCCTAGAAGCAGCTGCGAGACAGGACGGCGGGGAGCTACCGTACAGACGGATAGCTTCAGAGGATCCAGCCCAACGCACTGAAGACTACGTAAGGAGCCTCTTCAGTGTAAACACCAGCGCACCATCTCAACACGGAGGGAGCGACACCACAGACAACGAAGACTCGCTAGGACCACGAGGAGAAGACGCTGCTCCGTCAATGGCACACGCTGCCTGGGATAGCCACAGCCGCAACAGTGATCCACACGCCAGAGCGCACACGGATGCACCACAACAGGCTCCTAATCCAGGTACACCCACGCGGGAGAAAACAGCCCCTCACACTGGCCAGCAGCCATCACGCGTCCACGCCAAGGAAGAGGCGACCGCACAGACCGTCCCAGCAACTACCTCAGAACGGGGCAAACGCGCCGACGTCTCAGGTCTGACAGACATAGCCAAGTACATGATCCGGCGCGACTTGGTGCACGCAGGACTCATCAGCTTCGACGACCGCCCTGAGAACTACCGGACGTGGAAGTTCACGTTCAAAGACGCAATCGACAGCTTGGACTTCTCAGCAAGGGAAGAGCTCAACCTGTTAGTTAAGTTCTTGGGGAACGTATCCAGGGAGCAAGCGCAGAGACTTCGGACGGCAAACGCACATCAACCCCAAGTAGGTCTGGACCTAGTGTGGGAAAGGCTAGAAGAGACCTATGGCAGCCCTGAAGCAGTCGAGGATTCACTCTTCAAAAGAATCGAGAGCTTCCCCAAGATCACGAGTAAAGACTACTCGAAGTTACGAGATCTTGGAGACCTGCTGCAAGAACTGGAGTTCGCAAGGAAAGACCATTCCTTAATAGGTCTCAACGCCCTAGATTCAGCTCGTGGAGTGAGACCCATCCTGGAGAAGCTACCCTTCAACCTCCAAGAAAGGTGGCTTTCACAAGGTTCCAAATACAAAAGGGAGAAGCAGGTTGTCTTCCCCCCATTCTCATTCTTCGTGAGCTTCATCTGCGAAGCGGCAAAGACAAGAAACGACCCCAGCTTCGTCTTAGGGGCGCAAACCACATCCAGCGCCAGCCACCCGAGGAACGAAAGGTCAACAGCAAGGTGCAAGGACTCCAGAACACCCATCTCGGTCCACAGGACGGACGTGCCCCCTACGACCCACGCGAGTCCCAGCCAGACGGCCGAGAGGGACAAAAAACCAAGGGACCTTAACAAAGAATGCCCTATCCACAAAAAGCCGCATCCACTTAACAAGTGCTTCGGATTCAGGATGAAACCCATAGAGGAGCGAAAGAACCTACTCAGGGAATGGGGAGCCTGTTTCAAATGTTGTGCTTCCACAACTCATTTATTCAAGGACTGCAAAGAAGCTATGAAATGCACAGAGTGCGATAGCGACAGGCACATAGCCGCTCTACACCCGGAAGCTATGAAGCCCAAAGCAAGCAAAGCCCCTAACCCTCCGACAAAGCAGGGCGGGGAGGAAGAAGTGGGAGACACACCCCCCCCGACGTCAGTAGCATCCAAATGCACAGAAGTATGCGGAGAAGGAGACGACGGTAGATCTTGCTCTAAAATATGTCTGGTAGCAGTGCACCCAGAGGGACAACCCCAAAGAGCCAAACGGATGTATGCAATCATCGACGACCAGAGCAACCGATCGCTGGTCAGGTCAGAATTCTTCGATATGTTCGGCATACAAGACAGTACTTCTCCTTACACTCTCAGAACGTGCGCAGGGCGAATGGAGACTACAGGGAGAAGAGTGAATGGCTACACCATATGCTCAATAGACGGCAAAGTGAGCATGCCCCTTCCCACACTCATCGAGTGCAATCACATGGCGGAAGATAGGACTGAGATCCCCACGCCAGACGTGGCGCGACACCATCCCCATCTAAAAACCATTGCCGATCATATCCCACCACTAGACGAAGATGCCCAGATCCTGCTGCTACTTGGCAGAGACATCATGAGAGCACACAAGATCCGCGAACAGCGAAATGGGGACCACAACGGCCCAAGCGCCCAAAGGCTCGATCTAGGATGGGTGGTAGTTGGAGAAGTATGCATAGACAGGATACGAGGACCCGACAACGTAGGCGCCCTACAGACGAACTTGTTGGAAAACGGTCGTATATCCCACTTCAAACCTTGTCCGAACCACTTTCAGGTCCACGAGAAGCTGGAGACCAAAAGGAACTACGGAGACGCGCCTGTGGCAAGAAAATACCCCAATGACCTAGGGAGTACAGTGTTCCAGACAACAAAGGACGACGACAAACAGGTGCCATCAATGGAAGACAAAGAATTCTTGAGGTTAATGGATAAGGAGCTCTTCAAGGACGAATTGGGCAGTTGGGTGGCCCCACTACCTTTCCGCTCGCCAAGAAGACGCCTCCCAAACAACAGAGACCATGCTATGTCTAGGCTCGCTTCGCTCCGCCGTAACCTACAAAGGAAACCGGAGACCAAGGAACACTTTGTGGCCTTCATGCAAAAAATCTTCCACAGTGGCCATGCAGAGTCGGCGCCCCCAATGAAAGAAGGCGAAGAATGCTGGTACCTCCCGTCGTTTGGCGTCTACCACCCCCAGAAACCTGGCCAGATCCGAGTGGTATTCGACTCCAGCGCTCAGCATCAGGGAGTCTCCCTAAACGATGTTCTCCTCACCGGACCGGATCTGACGAACAGTCTTCTGGGAGTGCTGATCCGCTTCCGCAAGGAACCTATCGCCGTAACCGCAGACATTCAACAGATGTTCCACTGCTTCCTTGTGCGAGAAGACAACCGTAACTACCTAAGATTCCTGTGGTACCAAGATGACGACGTAGAAAAAGAAATCACGGAGTACCGCATGAAAGTACATGTCTTCGGGAACAGCCCATCACCTGCAGTGGCAGCCTACGGCCTCAGAAGAACGGCCCAAGATGGAGAAGCAGAGTTCGGGAAAGACGCCAGGAGCTTCGTCGAAAGAGACTTCTATGTGGACGACGGATTAAAATCAGTTCCCACCGAAGAAGAAGCCGTAGATCTACTCAAGAGGACACAAAAGATGTTAGCGAAGGCCAACCTAAGGTTGCACAAAATAGCTTCCAACAGTGCCACAGTGATGAAGGCGTTTCACGCAGATGATCAAGCACCAGATCTCAAGAATTTGGATCTGGGGACCGACACGCCTCCCATACAGCGGAGCCTGGGGATAAGCTGGAATCTTAAAACAGACACCTTTACGTTCCAGGTAGCCATCAAAGAAAAACCCTTCACACGTCGCGGAGTCCTGTCCACCGTTAACAGTCTCTACGACCCGCTAGGATTCGTGGCTCCTGTCACTATACAAGGGAAGTCCCTCCTCAGAGAAATGTCCTTCGAAAAACAGGAATGGGACACCCCACTACCTCCAGAAAAACGGAAAGAGTGGGAAACGTGGAAACACTCCTTGAAGGCCCTCGAGCAACTTCAAATCCCACGCCCCTATTCACCTATATCTCTCACCGCCGCACACAGCAAAGAGCTTTGCGTGTTCTCAGATGCCTCCACCAAAGCTATAGCAGCGGTGGCCTACCTAAAAACCACGGACGTGGATGGAAGTTGCCACATCAGGTTCATCCTTGGCAAAGCTAAGCTGGCGCCACAACCTGACCATACTATACCCAGACTCGAGCTGTGTGGTGCAGTGCTAGCAGTAGAACTGGCGGAGCTTATCGAGAATGAGATGGACAGCAAACCAGATGCCGTCAAACTCTCCACAGATAGCAAGGTGGTACTGGGATACATCTACAATAAGAAAAGGAGATTCTACGTATACGTAGCTAACCGTGTAGAAAGAATCAGGAAGTCAACCCAACCAGAACAATGGCACCACGTGCCCACAGAGCAAAATCCCGCAGATCACGCCACCAGATCAGTACCCGCATCTCAACTGCAGAATACGTCGTGGCTCACAGGACCAATGTTTCTTGCGCAGCCTGCGGAAACGCTACCAACCCCAGTTGACGATTTTGAACTCGTGGATCCCGAAAAGGATACGGAGATAAGGCCCCTACAAGTATCCGTGGTACTCACCAATGTATCGCACAAAAACGCATTCGGATCACATCGATTCCAACGCTTCTCAAAGTGGACGGCCCTTCTGCGAACAGTAGCCCGTCTCGGGCATATAGCCTCCTCCTTCCGCCAGACACCAGACGGTAAAACTACCGGTTGCCACGGCTGGCACATCTGCAAAGAGCTGCGCACCGTAGAGGAAATTACAAAGGCTAAGGAAACTGTTCTCAGTCATGTTCAAAGGGAAACATATGCGGAAGAGATCAATTGCATTCGCGGAAAGAAGAGTGTTAACAAAAACAGTCCACTCTGGAAGTTGAATCCCTTCATCGACAACGACGGCCTCATGAGAGTAGGAGGCCGCCTCAATAAGTCCCAACTGAGCAGGGAGGAAAGCAACCCTCTTATCATCCCTGGCCGGCATCACATCGCCACTTTGTTGGTGCGCCACTACCACGAACAAGTCATGCATCAGGGACGACACTTCACCGAAGGCGCCATTAGGGCGGCGGGCATTTGGGTCGTTGGCATGAAAAGGTGCGTGGCCAGTAATCTCCACAAATGTGTTAGGTGCCGAATGCTGAGAGGCAAAAGCCAAGACCTAAGGATGGCGGATCTACCTGTCGACAGACTTAACACAGAACCCCCCTTTACCTATGTAGGACTCGATGTATTTGGGCCCTGGATGGTCATCTCACGTAGAACTAGGGGCGGACTAGCAAACAGCAAACGATGGGCGGTACTCTTCACCTGCATGAGTACACGAGCTATACACATCGAGGTTATAGAATCTATGGATGCTTCAAGCTTCATAAATGCCCTCAGAAGGTTCTTTGCAGTCAGAGGACCAGTTAAACAAATACGCTCCGATTGTGGTACCAATTTCGTTGGAGCATGCAAGGAATTACAAATAAACACTAAGGACAATAGAGACAATAGTATCCAAAGATACCTGCGCGACCAAGAGTGCACGTGGACATTCAACCCTCCTCACTCCTCTCACATGGGCGGAGCATGGGAGCGCATGATCGGAGTGGTTAGGCGTATCTTGGATTCTATAATGCTAAAAACCGACCTGACTCGACTCACTCACGAAGTGCTAACCACATTCATGGCCGAAATATCAGCAATAGTCAATGCTAGGCCCTTAATCCCAGTGTCAACAGATCCAGAATCGCCAAGCGTTTTGACACCAGCAATGCTGCTGACCCAGAAAGTAGGGAACGTCCCCACCCCAGTCGAAGGCTTCCACTCTAAGGATATGCACAAACGACAGTGGAGACAGGTGCAGTACTTGGCCAACACATTTTGGGATCGCTGGAGACGTGAGTATCTGGTGACACTCCAAGAACGCCACAAATGGCAAACAGTGAAACCAGATATCCAAGTGGGGGATGTGGTCTTGTTGAAAGATAAACAAGTGGCAAGAAATGAATGGCCCATGGGACTTATAACAAGAACTATCCCAAGCGAAGACGAAAGGGTTCGCAAAGTGGAAGTACGAGTGGCCCAGAATGGGATCGTTAAAACCTTCCTAAGACCCATTACAGAGACTATCCTTCTAATGCCCAAATCGGACTGTGATGGGAAAAAACTGGTTACCAGTGCCGTGGACTTTTAAGAGACATTGTGGTGCGTCAAGCTAACCAAGAGCTGCGCACCCACCTGGCTTCCCTTACTGGAAGGCCTGGCCAAAGGACTTTGATGCCAGTGGTACCAGCCGGTATCACATTGCTATGGAAATATGGACCTTTGCAGTATATTGTTATGTTGTATGTATTGCACATATGTTCCACATAGCTTGCCATATAGTGGTATCTACAGATACCAGACGGGGAGTGTTATGGAACAAGAGCCACATTTCTGACTCACCCCCCTCTCT
Source organism: Ascaphus truei (assembly GCA_036426205.1). NCBI lineage: Eukaryota > Metazoa > Chordata > Amphibia > Anura > Ascaphidae > Ascaphus > Ascaphus truei. The sequence goes on from CM071571.1 coordinate 191,382,814, forward strand.
CCTTACGGTCTTATTAAAATTCAATTTAATGTGCCACCAAAGGGTCCAACGTTTTGGCAAAAAATTGCCTTTATCAAGGAGAGGGCTTATGACTGCATAGCCTACAGGTAGCACCAGAACACCAATTCCCTGCTATTTCCCTTAGGGGTAAGGAAAGGGGTGTTACATATGCCAAGTTCAAACTTTTTAAGCCGAACTTCGTTTCGATGAAACGCAAACAAAAAACAAGTGAAATAGCGCACTTCAGATAAGTTGGACGGCTTAGCTAGAACTTTTGCCGCTACAAAATGTGATCTAAATGTTTCGAAACCTTTTTAAAAGTTTGATTGAAAGACCCGGTAATGGAATCTCGGCCGGTTCGCACATCCTCAGCCGCGAGACTTCGGTAAACAACACCTTCATTTAGTTAGATATTTCATTTTACAGAAGGAGGATACTGCGTTGTGGAGATTAAACCTTTAAAATAGACAAATGCTAACTCTGAGACTTTCCAGATGGCCGTAAAATCAAACTATCCCTGAACTTTCAGATTCAGATCTCTGTCCCCACTGGGCACAATGTCCACGGTTCAGGAAACTTTCCAAACCGTCTCGGCCCTCAATGTAAATATAATTATCAACAGGCTACAAAAATGGAAGCAGGAACGTCAGAAACTGCAGCTTGGAAAAAAAACCTAATGATCTCAAGCACAAACTGGTAAAAACATATTGGGAGTGTAATTATCCTGGTATTTACTACTCCGTGTGTTAGGCCAAACAATTGTAGATCCTTCATCAAAAGATTCTAACTTATTGAATATCACAATATTGTTCTTAATTAAAGGGGCAGTCCTTTGATTTGCAATGCATTGAAAGCCCCTCTGGCAGTAGGTTTGCCAGGTGGCTTCTCCAAAAATACTGGACACAATGGTGAAAGGTGAGATGTGCTTGAGACACACACACCTCTTTGCTCCATGCTGTTTCCTCCTCTCCTTGACCCTACTCCCAGGCTCCTGACACCTCCTCCTGATTGGCTGTATTGCCCATCTCCCTACCAACAGCCCTGCTCTCTCCCCCCAAGCCAGTCTGGTGACTATGTCCAGAGAAGTAATACCAGTATATACATACATACATGTCCAGTATTACCTCATTATTTACTGGACAGCGTCCAAATACAGGACAGTCCGGTTCAATGCTGGACTCCTGGCAACCCAGTGAAGGGTTAAACTGACCTCAGCTGTTTCAGAGATGGATCAGTTACACTGGCGACACATCTTATTCTCACATTTCCCGCACGGCAGGATGCGTGCGGGCAGCGTGGTGACGCGGCCTGATGCTCGTCACTGTGACGTCACTGTCACGTGCGCGCCAGGTTTCCCCGGCTTCCCCGGCTTCCCCGGCACCCCTGGAGTTTGAAGTGAGGTAAGCGGGGGTGCGGGGAAGCAGAGCGGCACAGCAGGAGCAGCCAGGGGGTCGGGAAGGGGGACAAAAATGCGCGCGGAGTGGAGGGGGTGCACGGAGAAGATGTGGCGGCGCGCGGTCTAGACCCGGCGCCAGCCGGAGTAAATCCCGGCCTACCGCTGGCAAAAGTTAGAATAAAATGTGTCGCAGCAGTACCTCTTTTCGTGCTGCTGACCAAAATCTTCAGCTTTGCCTGGGGGGCAACTGGAACCCAGCCTGCCCCCGACAGTGGCAAAACTGCACTGTACTTATCAAAGGAAGACGCACTCCATTGTTATCAGTGGGTTATTATTTCTTTCTTTGATAAATGTGTTGCTTTGGTTCAACACCAGTTTAGTCTGGTTAATATATATATATATTTACTGACGTTTCTCAGATGCTAAACTGGGGTACATGGAGTGAGCTAGACAGATAAACAGAAGATCTCAATGCAGCAAAATGTCATCTACTGCAGGGGTGGCCAACTCCAGTCCTAAAGAGCCACCAGCTGGTCAGGTTCTCAGGATATCACTGCTTCAACACAGGTGGCTTAATCAGTGGCTCAGTCGTTATCCCAGTAGCTTTGGAAACCGGAGTGGGCAGTGCCGATAGCCAAACCAACCGAGCTGATCCAGTCCTAAGATGAGCCGTCACTGGAAGTTGACCGCGGAAGAGCACCAGAGAGGGCAGGAACCGGCAAGAGAAACGCCACGTACCAAGAATCCCTTTCATGCTAATGCTCATTTTATATGTGCCAAATATCTGGTGGAAGCAATGGCGGATTTCTCATTAGGCCCAGTAGGCCTGGGCCTAGGGCGGTAACATTTGGGGGGGCAGCAAAAATGTCAGCCCCCATATACAGATGTCGCGCTCTATCTGACCTGATAGGAAGCCACTTACATCTGGCGGCTGCCTCCTTGCTGCCGCCCTCCTTTTCCTTCCGAATCATAGCGTCGATGATGCCGTGGATGTCACCAACGTAACGTGACACAGCATCTCGTTGCCAAGGCACAATCAGGCAAAGTGCCACTTTTTTGCGGAGTCACCATGATCACTGTTTCTTAGACTATTTCTAACAACCTTCGGAGCACGTTCTAGATCAGGGATGGCCAACTCCAGTCCTTAAGGGCCACCAACAGGTCAGGTTTTTAGTATATTCCTGCTTCAGCACCGTTGGCTTAATCAGTCCCTGCTTCAGCACAGGTGGCTCCATCAGTCCCTGCTTCAGCCTTTGACTGAGCCTCTGATTCAGCCACCTGTGCTTAAGCTGGGATATCCGGAAAACCTGACTTGTTGGGGAGCTTGAGGACTGGAGTTGAGCACCCCTGGTGTAGAAGACAATTGGAAGTAGAGGAAGAAAATTCGTAATGTATGAACTTGATACGCACCATACATAGAATAGGCAAATGCGCACCAAAGAACATGAATAAAGACATACCAAAATATGCTGCTATTGGTTTTAGGTGAGAAATTGATTTCTTGACACTCAACGTGCTCCATCAAGTAATTTTCAAGTAATATTACCTCTAATTTTTTTTTACTGGACAGTGTCCAAATACAGGACAGTCCAGTTCAATACTGAACATCTGGCAACCCTAGCAAAGCCCCCCCATGTTCTCCCCTAATCCTTCAAACAATACCATTTTTTTCTTGCATATCACTTTCATATACACATACATAATCTCACTTATTCGGTTGAAAATAAAATATATTTATAGTTGTATATAAAATATACACCAATAACATTTCTGGGAATTTATTTATTTATTTTTATTTATTTATAAAAATATTTTACTAGGAAGTAATACATTGAGAGATACCGCTCGTTTTCAAGTATGTCCTGGGCACAGAGTTATAAAAAATACATGGTTACGATAAAAGAACAGGGTTATACAGGGAATTTACAGACATTTCATGGACAGATAAAGTTGGAAAATTGGGTACAGGGGATAAAGGGCTTATGTGTTTCAGATAGAAATAGAGCAGCTTCAACATCACTTTAACATCAACTAACATCAGCGAACGGCAGCAAACGGCTCATGCCCTATGGCTGCCCTTTGGCTGCGCCAAAGGCTGTGCACCTTTGGAGCAACGCAGATGTACGCTGGGTGGGTGAGGTTGAATCTGGTGCGTCTGTGAACAAAAAGATATTTTCTTTGTCCCCTTGGCTCATTAACATTCCAGTGGGTGGGGTTGCCGATTCAACAAAGAACAAGCACATGTTAACCCTTAGCACGCTGGTCCTGTGCAGGGGACATCCAGTTTCACAAGACGGAAGGACCGGGTAATGTGTGAGAAAATGTAGTACTTTATTTTATGGAAAGGGGATTGATAGTCAAGTTAATACTGTAACTTAGATTTTTTTTTAAAGAATGTGGTTGTTACAAGGAAACCTTAAAGCAGGGGTGGACAACAATAGTCCTCAAGGGCCACCAACAGGTCAGGTATTATGGTTATCAATACATTGTGAGGACCATACAACCTCTCAATGTGAGATTTCTGGAACACGGGAGGAATTTCATCAAGGGCCACTATTTACATAGTGTATCAAAACATTGTCACCTATGCCATAACAGGGATTATGTCCTCATTAAGGTTATGGGACTTGAACACATTCTGTCCTCCAAGTTGGGAGGGGATTGGCAGGGACAAGCTGGCCATGGGGGCAAAGGGGAAATCGCCTCGCGGGCTGGTCGGAATCAAACATTTCAGACTGGTGGAGAGGAGAGAAGGATCTTTATGCAACAGCTCTCCGACTCCGGCCATTAGGTGGCGCTGCAGATCTCACTCCGCAGTTCCTCCTCTCCTGGCGCCTCTCCTGTACAATGGGTGTGTGTGTGTGTGTGGAAACCACTGCTCTCTAAAAAGAACATTGCTGCCCGTCTGAAGTTCGCAAAAGAGCACATAGATGATCCACAAGACTTCTGGAATAATGTTCGCTGGACAGACGAGTCAAAGGTAGAACTTTTTGGCCTCAATGAGAAACATTATGTAACATGGCTGGTCCAGATTGCCTCTCTGTCCCTTGTCACATAAGTTTTGATAGCTCTGCAGGCTGTGACAAGCTATCCTAGGGGCAATTGAACCCCACTCTTGCTACTCTCTGAGTGACAGGAGAGGAGGTGACATGGTGTTTTTTTGTACAGCCAATAGTGGTGCAGACACTATGCCATCCCCTTCCAGATCTCAGAGAGGAAGTGCCAAACTATTAGTCAGTTCTTGTCTGGAGAGACTGGAAGGGCTGTGAGTCTCTCCCATCTGGGATGAGCGTGCCCCCCAGCCCCTATGGGACTGGGAGAACACCTAGATTACAACAGAGGCCTCAAGATCACCAGAGGGCCCTGCACCATCCAGAGGCCTGGCATCCTCTGACATTCATCTGCTACGCTGTAAAGAACAACTGCAGTGATTGCATCCCTTCTGTTTTATATACTACTGTCTGAAAGTGCATTCCTGAGCTGAACATCACGAACCACAAAAGCCTGTACTGATCCCCATACTAACGCGGACATCTCAGCTCTCCTGGACCCTCACAGGTATGCCAGCACCACAACATCTTATTAGCAGCAGTAACATCTCCCAGAGGGGGGGGGGGGAAAGGAGGGAAGCAGTGCTACAATTATATTTGGCAAAAATCAAACACTGTGTTCAAACAGAAGAACCTTATCCCAACTGTCAAGCATGGCGGCGGGAGTGTAATGGTTTGGGGTTGCTTTGCTGCCTCAGGACCTGGGCGGCTTGCCATTATTGACACAACCATGAATTCTGCATTGTATCAAAAGATTTTAGAAGAGAATTTCGGGCCATCCGTCCGTGAGCTGGAGCTGAAGCGAAAGTGGGTCAAGCAGCAAGACTGATCCTAAACATACAAGCAGATCTTCAAAATAATGGCTGCAGAAGAAGAAATTGCGTGTTTAAGAATGGCCTAGTAAAAGTTTGGACCTAAATCCCATCACAATGTTGTGGCAGGACCTGAAGCGAGATGTCTATGCAAGGAAGTCCTCAAAAATCAGTTCTGTAAGAAGGAATGGGCCAAAATTCCTCAAAACCGTTGTGAAAGACTGACCAGCAGTTACAGGAAACGCACAGTTGAAGTTATTGATGCTTAAGGGGGCGCCACTGAAGCTAAAGTTTCACATACTTTTTCATGCATGGATATTGAATATTGAATAATTTGTGGATAAATAAATGTTGAAAAAGTATCATGTTTTTGTGTAATTTTTTTGACCGGGTTATCTTTATCTATTATTAGGACTTAGACTAAGATCTAATCAAATTGTAGGCTTAAAATATGTGAAAATCCAAAAGGGTTAACAAACTTTTTCTTGCCACTGTATATGTGTGTACAGATTTATATACGCATTGTGATACAATCACTGTCCCTATATAGGCTGGAGTGTTGCAGATAGTAGGCTTTCCAGCTTACAGGGATTTAATTTCCCCTAGAGAAGCTAGTTCAGCTGCAGCTAATCAGACTGGACTCCTGAATCAACAGGAATTTTAAAAGTCAGGAAGGGGCATGCACACAGAGGGATGCTGGATGGCACAGTCCCATAGGCCCGCTAAGACTGTTCATATGGGGTGCAAATGATAGGGCATGTTTTGGGCGGATAACCAGCTCAGCTGGCAGCTCGTTTAGAAAGGGCTGGAATATGTTTAGTTAGTTTTTCCTAAAGGGAACAGGTGTTATTTTTATGATGTGTTTGACTTAAAGGGACAGTGGGCCCGTTGGTGAATAATTTAACCCTGTAAAAAAACCCTGTGTAGAGAAATACCATGTTTCCGGCCTTATTCTGGGACTAAAAGATACTGCAATGTGATATGTGATATCACAGTATATAGGATGTGTGTGTGTGTGTGTGTATACATATATATGTATACATATACAGTGTTCGAAAAACCTATACATTTGCTCGCCCCGGGCGAGTGGATTTATCCCCCGGGCGAGTAAATATTGGCCCAAGCAGCACACGTTTGGTACTAGGTGGCGAGTAGATTTTTTTGTGTGGCGAGTAGATTTTTTGGTGATTTGTCAACCACTGCATATATACATACATACACACGTATGCGTGTGTAGTTTATATATATATATGAGGTGTATATATACATGTATGTGTGTGTATAGATTTATATATTTATATATACATGTATGTATGTGTATAGATTTAGATATGTATATATGATGTGTGTGTAGATTTATATATGTATATACTGTATACATGTACAGTTGCGCCCACGAGTATTCTAAAACGTGCCTTAAACTTGCCTTGGAAAATCTGGGGCTATCACCAACAAGATCCAGGTACATGCTGGGTACATGCTGGGTACATGCTGGGTACATGCTGCAACATTTCAGTGACATTTCTGCAGAGACTAATGGCCCATCGGATTAACACAGCAGGGGTCCCTGGCAGTCCCATTCAGCTGTTAATCTTGTCTAGTCTTGTTGGTGATTGCCCCAGATTTGTTTTAGAGTACTCGTCGGCACTACAGTATGTGTGTATAGATTTGTATGTGTATTGTGACAAACGCCCCTCTTTTGTAGCTCAGACGTCTGTCTGGGCTCTTCACGACACAGTCTTTTGGGGTTAATTAGACAAATAACAGGATAACACAAAGCATTACATTGCTTAACTCAGGCTTCTGCCTGCTTTATTTTCATCCCACTAAGGGACTGCAGCTTTAACAGGTATAGGCAGGCGGCACTCAGTCATTAACCTTCAGCGGTTTACTCATATCAGTGATATAATATTTCACCCACTGTCACTTTAAGAAACCAAAGCAATCATAAAAATAAGTCTTATCCTTTTGGGGGATCTAACTACAACGCAGAATATGCCTCTCTAACTGCTGCTGGGCCAACTAACCTGGTTCCCCAACTTAAACAATACCCTCTCATTTAGGGTCACTAGATACAGCATAATAATATTCACAGTTTTTAGACATAGCTTAACTGATAGATGGGGGACAGCATCCCCAGAGTCCAGGCAAATCTTCTGGGTACTGCGATACTTGGAGGGGGCATCCGCCCCGAACTGGATGCAGGGGAGCAGCGGGCCCCAGCCTCAAGGCCCTAGAAGAGAGACTGAAAAAGCAACCATCTCTTCTCTAAATACCTGTTCTAGTAATTAGGAGAGCAGGTGAGGGAGAACACGACCCATTGTAAACTGTGGCCTGGAGTTTCCATCCACCAGCCTGAGTAAATGTGAAGCTGTGGGATGGATAATTTTGCACTATTCCTGCACTTTCTGACCTAAAATCGGGCAGAAAGCTGACCGAGGCCGTCACTTGCCTATGAACTTTGGTACTATTGGAAGTGCGACGCTGGTTCCTGTTCTCCCGTGATATTGTTGCCGGCACAAAAATCTTTGAGTTGCTGGTTCCCGGAGGGACTCCATACATTGAACACCGAATTGGAAGGACTTCACTTCCGGCCATCCGGTTACACGGAGGAGAGACACGGGAGGACGCCATTACCTCAAACCGGACAGCGTTGCTGGCACATGAGAGCCAATCTCATACCTGCTTATTTATACAGTACTCTTGTGAGTGGGCATTTGCTGGATTTTAAGTTCCATAAATTACATGTTATTACGTTAATGCACTAGGTGTGCGCCTGTTTTTTTTCTTCTTTTTCACACACACAAATATATATATATATATATATATAAAAACACACACAAAGAGTAGCGCTACTTAGTTAAGTGAATAGGTGCTAAACTAAATTGATAAAGTGATAATATAAATGTTAATAATAGGTCTAGCTAACACAACTAATAATAATAAATGTTAAATATATAATTGATTAATTAAAGTAAACAAGTGATACAGTGAAATTTACTGTGTAAAAAGTCCAAGAAAGGATAAGGTTCAAGTGATTCCACTTGATAATAATCCAGAGGGGTAGAAGAAATCCCAAAAAACAGAATGATCCCAGGAGCTCTTTGCAGCTTCAAAAGAGTGGTGTAGCCACCCACTATACACCTAAAGAAACAAAACAAAAAGAAGCGCAGGCTCCATAGCACGTAACTGAATATAAAAATGGGAATATTTAATAAAAAGAAGAAGTCCCTAGGAGGTACACTTATAGGATGCTAAAAAAACACAAACATTGGAGAGAAATCTCTAAGGGGAGTCATCTACAGGAGTGGAGGAGTCCGTATACGATACTGTGCACCTGATCATCAAAGATGTCTGCATGCAGCTCCTGCCACGAGCTCACAGCGTTCCAGTGTCTCACAGTGCCTCACTTGGTTCCCTTCCGTGTAAGGCAAGCAGTAAGAGGGGGCGGCTCAGCCGGATAGAATTGCAGGTAGCTCAGAAACTCCTCTCACACATCTGTATGCGATGACGTCACCACGTCCCTACGCGTTTCGTCACGTTACGTGACTTCTTCAGGGGAAGATTGGTTTGTGTAGGGTAGCCAGGTAAATAGTGTAGAGTCCAAGTAAACAAAGCTACAATGGCTGGAATCAGCAAACCGCTGATTCAATAAACAGTTGAACTGGCAACTAATGATTCGTGTAATGTAAGTGTTAGTAAAAAGATAATAAAAATACATATAATATAACATTTCCAAATTTTAGTACCAGAGTCATTGTACAAAACCCAAAACATGTCAATATAAAAATGAGTTTGTTGAAATGTTTCATACGTAATCAAAACAATATTTTTAAATCAAGCAGTCTAATGCTGTAAAAAATTAACATCTTCTGTACACTATTATAAGATAAACCAACGTAATACCACTTTTGTGCCAAGATCTCTTATTTTGATGTGTATGTATGACTCCCAGAGGAGACCTGATGTCACAGAATTACACCACCTTTGCATCACCCTTCAGAAGTTGCCAACGATTGCAGCAGAATTGCTGTTTAATTACATCAGCTTATCTAGTTACAAGTTGGTTAACTGCTTATGAAAGAAAGTTTGGCAGGAGTTGTAGAAAGGACATTATACTTTAGTCACACATTGTTCACACGGCAGGGGAAGGAGGACAGGAAACATTTCAGCATTACTTTAATGCTGTGCAGTAGAACAATGGGAGGAAGATTTACTGGAGCTTACTGGATGCTGAGAATTCTAAGAATAGCAGAACATCTGGGATATTCCAAGTGCAGCTGGTATTGCCACAAAGTTTACTCTACTGTACAATGTGCTCTTTGGCACATGCCATACAAGAGGGGTGGCCAACTCCAGTCCTGTAGGGCCACTGTAAGAGACGTGTTCAGAGGTATGCAATGGAGACTGTTTTAAGGTGAAATTAAAATAAGGCTTTATTGCGCCTGTTGCTTTAAACACAGCAAACATGTAAATCGGCAAACAAAATCCGCTCCACTCTGGAGTATATATACACTTTTGATCCAGCTCTCTAACTGCATGGTTAGCCCAGCGATTCACCAGCCCAAATCATAGAGATATTCATATACTTAGATAGACATAGATAATAGTCTTAAAAGAAAAGTCTTATCTGTTAGCTTGGTTGCTGTAAGGGAAGGCTTCTTTGTTCTCCTGGTGTCCACACCCGTCTGTGATAAGGCAATGTCAGGATCCAGGTATAGAAGTATTATCCCCTGTGTCTTGTTGTCAGCTTGCAGTCTCTTTTGGCAGGCTCAAGACGTCTGTCTCCTTGTTCAGCCCAGTTGTGGACTAAGGAGTCTTTCTTCCTGTCTCAGAGGCAGGCTTTTTTCTAACCCCTGTAATCAGCCAGGTGGTGTTAGTTCATTGCCTACCAGCAGTTAACCACCACACTGCTGGATTAGAGACACATTTGTGAACAGGGATAAATCCCCTGTTACAGCCACCAACAGGTTTTAAGGATAACCCTGCTTCAGCACAGGTGGCTCAATCAGTGACTCCGTTTGTTGACTGAGCCACTGATTGACCCACATCTGCTGCAGCAGGGATTTCCTTAAACCCTGACCAGTTGGTGTCCCTTTGAGGTCTGGAGTTGGCCACCCCTGACACACAACAAAATATTTCTTCCATATCCAGGGGAAGCATGGGAGATACTCCTGACGAAGCTCATAGAAGCAAAACGCATAGAGTAACAGCCCCCTGAGACTCTACACTTGCGAGACGCGTTATCCAGCAGTGAGAACCGAAACCGGAAGTGGCGCTGAGAGTTCCGGAAGTGATGTCGCTGAGCCCAGGGAGATGCCGACAGGGCAGAGACGTCTCTCTAAACAGCTGCGGCGAGCAGGAGAGACGTTCGTGAGACATCACCGAGCCTTAGGAGAACGCCAGTCCGGGGACAACAGCGACACTCCAGAGACCGGTAGCGGTGATCAAGTTCGCATTGAAACACCATACGCAGTGTTGAATGCCTTTTATAAATGTGGTTTTTTTACATCTTTTTAAGCATAAAGTTAATATATTTTTTGAGCTGCCAATGGTTCTTCTTCTTTACACATTGAGGTACTAACAACTCGACCCCCACATCTGAGGAAACTATTGCCTGAGATTTGCCTATTGCCTTATTAATTTGTCACACTGTCAGTAGGCAACACACAGGAGCCAAGATTATCCCTTCTACTCACACTTGTGATTGCATTTACACTAGGATCTATCTGTTTTTGTTGTGGTTTATTTTTGTTTGACTAATCTCCCACGCTCCCCCTGGATCTGGAAGAATCATTTGCAAAACTTTGGGACCATCGAAGACAGTCCCTACCAGAGGGTCTGAGCGGGAGTTAAAACATTGATTTAAAACCCTGTTTTTTAATCACTAATTGCACTATTCACTGCTTAAAATTGTGTTTTATATAAAGTCACATAAATGTATGTCACTTGAATCACTGCTTCCATCACATTGGTTGCAAAGGGAGCGCCTCTATTCTTTCCACCTTATTGTTTACGCACAACAAAATATGCCTTCAAAGATGGAGACTTATTGGGGATATTGATCTATTGCCATTATAGTTTATTCTTATATAGCAATGAGATACACAATGAGATAAAAGATTAGGTAATCTATGAAAGCCCATGTCCAGGACTCCCACCGTGTGTGTGGGGTCTGGGTCGCAGTTAGAAAAGCTCACAGGAAAGTCATAGACATCTGCCAGGGTTATAATAACAGAAAGCACTCACAATGCTTCACCAAGCTTGCTCCAGTCCCTGAAACACACACATTCTATTCAATTAAAAACACCCTGAGCATGGACGTATGAATAACAACTGAAAGTAGTAAAAAAAAAAAGCGTTTTTACCTGAAAAGCCCAATTGATATCCCAATGGGAAAGGTAAGTAGATAGCAGCAGCAGCAGCAGAGTTTACATGGACTGCATCGCCTTTTGAAATTGCACCGTAGACAGGTGCGAAGTTATTCCAAGTGGACTTGCAACATTTTTTAAAATTATTATTTTCACAAAATTATTTATCCAAGCCAAAAAGGGCTGATAATCGCGTAAAATATTTGCCCGCGTGCTAGGTTTAGGCAGAATTTCACCAGATAGTGAGTGAAGTGGCAGCACGTGGAATTTCACTGCACCGGAAATACGCGTAATGGGAGGTATAGAAACGGTCAGGTGACCTGCTGCCTTAGCTTCTGTGTTGGGTGTGTGTTTAGTGTGACCAGAAGTAGGTGAGAGTAAGACAATTTGTGGGGTGTCGGTGTGATCTTCAAAGATCCCTAACAAGGAGGTTAATTGCTGTCTTACAAGTAAGACGCAGTCTTTGTTTGGGGTGAGAAGGGAGCGATCCAATCAGGAGCACAAGAGGTAATAAAAAGTAGAGCTTTTGTCTGACTCAGTCAGGAGGTATATATGTGGTTGGTCTTCTATTTCAATATAAATTGATATTCAGTTCTCGTGTGGAGAGACTATTCCAGGGATGTTAACATTCAAATCTCCATGCGGTTCATGTAATAAAAACAAAACAGAAATAGCCCAGTAGTGCAGATTGCGAATACAAAGGATTTATATAGAGGAATAAGAATTGTACTCACACTAAGTACAATTGTTTGTACATATAAAGGTTTCTTTGGCAATTAAAGGCTCGTATTTGCGGCAGTGTTCTCTCCCAGTCTTCCTCCTATGGCCATAATGTTATGTTAACATCCCTGGAATAGTCTCTCCACACGAGAACTGAATATCAATTTATATTGAAATAGAAGACCAACCACATATATACCTCCTGACTGAGTCAGACAAAAGCTCTACTTTTTATTACCTCTTGTGCTCCTGATTGGATCGCTCCCTTCTCACCCCAAACAAAGACTGCATCTGTGGGAAATCTTAGCAAATTTCCTGAAAAGGTTGAGAAGTATCCGGTTGGGTAACATCTTATGTATACTTGTATCTTAATTTGTATATCACTGTTTATATTTAAGGAAATTGTGGCGCCTATGCGAATCATTTAGAGTTACAAGTAAGACGGCCTGCCATTAATTTTAATGGGCGTTAGTGCTAATGATATGCCAAAGAGGCGTGGATGTGGACCACTTCAACGCATATCCACAGCAGTCCGTTAAAGTTAACGCATTTTTATTTAGATCAGGTGTATATAAGGCTTCCAGCACCTAATGCAAGGTAGCAGAAAATGATTGGCCTTGTCCAGGGTCCTGAAGTGGACCACTTTGGCTTTGTATATTGCCTTAGCAATGAAGGTAGCCATAGTGATTACCCTGGAGTAGGCCAAAATATTTAGACCCGTGGAATAACCCCTTGGAAGCCATAGTCGCCATGAAGGCATGCATTATGCATGCCTAAGGTAATCAAGGGGTTAATACAAATTGCCTATCTACCCTACTACCCATTAAATGTCATAGCGGTACAACATTTGAATGAATGCTGACCCTAAATAAATGTATTACTTACCCCAGCTGATGGCCATCCTTCTCATCCTATTGGTTAATGTACCATGTGGTTCCCTCACGTTTGACTGGTACATCAATAAATCCAATGGCTGAAGAAAGAAGATAGAAGAGGGCAGCTTTCAACTAAAGAAGAACAGAAGCAAAGAAAAATAAGAAAAACTATGGAGGATCCAGGGCTACAGGTTAAATTCATCCTCCAACGTTCGACAGCCAGGATGAACATGGGTTAGAAATAGGCCATTGGGCCTGGATTAATTTTTCACTTTGATTGTTTCTTCTTTTTGGTTATGGATTTATTTTTACTGCATTACTGATGTTTATTTTTGGGTCATCAGGCATGGATTCATTGCATTGGTTTTTTTAATTGTTTTGTATTTGCAATCATGCTTGGATTGTGTTTTTTTTATGGTTAGGCATTGGCTTTTTATTGGATTTTCGCTGTGATTATGATGAGGACAGCCTTCATCCCAGCTGGCGTAATCAATACATTTATTTATTTTGGCTCAACATTAATTACTAATGTGGCGATCTAGGCCCCTATTGAGAGTTTAGGTAGTCACAGTGACAATCAATGGATTAAAATTGTTTTTGTATGATGTGATTGTTTTTTTTAATGTATTTATTTTTTATGTATTTGTTGTAATGCTTTTCAATGGGCTAAAGCCCTATTGGCCACATTTGGCTGGTGAGAAAATGGAGCAAGCGAGACAGCACAAGACGAACAAGGAGTTTAGAGGTAAAAGGCAGGAGGGAGACAGAGTGCTAATTAGAGAGACAGATAGGGTCAAGCTTGCTGTTTTTGAGAATGGGTATAACTGTTGCGTGCTTGAAGCACGAAGGAAAAGTACCAGAATAGAGGGAGAAGCTGAAAATATGTGAGTGTAGGGATTAGAGTAGGAGCAAGAGGTTTGAGGAGATGGGAGGGAATGGGGTCAAGAGAGCAAATGGTAGGAGAAGAGGAGATCAATAGTGACACATCCTCCTCTGTGACAGAGGAAAAGGAGTCCCTGCCCCGAAGAGCTTACAATCTAAGTGGTAAGTAGGAAGAATGTACAGAGACAGTAGGAGGGTGTTTTAGTAAGTGTGTCTGCAAGTGGCCAAGGTCAGTGCATATGAGATGTATAGTAGTGTGAGGAGAGGACTGGTAGGCAGGTGGGCTACAGGAGTCGGGGCTTTCCCATGCCCCAGTTTAAAATGAAATCATGGGAGGTCCCAACCAACACTACCACTGCCTCCACTAGCACCAACAGTACTTTATCAAGTCATGTTCATGTCCTGATTTGTTATACTTGTATCTATAATGATTTTGTGATACTTACAAAAAAAAACACAACAGGCCAAGCAAGCACTTTACCAGTAAAGATGTTACATGGGTGGCTGGTAATGCGATATGGGTACTGGCTTGTTTGGGCCACACAGAATTGTAATAACATTTAAATGATGCCACTGACAAGTTGACAACCTGCAATAATGTTGTTGATGATTGTGGTGATGGTAAACTGTGGTGGCGATATGCTATGGGCAGGATGGCACTGTTGGATGTTCAGTCAGCAGCAGCAGCTTACGTAGCTTGTGTAATGAAGTCTCTATCAGACCCTCACTAACTTCTCTCACTAGACCCGACTGATGTGGTAACAGTAATACAGAGCACAGTCCTGTATGTGCGTATGTTTTTCACTGGGGAAAAAGTTAAATAAATGTCCTTGGGCCCTCCCTCCCACCCTTGCAGATGAAACACTAGGACATACACTGAACAAGCCGAGTACCATCCTATATGTAGAGGAGAGAAAGAAACCCAACTTGTAGCACTCCTCCTCCCTATACTGAATGATTAGTTAAATGATTTAAAATTAACCTTTATTGATCATAATTACTAAAATATAGGTGATTAAAAGGAACAAACTAAGGACACACACTAATGTTCCTGTGTCGAGTGCAGTAAGCACTCTGGAACAACTAGCATTCAGCGTACACAGTATGAGGTATGTACTTGGTTGGTGCACTTTTGATAGGTACCTGCCGGGTGCTCCAGCACCCGGGCGCGCTTATGGACTGGTAATGGATTCGCCGATCCAGCGATCTCCGCGACGAGTCTGCCTCCGCGAGGATGGTGTCCCACCTTGAAGACAGTCCCTGGTTCTTCAGAATAGGTCTGATCCCACACCACTCTTGTCAGGATGCGCAGCGTTGCAGCTGCATACTTCAACCTACTCAATACTAATGGGGCAGGGTCCCTATTTAAGGGCCTGTCCCTGTAGCAGCCATAAGCTAAGATATATGACTTAGGGCCTAGCTGGGGCCTATGGGGATTCTGGCCAAGTGCAGAGTGTCACAGACCCCTGCACGCACACCTCCTACCCCTATCCTCTCCCTGCACCTACAGCCTCCTCCTCTTCTAGCCTGCGAAGATCTATCTCCTGTCTCAGGAAACTATCTGCGCTATTCGCTCCCTGGTGTCACATGGTCCTGCCGCCTCGTAGCACTATGGGGCTTGTAGTCCCCGCAGGACCTCGGTCTATGGGCCGCCGCATGTGCGCTGTACACTGCACATGCACAACCCTCATACTGGCCACCGCAACTTCTAGCCCTCCTCGCGCCTGCGCAACCTGGCCCAAGATGGCGGTGCCCTTTACAGAGGGTCGCCGGAGCTTCTGGCGAGCTTGTTGCCACCCACACTAACCCCTGTAGCCTCGAAGGTAAGAGAGGAGAGGCGGAACAACGGGGGACCGAAAGGGGACCTGGCTACATATATATATTTTTGGACATACATCAATTTGGACTCAATATACACTATTGATGTAAGACTATTTTATCTGTCAATTGGTGTTGATAGTGATTTGAGCGCTATCTGTGTATCAATTTATTCACATAAGATAATTTACTCTAATTTTGATTTATTGTTTGTTGTAATTATCAGCTATCAGTTCTTATTTGTAATTTTCACATTAGCCTGCCAGTATCCACACACTATGTGATAATGTCACACATTCACTCAATATACATTGTAACTACTGCAGATACTGTACCATCTTTCTACAATACTGTATCTGGTATCCTCTGTCTTTGTACTACTGTCACATCTAAAGAGAAAGCCTGTGAGGTTTGTAATGGATCTGTTATTCCAGTAAGAGATGTCATCCTCCATACTCCTCCCTGATTTATTACTTTAGCGATTTCGAGAGAAGGGTTCTACAGTTTACATGATGTAGCTGTTTATCATAGAGTACTAATGATTAAAACGTAAAGAAAATAAACACAAACAATAAATTGATTTTAGTTTATATTCCATCAACTCACTGTATTTGATGATAACAACAGTATTCCCTTATACAAGAAAATAGCAACAACAGCAGGGAAATATAAAAAGAAGGGAAGTCATTCCTGTGAATAATGTGAATAATGAGGATTGAAAGCCTAATGCTGGAGTATTATACATAGAGGATCTTTTGCCATAACCTTTCTCCAATGAGAAGCACAGGCGAACATAGCTACAGTATGTAAGAATAAGAAAAGAAATGTTTCACATGAACGAATTAGAACAAAATGTGAATATTATAACGTTTACCTATATGTTGATTAGAATTCTCCTTAGCGTATGTAATATGTAACTGATTGTACAGTATGTAACTATATTATCAAGCTTATTCCAGCCAAAAGATTACATGGCATTTTTTTCTGTAAATAGAGTGATTTTTTTTTCCCTGGGAATTTTTTTGTCCTTTCCTCTTTATGTTACTGGAGTAATAGAACCAAAATAGAAATGATTAGTATGTTTTCTTCCAAACAGTGTTATTGCTGCAATGAGGCTAACCCCAGATCTGACCACAACAGCTGGATATTATCCTTATCACCAGAAATACAAAGTAACTTTAGGAGTAAAAAAAAAACTTTACAGAATTTTCTTACTCGTCATAAACAGATATTTCCAGTTGCCGGAGGACCCACAAACTGTAGTAAGGCATAGGTAGAAGGGAGCATGACTGTGCTAGGTGTGAAGGGGATCAACAGGGGTTAAGGGTGTACTGCTTGGAGTTTATGGAACAATGGGATTGGTTGGGAGAGAAGTTGTCTGTGCATAGGATAGCCAGAGTTACTCAAGGATTCCTAGCAGTTGGGCAGTAACAGTGTGCAGAGAACCTGACTGCTTCCTTAGTCTGTGTACTCACAGTCTATTAAGTCAGGCCCGGTGCTTTTAATTTAGGGAAATGAGCTGGGGTTCCAGGGATAGTGAGATTCGGAGTGACAGCATGGAGGACATCTGTGGTGAGTTGCAGTAGTGGGCCTCTCTCGCAAGATGGCGTCAACGGTGGGGTGAGGAGTCGTGCAGGAGGAAGTCGGGGGATGGAGCCAAAAGTGGATCTGAATGGCATTGTGTGGAATGCAGGTGCATTCCAAAGGGAAGAAATGGTGGGCCAATGTTGAGGCCAGGCCTCTGGCACCAGCCAGAACCCAGAAGTGCTGCAGAAGGTCAAATGGAATACAAATTTGTTCAAAGAGCAGGAAAATGGCAGGCCAACCACATGGCCATACTCCGAGAAGTGAGGAAAATGTTGCGGACAGCCTGCCAAGAGGGCAGGTGGTGGCTGGGGGACCAAAGAGGAGGACCTGGGCCAGAGCTCAGAGTAAGGCAGAGGTGAGAGGAGCACCTCAGCACAAGGAAACAGATGGAGATCACCGCTGGAAGGTAGGATCATTGATAACCAAGTAGGGGCCTCTGCATGGTCAGGAGGAACAGCTCGGCCAGGAGGAAAGCCTGTGCAGCCAGTCGATGAGTATGGAAAATATGCTTTTGATGGATGGGGGGGGGGGGGGGGGGGGGGGGGGGGAATGGGCCCATTGAGGAAGTTGAGGGAGGGTTTAGTGTGTTCATGAAGATATCAAGGTCCATGGTATGTAAGAAAAGCCCAGGAACATGTGGAATGAATGCAGGCACTGCATCATCCTATATCACAATGTAAAGGGAAGGGGGGGGGGGAGGAGGGAAAAGGAGAAACTACACCAGCAAAAGATCCTGCATAACTGAGTGTCCTGGTGAGTCCCCAATTCACAACCCACGACCCTCCACTACTAGGTGAGCAGTAACCACAGTGACTAGCATAAAGGGTGGACAAACATATACAGTCCCACTCCATGTATAGGCACTCCAGTACTCACAGTACCATCTCCTGAATGAGTCCTTGTTCCTGCAGGCATGCTTCAGTCTTGGAGTCCCATGAAGGTAAGCAAATCGAGAGAAAACGAGGGCTGGAGGCAACTGGGTGAAATGTAACTATTTAATTGCCATAGTAGCAAACAAAAAGAGAAAAGATCCTCTGACGCATTTCCTGCCGAGGGGCGCCTCTGTTTGCACTTTTAATATTTTTCAGAATGTATTTATATCCGAAAAGGCTAGGCAGAACCACCAATTAAAAGAGAAACAGAGTCCCTGAACATGTTATAGACTTTCTTACATATATTTGCACTTTGGTTTGTGACTTTTATGATGTCCCCATAGAAATTCTATGTAGCACATTTAGGGGCTTATTCTAGATTCGCCAAAGTGGCAGAATATGCAAGATTCAGTCAAAATTGCCCATTGGGCCATGTGACAAAATAATGTTGCATCAGCGGCAGTGGCCGATCATCCCCTCTTTGACAGTAATTCTGATGTGATGCCCATCAACAGGAAGTTACAATCTGCTTGGCCTTATATAACAAAGCCCGCCGAAACCCATAAATAAAACACAGACTTTGGATGGAAAATGGCCACCGCGTTTCAGTAACATAATCCTTGCCAGAAAAACAGAGAAAGGTAGCGCTAAGATTCAGAATATATATACACTCTGATCTATGATGCAGTGTAAACTGGTTAGAAGAAATTGGCGGCTGCCTGTGATATAACACTGACCCCCAGGTCAGAGAAACAACATGTGAAAGTGGATACTATTTCTCTGGCGCCCCGCACATTACCCCAATAAAAAAAAGGATATATACACCCAGGACCAGTAGCTGGGTCAGGTCCAGGGATGTGCTCCAAATGAAGTAGAATCATATATGAATAAAAACAAATAAAGACATATAGTGTAATATTGTTAAGTCAATGCAATACGCCTGGTAAGTGGTCACTTCAACTTTAGCAGCAGTATTACCCGCGGACCCTATATTCTTATTTTATATGGTTATGTCCAATCATTGTTTCTAAATATAAAATGTGTTTTTTTTTCATTCATACCTGTTGTTTTCTCTAAACCCTTTGTCTAGTCCTGTTATGTGTTATTGGCTTTGATTATCATTTGCTAACATTATTGTTTTAAGCATTGCATTGACTTAACAATATTACGCTATATGTCTTTATTTGTTTTTATTCATATATGATTCTACTTCGTTTGGAGCACATCCCTGGACCTGACCCAGCTACTGGTCCTGGTTGTATATATCCTATTTTTATTGGGGTAATGTGCGGGGCGCCAGAGATATAGTATCCACTTTCACATAATCCTTGCCAGCTAACATCATAAACAGCAACATCATCAAACCCTTCCATATGCCGGCCACTGGATTGATTGCTAAATGGGCATATAATACCGGGTAATGCCAAAGGTTCGTACAACGATATCGCTCTCCCTTTCCAAGACCTGACCAAAGCCAAAAACCCCAACGATAAGCTAAATATGGTTGCTCACGAATGTTCTAACTTGCCTAACTGACATTAGCCCCGGCCCTAAATCCACCAATCAACAAACAGCCTCATAAATTCAAAACAACTTTATATAAGTGAATTCATCCTCTGCCATTTAAAGAGCCCTCGCCCCGGCTGTCAAACTCTCCATTCCCAAGGGGTCCATGCGTTCCTACTTGGCAGCAGTATTCCTCAAGTGCCCTATTAGGATATAGCCGTCACACCCAAACCCATAAATAAAACACAGATTTTTTTTAATGGAAAACATCCGCTGCATTTTATTAACATAATCCTTGCCAGCTAACATCATAAACAACGTTATAAAACATTCCATATGGCAGCCACTGACCTGATTGCCTGGTGGGCAATGTGTTTAAGAATCTCAGTCTATTCACAGTTCTCTTGTTTGTCCACCGGGTGTGCTGCTGCTTCTGTCTTCTCTGGGATTTCTTCTGCTGTGTTTTCTTAGTTCTCTTATAGTTTCCGGTCTTCTGATTCCCTTTGCCTTTGCTTTGTATATTCATGAGACTCATTCTGCCAAAACCTGTTCCTGCCATAGTCCCTGTTTCTGCTTTTTATATCTGTTGAGTCCTAGTTGATTTAATTAAAGGTCTTTGCCAGTAATTTGGCTTGTCCAATTCTGTCCCTGTGCCCTGTCCCTGTGTATTCCCTGTTGCCTACTCCAGCCTGTGAGCCTGACGATGTTAAGTTGCCTCTGACCTCTGCCCGTGTCCCGACTACACCTTTGCCTACTCCCTGTTGTTCCGGCCACTGAGGTCCATCCTGCACCTGACGTCCCCTGACAGAAAACAAAGGCCATTCCTGGACCTCGCCAAAAGAGACTGAGCAGCCCACCTGCATGACCCTAAGGAAAGACCCCTTCCTCTTTGTGGGGAGGAAGATAAGTACTTTTTTGTTGTTGCTTCAATTCGTCTGCGGGGCTAGTTATGACTTCTTGTTTATTTTTTGTCCCTGAGAAAGGTTCCCTTTTTTCTTTTTGTGAGAACCCCAGCTGAAATTGCTTTCCCAATCCCTAGAAACAAACCTTCCATAGCACTTACTGTAAGGATAGGAACACTTGTTGGGTCTAAGACCTGCATTGCTGATGCTAAAGCTATTGCTTAAAGACCAGTGCACTTTTCTTTGAATTCCTCTGCAATACCTGATTTAACCCCTGCTGGTTCTAAGACCCCCTCTTCAAAGACAAGCTTGCATTCCTTTGCAGTGCTTGGTATAACCACTGCTGGTTCCAGGGACTCCACTTCAGAGACAAGTATATATTTCCCGGATTACTCTACAGTGCCTGGTGTGACCACTGCTGACTCACAGCTTCCCATTTAAAAGCCAAGCGAACTTCCCATTGTTTTTCCTATACTAGGTGATCTCCCCGCAGTGAGTGATATGCCTAGTACTGATTCTAAAGCCTGAAATGTAAATGCAAGTTCCCCTGTCTCTGGTTTCCCTGCTGTGCTTGATATTTCTATGGCTAATTCCAATGTTTCTTCTTTAAAGACACATTGTCACATATTTTCACTAGTGTTTCCAGGGGGTTTGGTTTCCCTATTTCTGATAATGTGGCTCCCACCTTAAAGACAAGATGGTCTCTTACTGACTCTTATACCCAGATATACACATTTCTGATTTTACTCGCGATGGGTAAGCGAAATGTCAGTTGATGCTTCAGAGCTTCCCAAGGTAAAGCGGAAACGAGGTTCCCAGATTACCGTGGAAGTTTCAGAAGTCATTAAAGATGACCCTGCAACATCAGGAAAGCCTGCGTTAGAAGGGAACCAAGATATGCTGCAGCCTAGACCGCCCAGCAGAATCGTCCAGGGAGTGGTGGCAAAGAAAAAAACCTAGGTAGAAGAAAGATGAAGCTTTGATAAAGAGGTCTTAACTCAGACACTTCAATCTTCATGGAATGGGAGGGATTGCCTCTGGAGATGATTGGATAAAGAGCAAGAAGCCAAGGCTTAACTGCAAAAGTTTCTGTCCACAGTGATCTCTAAGTGTGTATTTTCAGAGAAAGAAAAGTATGAATTCGAGAGTCACATGGAGGATTTGTCAAATAATCTGGAGAGATTATACACTGATGCTGCCAAGAACGAGAGTTTCATTGACCAAGTTTGCGCAGAGCTGGAAATCTGTCAGAGAGGGGTTCACAGTCATTGCACAGAGCTGGAGGCCTCTCCGGAGAGGATTTGCAGATTCGACACAGATGTGCGATCATGGAGAGAGATCTTCGAAGGGTTTAGTAGTGGTGTAGAAACTGTAAACCAAGAAAACAAGAATCTGCAAGAAATAAATGCAGTTTTGACTGCTCAGGTCAGTGAGGGAAATACGAAACTCCATGAATTAGGAGAGGAGAAGAAACTGTTAGTACAAGAACAGTCAAGGATGCAATTGGCACTGGAAGAAGCAGAGGGCGTCTTGGAAAAGGAAAGAGGCTACTCCCTATGTTTCCTGTTAGAACTCTCTAAAATCAGAGCAGACTCTGAAAGAAAGAAGAGAAGCATCCTAACACTTCAGGGATACTACAGAGCCCTCATCCAAGGAAGGATGGGGAGAGAGTTATCCGTGCAAACGCTCTGCAGCTGTCATCATTCAGAAAGCCTTCAGAGGGATGACATTTCGTCAGCTTTGTCGACAGAATAAAGCAGCGTGCATTCTTCTGTCGATTTGGAGAAAGCAACTACAAAGGAGGAAGTATGAATATTTGAAGAAATGTGTGATTGTACTAATCGCCGCAAGGTAAGATTGTTGGCGAGGGTGTGTGTGATAGGTTGGGGGGGAAAGAGGGGGAATATAAGAGGAAGAGAGAGAGGGAAGAGTAAGAGGGGAAGAGAGAGGGGGGATTGTGAGAGAGAGATGGGGGATGTGAGAGGGGAAGAGAGGGGGGAGTGAGAGAGGGGGGAATGTAAGAAGGGAAGAGAGAGAGAGGGGAGGGGAAGAGGGGAGTGTATGAGGTAAAGAGAGAGGGGGTAGTGTACGAAGGGAAGAGAGGAGAGAGAGGGATAGTGTAAGAGGGGAAGAGAGAGAGAGGGGTAATGTAAGGAGGGGGAGTGTAAGAATAGAAAAGAGAGAGGGGGAAAGAGAAAGGAATTTAAGAGGGGTGCAAGAGGGAAAGAGAGAGCGAGAGAGTGGGGAGTGCAATAGGGGAAAATAGAGAGTGGGGGAGAGGGGAAGAGAGAGCGAGAGAGGGGGAGAGTGTAAGAGGGGAATAGAGAGAGAGAGAGAGTGGGAGAGTGTAAGAGGGGAAAAGAGAGAGATAGGGGGGAGTATCAGAGGGGAAGAGAGAGGGGGTGTAAGAAGGGAAGAGGGATGGATAGGGTGGGGGAAGGGGGAGAGAAGGGGAAGTGTAAGAGGGGAGAGACGGGGAGAGAGAGATGGGAAGGGAGAGGCAGGGGTTCCCCAGAATTTCACAATATAATTCTAGGGTTCCTTAACCAAAAAAAGGTTAAAACCACTGCTCTAGGCTAATGAATCTACGTTTCTCAAGGACCAATACAGCCACTAGAAATGTTAACTAAGCTAATAAGAAAAATGTTACCTTTTTATGTGCTTAGAGGGTCTAAAGGGGAAATCGTTAAATTGGGAAGAGTCTAATATGTATGCTTTAGATTAAATTATAAACTACCCCCAACCCCTTGTAAATTAATGGAGTATTCTAAGACTCTAAATTTAACATTGTGTGAGGAGACAGTGTATCCATGGCAACTACTTGAGCCAATCCAAGTGCCCCTTTTCCTAATATTTCATAAACAAGATACCTCCAGAGGCATGATAATAGGGTCTGTGAGCTTGGCAATCTGATTGGTTAGCCAAGCAGTTTTGATTAATGATAGTCTTTCTCATAACATGGGGCCTGTTTTGCTCCTTAAATCTGCCAGCATCAGCACCAAGACACTAGGCAGAAAGAAAGTCAGCACAGCCAGTGTTACGATTGACAAAGTTAGGCCATAAAAATGTACTATATTTCTCTCTATTGATGTCCTTCATTGTGTTGTTAAACGCAGCACAGAGGACAGTGGCAGTACCAGTACTATGCGACTAAAAAAGCCATGTTTCATAGGGAATTGTCCTGCGCTGAATGATTTTCTGAAATGTCAGAGAAAACACAAACGGCCGGCTGTGAGCATGCTGCCATCCAGGGATTTTACGCATATGCTCATAGATCTCATCTTCAGATATATTGGCGGGAACGCCTTCTAAGGCCACCACACGGCGGGGACTAAGATTATTTATCCTCAAGGCCCAAGCGAGGACCTCGTGTCCGGACTTGACAACCATGGTGTACAAAAAAATAGGACTTGGACAATTTGAAAAAAAATTGGAACAGGGCACCCCAGGTCGATCTCAGCAGCGCCTCCAAATGTAACGGGTATTCCACCCCACCCAATCTCATATATAGTGTGGGTGAGTAGAACATGTAGTGTTACCGGTGTGGTGCGTATACCTGCAGGCTCACAGGAGGTCTGAGCCTCCGCTAATGAGAGCCTGGGGTGAATCCTCTGGAACGTTTCTTGGTTCAGCGCCTCCACCTATGTAGGATTCTAGGGAAGTGTAGAATGACCCTACATAGGAACCCAATCAGAAACCACACACACAGTGAATTATATTATAACTAATGACTTTACTACAAAGAATAATAATAACCTGTGTCCCTCTCACGAGGGGACACTGACAGTGACGTCTCGCAGGACGATTCCCCGACACCAGGTGATCCCACCCAGTGTCCCAAGAACCCCACCCAATGTCCCGTACTCCTACAGAGATAGTCACTGGGTGACTGCGCAGTCACTAAAACCTCTAGGCCTGTTGGTGCACATGTGATGACATAATACCTGCCGAGCACTCCGGTGCTCGGGTCAGCAACAAGCTTCTAAAAGGATCAGTCGAGTGATGCCTCCTTCTGATCCTCCACTGCACTCCTTGAAACGTGGACCGCTCGAGCGGTCCCACTCCGGAACAGTCTCTGTGGACCCCAACGTGGGTCCAACCGCTTTCCGGGAACAACGATATTTCTCTGTGTCCCTACCTACATAAGGGACACGTGCTGCACTATAGGCCGTCCCTATAAATACAGCAACCTATGGTGGCTTAAGGGTCAATCTCCTAGGGCATTCGGGGTTGCCTATCCTATATAGGTAGGTCTTGTACCCACCCTACTCATAATACGGGCCCTGGGCCATGGATCCCCGGACTGGTTACCGCTATGAACCCCCCCCAGTTGCCTCGTACTACGCGCAACGCCGCCCTGGGCAATGGCTCCCCGGATTGGTTACCGCTATGAACCCCCCCAGTGGCCTCGCCACTCGCAACACGGACCCTGGGCTATGGCTCCCCGGACTGGTTACCGCTATGAACCCCCCAGCTGTCTCGTGCCACTCGTTCACCTAAACGCCTGCCGCAACGCTCTGCAGACTAACCTCAGCCCCCTTATCCTTGGCTATTCCCCAGCTCTGACTACTATGAGTGACAGGGTCCCTCTCTGAGACTATCCCTGGCAACACTCACTAACCTGGGGTAATACAGGGTTAACTAGGGCCTTAGTGCAGGGAGTCTCCGGCTCCTGCACCCTACCTCCTTCCTTCCTTGGGCTCCTGACTCTGACTCCTGACTGACACGCAGCTCCAGCCCGCCAAATGTATCCTTTTCTGTCCAGGGCAGTCCTGCAGCCCTATTGGCTCCTGCGAGGCACCTGGTGCCTCCCTCGCTAGGCCCTATGGGAATTGTAGTCCCGGGGCACCTGTCATAACACTGGGGCCGCGTGCGCGCCTTCCCTGTGCTTACACTAACCCCTAATGGCCGCCGCAACATCCCTCTCACTGTCAATACTCTCGCGCGACTCCTTCCTAACTCTGGCCTATCTTCTGCGCATGCGCGACTCTCTCGGGCCGCCGGGGACTCTCTGCGCATGCGCGAACCGGCGCAACATGGCGGCGCCCTGTGCAAGAGCCGCCGGAGATCTCCTGCACTCCGGCGAGCTCCCTCCTCGGCCCCCACCCTCCTGAATGTCTGTCGGGTCTGCCGCTTGCCTCTGGCAGTACCCGACAGCGTCCGTGGCCACGGAGGCTCCCTGGGGGGTCGAGGGAAGAAAAAGGTAACCTGGCTACACATACATGCTCCGGTCCCATTGCGTATGCTAATGCTGGGTATGCAAATAAAGTGTACCTTGTGTTAGACAAAAGAGGTTAATCAAGATGTATAACATTAGTAACGTATGTATTAAACTATATTGTCGACCCCATCTGGAATGTGTAAGGCAGACTGAAGCTTCAAAAGCAAATGCTGCATAATATTAATGGAGGAGGGAGGGAAAAGGAAAAATAGGGGATAGGAGGGGCAGAGGGAGGGAAACGAAAAAAAAGCGGGGTTAGAGGAGACCCAGAGAAACAACACTATACAGAGTCATATTAATAAGTCAATCATTAATTAAATATTATTCTAAATTTAGGGCACAAATTGAAAGGTGTAAGTGTAGCCATGGCTGGTTCTGGCTACCCGTCTGCCCTACTTGACACGTAAGTCCTGGTAAATGAAGGCAGTGTCAGGCCCAATCGTGGGTTTGCCCCCCCACAAGCAGCTTCCCTGATTGACAGGGGTGGAGACGGGACAGGGTCTGTGTGCTGTCCAATCATGGGCTCAGACCTTGTACCCTCCCCTTCTGTACAAGGGAAGAGGCAACCCTAAATGTAGTCAGTCAGTGAGTACTCTAGCTATGGTGTAAGTACTCTGAGTTGCTGTCTCGTCCTACGGGGTGGGACTATATGATCAGTCCCATAAGGGGGGCTGTGAATAAGCAAAGCCCAAATCCACAGATCTGACCAAGGGACCATTCAGAGGTCTGGGACCCAAGACACTAAGTATGCATCCGGTATAGACCTTCATGCTGTATGCTGTGATATGAATAAAGATGTTCCTGCTTTACTACACTCCTGGCCTGAGTCTGCAGTCTATCAGGGGGGAGTACAGGATCGTTCTGCTGCAGGGACTGTCTCCAGCACTCCTGGAGCTTTCTGAGAATGGAGGTGTTGGCACCAACAGAGAAAGAACTATGCATGGACCTCCAAAAGCCTGTCCTGTTCCCCAACAACATCGGCGGAACCTCAACTCTCCTGCAAGCCAACAGGTATTTAGCACCACGATACACCTGTAGCTACACAATATCCCTTAGGGTGGGGGAAGCAGCGCTAAATTTGGAGGCACTGCTGAGATGCTAACAGGACAGGCTTTCCGCAAAGAGCAGCACAGCAGCATGATGCAGGCGGAAAAGGGGGGGAACAGCTCTTTGCTGCTACACCAGAGAAGTGGTTACTTAAAAACCCTTATTATGAGACTAAAGCTGGGGACAGGTCACTGAGGCTACGACAGGGACCCTGTACACCCATTCATTACAATGATGAAGAAAGGGGGGGGACAGTTCTCCGAGGCGTCACCAGGGAGGTTGTTGCCTGACCCTTACTAAAGGACAGTTGGGGACAGGGCCTCTGAGGCGACACCAGAGACTCCTGTGCAACCATTCATCACAATGATGGACGGGGGGACAGCTCTTCGAGTCGTCACAGGGGAGGTTATTACCAGACCCTTATCAAAGGACAGTTGGGGAAGGGCCTCTGAGGTGACACCAGAGACCCCTGCACACCCATTCGCGCGCCCCCTGGTAAAGGGGGGGGGGGGGATAGGTCCTTGAGGCAATACCAAGGAACTTGTTGCGCACCTCACACTACCTGATGAAGAAAGGTGGGGGCAGTCCCCTGAGGCGACCCCAGAGAGATTGCTACCCAACCATCCCACTCATCAGTTCCTGAGTAACACTAGCTATATGTGTTGCCATCAAAATGCCTTTTATTTCACTCAAAATGGTGGTTTCTGTCCAAGGAAACGCACCGCATGGACTGTGCAACCTAAAACGGTGGTTCCCGTCAAAAACGGGATCGCGTGGGATTGTCTGCAAAAGTTTGCAATCCCTTTTTCTGCAAAAGAGTTGCAAGAGCTCGGCGCCAAAGCTGGAGCCGCGCCCGATCTACAGTGATTGGCTCAGTGAAAGCCGAAGTCACACCCTGTTACAGTATGCCTCTGCTCCAAACTCCACCAGAGGGAGGGGGTACTGCAAGAACCAATCCTCACAGACTATCTACACTGAGGGAGGAGCAGGATGTGTGCTGCTCAACCCTCAGTTCCTCGGAGCTATCACCAAGAGCAGAGCTTCTCCCTGAATTGCTGCTATTAAAAGTACGGTCGCAACCTGACCTAACCATGGCTGCCTTGAAAATCGTGCGGAAACTATCATCGTGAGTACCGGGTTGTCCCCAGCCGACTTGCAGCGATACTTAGCCAGACCTAAGGGAAGGGGTCGCAGGATCCCTGCGGACCCTGACACCACCCCTATACCGACACCTGTGGGCCGTGGTAGGCCCAAACCCCAGGGACTTGTGCAGGACATTGCCAGGCCTATATCACCGGTCCCCACCATCTGTGTCCCTACCAAGTCCCCTCATATCCCGGACACCACCCCTAAGGACAGTGAACAAAAGCAAGTCCCTGTGCCATCACAAGATTGGAGGAAGTTATACTATAGGGGACTTTCAGAGTCTGTCAGATGCAGATTCAGAAGGGGAGATACCTGCTTCTAGCAGGATACCTGTTGTGGGATCTCAGGGCTCCTTTACATCTTTTAGAGTGTCCTCTCTGTCAATCAGATCTGAAACTTTTGGGGTGTCCTCTCGGATGGACACTAGGTCATGTAGTCCTAAAACTATAGATACTCCGTGGAAGACCCTTAAGTGGTGGGACCCCATGTTTCAGGGTTATGCTCCCACTATGCATAGGACTAGGTTCCTATTAGTCGATGGACCCACAGTAGACCATTGGTGGGAAGAAGGGGAATTCTCTCCCGAGGAAATGGCCGAGGCCCTACGTAAAAGGGTGGAGGAAATTTGGTTGGGCGTAGTAAAACCCGTGGGCCCAGCTATATTTTATCAAGAGGTGGACCCTCAAGAGCCTCCGTTTTGGGTCTTGCCAGGCGGCAAGGCTGGTAGCAGAAAATGAATGAAATTAAGCCGGGCTGATAGGGCAATTGTTCAGAGCTACTGTCAATCTCATGGATATGAGTACCCTTATGTCCCGGAGCCAATTATAGAGGAGATAGAGGACAATTGGCTACAGCAAGCGGTGCTGGACTATCTAAAATCAAAAACCAGCCAGCACGAATTTTCCAAAATCTGTGAGATCATTAGAGATTGGAGTGTGGGATGAAGCATACTCAAAGAAAGTGTAGAACTTCGCCATGAGAGTGGTCCCCTAAGGGATCGATCTGTAACTTAGCTAATAACTTATCATTGGGTGGATTGTATTGATGCACATGTGGCATAGGTTCCCCCTGGGTCCCTACTGGTACCTGCACCTCTTGATCAGCCGTGGAGGGGTGCGGGCGTGTACCCGGCGGTTACCGGTAGTGAGGTGGGGGTTGGAGAGGCGTTCTGGTCGCCAGAGACTCCTAGCGGCTCCCCTGTAGGGCGCCGCCATCTTGTTTCCAATTGCGCATGCGGAAGATGCCACGCATACGCAGTGATAGACGGACAGTGTAGAGAAGGACCCGCAGGGACTACAGCTGCTGCATCAGGTGGCTAAGCTAGGCCAATAGGGCTGCAAGGATCCCTCTGCTCACAAAGATACATTTTGTGCACGCCGAGAGTCGGAGCTGGGACGCAGATAGGGCAGGGTGTATGTGTATAGGTGCCCCGGCACCTGCACTGGGCCAGAGACCCCCTAGGCCCGACTCCCCTGTGTACCTTGTGGTTGCTGCAGGGACAGGCCCATAGATAGGGACACTGCCCCTGTAGTACCTAAGCATAGGAACAAAGCCAGGACGCGGCTGCATCCTGGCCTAAGGTGCTCTGGGACCAGACGCCTGCTACTACAAAGAGACATTGCATATGGTGGTACCATCCATGCGGGACCCACCCAACGCGGAGGCGGACTCATCGCTCACATCACTGGATCTGTGGATCCCATCTTCTACAGTGCGCCCGGGTGTGGAGCCACCCGGCAGGTACCCAAATCTGCACGTGCACCAACAACACTTTGTGGTGCAGCGCTGTCTCCCACTTTGGGGTGAGCTGACTTTGTGGACACGGTGTTTGGGAAGCACGGTGAAGGGGCACGGCCCTGCGAGGCTTGTACGTTTTGGAGTGTTACTATTATTATTATTATGTGTAGTACAACAGTTATACTGATGTAGCCGGGACACCGTTTTCGCCCCCAATTGTTGTGTGGGGTGGGATATGTCGCACCCAGGGAACGCTCCAATAACGGAGGTTCCGCGTTTAGGGAGCCGCCATGTTTAGGGTGGCGCCGGCGCAGACCTACTCCGGCAGGAGGTTGCGCATGCGCAGAGCAGGTTACAAAGCCTGCGAAGGAGGAGAGCTCGGGGAGGAGGGGAGTTAGGGGACTACGGGTCCCAGCAGCCCCCGCAGTCCCCCGTGACACGGCAGAACCAATCAGGTACGAGAATAGGGGGGAAAAGGAAGTGATGGGGCACACGAGGAGTCAGAGCTAGCTGGCGGAGGAAGGAGAAGGAGCTCCGGTGTAGGGAGGCAGGCCGCCCCTACCTAGGCCGCATGCACCAGACCCAGTTAGGCCCTGAGCCCCAGTAGAGTGCAGCGGAGCTAGGGACTGGCCATAGTCTGGTTCCGGATCCCCTTCTGTGATACGATCGCTATCGGGACAGTTCTATATTTGCGGGAGGCCTGGGACCAGGCCCCGCCACTAAGCCGCAGCGTGTCTGGGTGGGATCGCCCCGGACAC
Source organism: Ascaphus truei (assembly GCA_036426205.1). Lineage (NCBI taxonomy): Eukaryota > Metazoa > Chordata > Amphibia > Anura > Ascaphidae > Ascaphus > Ascaphus truei. The sequence goes on from CM071571.1 coordinate 191,413,514, forward strand.
TCACGGGCGACGTCATCTACTCCCACGCCGATCCTTTGTGAAGATAGTTGCAGAACCGGGTCCAGGAGTGCCCGGCAGGTAAACTCCAAGTGCACCAACGGTACCATTTTCACTCCAGGACACGGTGGCTGCGCAGTCACACACTTATACATCCACTGACTCACTTGGGGATGAGGGAACGTATTCCGCGCGGGAACTGAACACGGGGTGGGATAACCCGGTGAAGGGAAAGGGAGAGTGAGCGTTCAGCGGACGCTGGTAGTAGTGTCTCCTCTAGGGAGGGACACCTGTTAATTAAGCTGTTGGTTGCTGCAAGTAAACGTATATTGGTTAAGGTATATCGCTGTGTGTGTGTTCATGTACATAAGTTCCTGCGAAGACCCACTTCCCCTAGGGCGGAAGCTGTCGCAGGTGGAGGCGCTGCACCAAGTCATAAGTATTGTGAGCACCCCAGGCTCTCCGTGGCAGAGGCTTAGGCCCTGTGAGCCTACAGGTTATACAGCATATGGTAGTGGTCTGTGTCCGATAGGAAGCAGGGCTACATTTGGAGGCGCTGCTGAGATCTTAGACTTGGGGTGCCCCCCTGAGCCACAAATACCACCATGGCCCTTCCCTCGCGTCAGGAAATACGCGACTGGGCACGACAAATGCGCACACCCACCCGCCGCGCAGTTGGGTGTGTGACCCGAGTACCCATGGCCCTACCCTTAGAGACATTGCAAACGGCCCTACGACAACTACCAGGTTTTGCCAAAGCCCGCCTGGTAGACGTACTCATAGATCAAGATGCTAAGTGGAACACCTTGCTAGTAGACTGTCGGCGAGATCTAGTAGTCCTCGAGCCGGCCGCCCCTCAATATCTGCCGCTTCCAAACTCTCCGTCCGGTGGCAGCCCCTAGGTCTATCCCCTTCGGGACCCCCCTGTGGGGGAACTAGGTGGCGATGAACCTACACTCCCCTTTGCTTATTACCCCGCGAGCGAGGCGGGTAGCTGCCCATCAGACTGTAGCTATCCCGGGTCTAGCGCATCCGACGAAGCGGGGGTGCGTAGTGATATGCTGCAGAAACTCAATGACAAGATAGACCAGTTATCCACTCCCTCAAGCTTACCGGCGTTAGTAGAAGCACTTACCCTAGCCACGCATTCCCAAAGCTACCGGAAGTTAAAGGCCTTCTCGGGGGACTCTACCTGTGCCCATGGGAGAGGATGGGATAGATCCTTGGAAGGAACATACTAGGGGAGTAATGGAAGAATGGTCTTGTACCGTTGTAGTGAAACGCCAACGGCTCATGGAGTGCTTGAGACCCCCGGCATCCACTTTGATCAGCATCCACCGAGAGCAGTATCCCGACCTGACCGCTCGTATGATGATCGAGTTTCTCGTCGAGGCCTATAGCGCGACCGAGGATGATGGGGCCTTGTGGGCTAAGTACTATGCCATTAACCAAAAGGAGGGAGAAGAGTTGTCTGCCTATATCCACCTCGTGCAAATCTCCCTGGGACCCCTGCTGCATCATAAATACTTGACCGCCTCCCAGATGGACGAATACCTCCGCAAACATACCTACGGGGGTCCAGTCCTACTCACCCTATTGGATGTTTGAACTGGGGCGCTCCCTGGGATGTGTGGCTAGAAAATGCTACAACGCCTGTAATATATTAAAATATTAAAAAAAGTGTAAAAATTATGTTTGTGGTGTAAAAGAGTATAAAAATATATACTGGCCCTTTTGATGTTTTTTTTGGCTGCTGCTTGACCTTGAAGAAGGGAACCCCGTGTCCTTCTTAACGTGGCAATGGGAGTATGAAGACGGTCAGCGCAAAACTCATGGACCACACGATGTTGATGGAACAGGATGAAGTTGAATAAAAAATGGAATAAAACACAGTGTTAATGCATAACATCCACATGTGTGGGGGATGAGGTGGTGTGGGTGGAGGATAAGATGGAAGGGGTGATAGTGGATTTCCACTAAATATACAATCAATGAAACATAAACATGTAGTTTCAGTGACTCACACGGGCTTGTGTGAGACTTCGCCCTCAACGCAGACTGTAGTTGGTAAGTACAGACTCCTATGGTGGAGTCACAATAAACATAAAACTCACACGGCCTAATGTGAGTTCTTGCCCTCAGAGGGTGATGTCAGCCTGTATAGGTGATGTAGAATCGTCTCAGCAAAATATCCCCCAATAGGTGTAGTGTGTGAGTGGCTCCTCTCCCCGTTGCCCATAGACCGAAAAAAGTGTGTGCAAAACCAGGGTTAGCAATGTAACAGGTCTTTATTGGTAACAGTAAAAAACATAAACATAAACATAAGGTTTGATCCTGCAAGATCTCCTCCTCCGTTGTTGCTCTCACTGGCGCGTCCGGCAGTGGAACCGGAAGAGAGGATCTACACCGGAACCTGACGAAGCTTACTGCGAAACGCGTTGTTCCCTGCCGGAGCTCATTGAGAGAGGGACCAAGCCGACCGCAGGACATCCGGTGTAGATCCTCTCTTCCGGTTCCACTGCCGGACGCGCCAGTGAGAGCAACAACGGAGGAGGAGATCTTGCAGGATCAAACCACGCGGCTGATGCTGGGCAACAAGAGTTGCAATTCAGTGTGAGTGTGCTTTTTGTCTATTCACCTTGTTTTATAACATTCATGTTTTGTTTTTACAACGTTTATGCTTGTTTATGTTTATGTTTTTACTGTTACCAATAAAGACCTGTTACATTGCTAACCCTGGTTTTGCACACACTTTTTTTGGTCTATGGGCAACAGGGAGAGGAGCCACTCACACACTACACCTATTGGGGGATATTTTGCTGAGACGATTCTACATCACCTTAACAGGCTGACATCACCCTCTGAGGGCAAGAACTCACATTAGGCCGTGTGAGTTTTATGTTTATTGTGACTCCACCATAGGAGTCTGTACTTACCAACTACAGTCTGCATTGAGGGCGAAGTCTCACACAAGCCCGTGTGAGTCACTGAAACTACATGTTTATGTTTCATTGATTGTATATTTAGTGGAAATCCACTATCACCCCTTCCATCTTATCCTCCACCCACACCACCCCCCCCTCATCCCCCACACATGTGGATGTTATGCATTAACACTGTGTTTTATTCCATTTTTTATTCAACTTCATCCTGTTCCATCAACATCGTGAGGTCCATGAGTTTTGCGCTGACCGTCTTCATACTCCTACTACTCACCCTATTGCAAACATGATTCGCGATAATCTCACTCGAGGACCTCCCCCCTCGTTTATCAAACTGTTACAGCAAGTCAAAGAGCACAAAACGCATCTCCTGCTGCACTCTCCACAGAAGTCTAAAGCAGCCAGCAGCACTAAACCCAAAGGGAGTGCTGAGAAGGAGGAACCGGCGGACAAATCCTGCTCGGAGAGGCCGAAATACGCCGGTCGAACCTCGCTTCCGTATGACCGCCGTACCACACCCCGAGATATGTCCTGCTATAAATGCGGGAAAAAGGGACATATCTCCTACGATTGTCGGATGGGAGAGTCGCGCCACCGGAGTCCGTCGCCCAAGAAATTCACGCCCCAGGCCATGATATGCGGTGTATACGCGACCAGCCCCAAAGCCCGTTTCCACCCAAAGTGGCGATGGACCCGGATAGGAGAGTAACCGCGTGGGGCTAGTAGCGCTGATCCGGGTACTAGTAGACGGTATCTACTCCTCCGCCCTGCTGGACACGGGATCTCAAGTAACCATCATATATCGCGGATTCTATGATTGACACCTCCAGAAGCGTCCTCTGAAGTCGGCAGGGCATATCAAAGTAAGAGGGCTGAGCAATGACGACTACCCCATTGATGGCATAGTGACAGTGGACCTGGAGATACAACAGCTCAACACGGGGAAGTCTCATCCCATTAAGGTGGACGACTTGGTGTGTCCAGAACCCAAAGAGACACCTAAGTATCCAATCATCCTAGGTACGAATGCGGATATTGTGCAAGCCATCATCCGGGCCTATCTACATGAAACTAACGAACTGCCCATGTCCAGTCTACAGCTACAACTTGTCCAAGTGGATCCAGATTCCCCTCCGGCCCCCGCGGAGGACCACGGACTGCTGTTCTGCGGCCGGGCAGGGCTGACTCGGCTCTTACTGGGAGAAACGCAGAGGGTACCCGCCTGGTGTGCATATGCTGAACGAGTAGGCGAGGAGCGGCTCTTTTCTCTAGAAAGCACGCCCGAAGAAGATGTCCGCCGAGGATATCGGCTAGTACCGGAATTTCGGGATTGGCCGACCGCCATTCCCCGGCGAATTTATGTGATGGTACAAAATCTTTCGCCATTCCCCATGGCCATCGACGCGGGACAGGGGATCGGGAGGATTTACCCCGTCAGCTCGGTGGATGAGGCCGTACAAGTAAAAACTGCCCGAGTGGAAGATCCCGGATCGCCGTTAGACTTCGACTTTGGCTTGTCCGGGCTGTCGGATACTTGGAAGGAGCGGTTGCGAGTACAGCTGGAAGAGAGATGACCAGTATTCTCTACCGGGGAAATGGATGTGGGGTGTAGCCGACACGCCCAACACACCATTCGGATGACTGATACCAAGCCCTTCAGGGAACGTTCCCGTTGGCTCGCTCCTAGGGACGTATAAGATGTACGAGCGGCCCTCCATGAGATGGAAGAAGCCGGAATCGTCACAGAATCCCGAAGCCCTTACGCCTCGCCCATAGTGGTAGTGCGAAAGACGAATGGGACGGTGAGGTTATGTGTAGACTACAGGACCCTCAACAATCGAACCGTACCAGACCAGTACAATCTTCCCCGCATAGAAGAAATCTTGGACGCTCTACATGGAAGCAAATGGTTCAGTGTACTGGACCTCCGGTCCGGGTACTACCAGGTGCCTATGAGTCATGAAGACCAAGAGAAAACGGTGTTCATTTGCCCATTGGGGTTCTATCAATTCACCCGTATGCCCCAAGGCATATGTGGTGCCCCCGCTACCTTCCAGCGGCTAATGGAGAAAACTTTAGGGGACCTGAACCCCCAAGAATGCCTCGTGTATTTGGATGACATCATAGTCTTCGGGAAGACCCTGGAGGAACACGAGGCTCGACTCCTGAAGGTACTTGACCGATTAGCTCAAGAAGGACTCAAGCTCTCCTTAGATAAATGCCGGTTCTGCCGGACGTCGGTGACTTACGTGGGACATACAGTGTCCGCTGAGGGAATCGCCACGGACCAAGCCAAAATAGAAGCCATCGTCAATTGGCCCCGACCTGACGTGGGGGAGTTGCGATCGTTCGTGGGGTTCTGCGGATACTATCGCAGGTTTGTGGAGGGGTATTCCCGACGGGCCAAAGCCCTCAACGCCCTCCTCAAAATATATCCGGAAGACACCGGCCGGAAGGCTACGCCTGCCCGACAACCCTTCGGGGACAAATGGACGACAGAGTGTGAACAAGCCTTCAAGGACCTAAAACAGAGTTTAACCGCGGCCCCCGTGTTGGCCTATGCAAACCCCGAACAACCATATATATTACATGTGGATGCTAGCCTGAGTGGACTAGGGGCGGTGTTACATCAAAAATACCCAGAGGGACTACGGCCCGTAGCTTATATCAGCCGCAGCCTTACCGTCAGTGAACAAAACTACCCCGTGCAAAAACTGGAGTTCTTGGCCCTCAAGTGGGCCATTGTCGACAAGCTTCGCGATTACTTGTACGGTGTGTCGTTCGAGGTGCGGACTGACAACAATCCACTTACCTACATTTTGACCTCAGCCAAACTTGACGCGGCCGGCCATCGCTGGTTGGCTGCCCTGTTCAATTACAATTTCACCCTGAAATATAAGCCCGGCCCCTTGAACATTGGAGCTGACGCCCTGTCTAGGCGACCAGGGCTGGCCACTGCCCCCGATGAAGACCAACGGGACCCGGAATAAGAGCGCTATGTTGTACCGCTGCCATAGTCAATGATCAAGTGGCATTCTCCGAATTAAGGGTGGCTGACTCGCTAGGATGCGCATCCAACGCTATCCCGGAGGCTTATCGGGACCCCAGTGGCATGCACGTTACTCCCGACAAGATTATAGCCTGGAAAGATATGGTACGCTACCAAGAGCAAGACCCGGTCGCGGGGGCCATCAGCTATGCTATCCGGCAAAATCGCCCGGCCCTCCTCAGACAGGCTCCAGGGGATGTAGGAGGTATACTAATGCGGGAAGCCGACAAGTTCGAACTACGAGACAATCTACTGTACAGAGTGGTAGAGTATCATAACCACCCGAATAGGAGACAACTAGTACTGCCCAAAAGACTACAGTACTTGGTACTGAGGGCTCTACACGATGAACATGGTCATTTGAGGGTTGACAAGACTTTCGGCCTAGTGAGAGATCGATTTTTCTGGCCCAAAATGAGAGAAGCAGTAGAGCATCACTGTCGACGGTGTGTGCGGTGTATTCAGCGGAAGACATTGCCCACCCGGGCCGCCCCAATGGGCCACTTAAAAAGCACCGGGCCTATGGACTTAGTGTGTATGGACTTCCTATGCATTGAACCGGACAGCCGCGGCATAGGCAATGTGCTGGTTATCACGGATCATTACACCCGCTACGCCCAGGCCTTCCCGACCAAAGATCAAAAAGCCATCACGGTGGCCAAGGTGCTCTGGGAAAAGTACTTTATGCATTACGGCTTCCGCAACGACTTCATTCCGATCAAGGAAGAGACATTGAAAGCAACTTAATAAAAGAACTGCTGAAAATCTTGCACATCGCTAAGTCCCGAACTATCCCCTACCACCCTGAAGGGGATGCATTGCTGGAACGGTTCAACCGTACGTTGCTGGACATGCTAGGCACATTAACGGGGGTCGAAAAGACTGAATGGAGTCGACACGTGGAAACACTAGTGAATGCCTACAATTGCACACGACATGACTCCATGGGATTCTCCCCGTACTTCCTCATGTTTGGGCGAGAAGCACGACTGCCGGTGGATATAAGGTTGAGAGTCTCCGCCGATGGGGTGCATAATACTACTCATTTCCGATATGTACAGCGGTTGCAAGAGAATCTGCAACGGGCCTATATGCAAGCTGAGAAATCTACCGAAAAACTGTACGCCGGGAATAAACGGCGATACGATCATAAAGTTAAACACAGAGACATTAAACCAGGCGACGCAGTACTCCTCTGTAACCTGGGAGTGCCGGGAAAACATAAATTGGCTGACCGATGGAGGGAGGGAGTGTACGAGGTAGCCTCACAAATGCCCGGCCTTCCGGTCTACCTCATTAAGGACTCGGAGGGTCGAGTGAAGACATGGCACCGAAATCATTTGCTCCCTATTCCCCGAGTGGAGGAGGGGGATTTGGAGTGGCCTGCATCCTCGTTGGATGGGGAGGGGACATTGGTAGACAACACGCTAGGGAACTCAACCTTTCAGGAAGATCCACAAGAGGGAACCTCTCAAAGGGGCCCTCAACAGAGCGCATCTCCCGGCGGAGCTACGGGTAAAGAGCGCAGGGAGCATTCACCCCAGGGGGTGGCTCCGGAAAAGTCATCACTAGACCCACTGAGCCCGTGCTTTGTACCAAGTCAGGATAATTTAGAGACTGTAACCCCCTCAAGGGAAGAACTCGAAATTCAAGACCAAGATAGTCACTCTCCCCAGGGAGTGACCGAGCAACAGTTAAGGCGAAGCCAAAGGAACGGGCAACCTCCCATGAGGATGGCCTATGATCAGTTTGGGGCACCCCATTATGAGGCTCAGCAGTGGGCCCGCAGCCGCGTGAAATCAGTGATTGTGATGTTTAGCGAAATGTACAATCTGATTTAGAAGAGAGAAATGTCGTTGTTATGCAATTTTTCATTATATAAACGTTGTACCAGTTTAAAGGTATTGTCCAAGCGGGGTCATTGGAATCCACAGGGGGGAGGATGTAGCCGGGACCCCGTTTTCTCCCCCAATTGTTGTGTGGGGTGGGATATATCGCAACCAGGGAACGCTCCAATAACGGAGGTTCCGCTTTTAGGGAGACGCCATGTTTAGGGTGGCGCCGGCACAGACCTAGTCCGGCAGGAGGTTGCGCATGCGCAGAGCAGGTTACAAAGCCCGCGAAGGAGGAGAGCTCGGGGAGGAGGGGAGTTAGGGGACAACGGGTCCCAGCAGCCCCCGCGGTCCCCTGTGACACGACAGAACCAATCAGGTACGAGAAAAGGGAGGAAAAGGAAGTGATGGGGCACACGAGGAGTCAGAGCTAGCTGGTGGAGGAAGGAGAAGGAGCTCCGGTGTAGGGAGGCAGGCCGCCCCTACCTAGGCCGCATGCCCCAGACCCAGTTAGGCCCTGTGCCCCAGTAGAGTGCAGCGGAGCTAGGGACTGGCCATAGTCAGGTTCCGGATCCCCTTCTGTGATACGATCGCTATCGGGACAGTTCTACATCAGCGGGAGGCCTGGGACCAGGCCCCGCCACTAAGCCGCAGCGTGTCTGGGTGGGATTGCCCCGGACACTCACGGGTGACGTCATCTACTCCCACGCCGATCCTTTGTGAAGATAGTTGCAGAACCGGGTACAGGAGTGCCCGGCAGGTAAACTCCAAGTGCACCAACGGTACCATTTTCACTCCGGGACACGGTGGCTGCGCAGTCACACACATACATCCACTGACTCACTTGGGGGTGGGGGAACGTATTCCGCGCGGGAACTGGACACGGGATGGGATCACCCAGTGAAGGGAAAGGTAGAGTGAGCGTTCAGCGGACGCTGGTATTAGTGTCTCCTCTAGGGAGGGACACCTGTTAATTAAGCTGTTGGTTGCTGCAAGTAAACGTATATTGGTTAAGGTATATCGCTGTGTGTGTGTTCATGTACATAAGTTCCTGCGAAGACCCACTTCCCCTAGGGCGGAAGCTGTCGCAGGTGGAGGCGCTGCACCAAGTCATAAGTATTGTGAGCACCCCAGGCTCTCCGTGGCAGAGGCTTAGGCCCTGTGATCCTACAGGTTATACAGCATATGGTAGTGGCCTGTGTCCGATAGGAAGCAGGGCTACACTTATACAAGTGTTTTATTGCATGAGGTTCCTGTAACGGGGTAATTTTACACAGCAGAATCCCGTACAGGTGGAGGCGCTACCGAGCACCAACTCAGGTATACCTCAGGTTGCAGCAGCGGAGGCTCAGGTTTCCTGTGAGCCACAGGTATTGCATCATACCACACACACATAGCCACACATCTCTCAGTGGCTGGGGAAAAGGGCGCTTACATATATATTAAAGGGGGAAAATGGCAGCTTGGACTGACTGCTTTAATATCAGACATCTGGCAACCCTAAATAGTGGGTCTATGAATGTTTGGGACATTAAATAACACATTACTAATGTATATACATCATTGTTATACAGAGGATGTTACAAGGCCCTGCCTCAAAGGGCTTAACCTCTAATGCTGATTTACATAGGGGGTTCAAACCAGTGACAGTCACATGTCACGTGATCCCTGAGACAGCTCCACAGTCACGTCACGTGATCCCTGAGCCAGTTCCACTCCCAGCCGTCCTCTGATCTGCGGTGGTGGGCGTGGCCTACACGCGTCACTAAAGAGATGTGCTGGGCGTGGCCCGAGGGGAGCTTGCCACTCCAGCAGCTTGTGGGCGTGGCTAGACGGAGCTGCGCAGGAAAACACCTCTCCGAGGTGACGTCAACCCCGACGCCTTTATGCTTGACGTCATGCAAGCCCCGCCCCGTGCCCCCTCTTGTTTACGCCCCCACCCTCCGTCTTCCTGCTGACAAGATGGCGGCGGCGACGGCGGCGAGCAGCGCGCTGTCCTACACCGTGCACAAGTGCAGCTCCTTCTCCTCTACCTACCTGCCCGAGTGAGTACCGGGGAGCACCCCGGGTATACCGCTGTGCGGCTCTGTCTATATACCGCTACCTGCGTTTATATACTGCAGTGCTACAGCAGCACTGCCCCCCCTCTGTACCGCTACCTGCATCTATATTTCCCGCAGCCTGCACCTTTATACCGCTACCTGCATCTATATGCCGCTACCTGCATCTATATACCGCTCTGCGGCCTTGTGTCTTGCAGCCTGCTAATACTGCAGTGTTTATAGTAGCACCACCACCACCCCTCTGTACCGCTATCTACATCTATATACTGTAGCCCGCTTACTCTGATTCATACAGTTATAGCAGCACCCCCCCTCTGTACCGCTACCTGCATCTATATACCGCTAACTGCATTTATATACCACTCTGCGGCCCTGTGTGCTGCAGCCTGCTTACTCTGATTAATACTGCAGAGTTATAGCAGCACCAGCAACCCTCTGTACCGCTACCTGCCTCTATATACCTCTACCTGCATCTATGTAATGCAGCCTGCTTACTCTGATTAATACAGTTATATTGTGTATACTGCAGCGTTATAGAAGCACCACCACCCCTCTGTACTGCTACCTGCATCGTTATGCGGTGCAATATGTATACTATAGACCAATATATCTGTATGGTGTATGCAGATACCTGTGTATACTGTATAATCTGATAAATATATATGTTGTATCAGTATATACTGGTCCACCTATATACTGTATGCTGCTACCGACATATGTATGCTGCATCTGTATATACCGGTACAGCATTTGTATACTGTTACCTACATCACTATATACTGTATATGTATATTTATCTGTCTATATAGTGCCATTTCTGTAAGCTACCTACAATGGTCTATTGTCCTAAAATGGCTAGATAAATTTATACTGCCCTGCTCTGCAGACCTGTATCTGTAATGTAAGGCTATCTGCCCTATTATATCAACAGCATCTCTCTATACTGGTACATTCTCCATTATATTAAGCCTCTTGATATACTGGTACCTGACTGATTATACAAATACAATATTTATACTGCTCCTTCATATCAAGTCTATATACTGGTACCTGTCCTATTATACATTCTTTCTATATACTTATTCAATGTTGGCAGGCAGACCAGGACTTGTGCAACAATGCAGAAAGTTTATTACCAATGTCAACGTTTGGGCTCTCAAAGGAGCCTTTTTCTAGACACACCCACCCACCAGTAGCCTTTCTATATACTGCTACCTGTTCTAATGTTAGCCTCTCTATATACTGTTTGCCCTATTATTTATATATTGTATTACTAGCCTATCTATATACTCTTACCCATTCTCTGTATACTGCTTGCAACCTTCTAATATCTGCGAGGACTCTCTATACTGTTATCTACAAATGTATTTACATTGCTACTGGCTCTTACCAGCATTCCTATATAATGTTACCCTCCATATGATATCGGTAGCATCACTATATACTGCTACTTGCCCTATTATATTAGTAGCACATGTATAAACCGTTACCCGTCGGAGTGAATCAGTAACATGGGCTACTGTGCCTTCATTTAGTGTTATGGTGTTAACATGAGACTGCACATCTGTATACATCTGTTCACTTAGACCAATACTGTCTGTATCTGCTGGTATCACATAACTATACTTCTATAGTGCTGCTACCTCTAATGTAACAGTAATAATACAGGCCTCTGTATGCTTTTCACTCTATGTAAGAAGTAGTGTATGCTCTTTCCAGCTGTAATCTACTGATTGTGATCACTTCTCTACTTATTGCTCTGATATCTATAGCAGCCTCTACCTGACGTATATCAGTGCTGTTTGACACTAACCCTCTGTATATTCTCAACTTGCTGTTTCATATCAATTGCACATGTTTCTACATTGGTAGTGTGATGTGCATTCACCTGAGTGTATTAACACAATCCCTGTGATATCAACATTGCAGGTCCTTAACTTCTCTACTATGTATGTGATATTAATAAGGCATGGAAATGCAATTATCTAGACTCAAGTGGTCATTGCTTACATTTTGACAACTATTCTGTAAGTGCAGTTATCGTTGCAGGACTTCTCCTTTAAAAACAGACAACACTGTTTTGTTTCTATCTCTCCCATGCGCTTCAGGTTTGTTCTTGTCTACAGTTATCTTCTCTCCGGGTGAGAGAGCTTACTAGCTGCAGGGAGAGTTAATGGCTTTGTCTGTTTATAATCCTACCTAGAATATTGCTAATTTTTGCGCAGTTCATTTTTCTCCAATTTCATATCAGTTACGTGTTTCTACACTGGTAGTGTGAAGTGCATCCACCTGGGTGTATTAACACATTCCTTGTGATATCAACATCACAGCTCCTTAACTTCTCTACTATGTATGTGATATTGGCTGCGCTTACACAGCCGGCAACGCGACCGATGCAGTTGCGAAAGTTGTAGTTTGGAGACGTCGCTGGCTACGAGGCCAGTGACGTCTGCAAGGGGGAAGATGGACGGGCGGAGAAGCTCCCTGATTTGGTGTTCAGCCAGTCACATGTGGAGACCGTCTCTCCAAAAATCAAATTTGACTGACTACCAGAATTTTGGTAGCGCAGTCACTCAGTCGCGTCCACTATAAGCGTCGGCGACAATGCATTTGTTTTGACACGACGTCGTGTCGCTGTCACTATAAGCGCAGCCTAATAAGGCATGAAACTCTGACACCCTCTGTACTGGCTGCTGTTATATGAATCCATATGGATGTGTATGATTTATGGTCCACGCAAGGACAGATTTAAAGTACCCCAAATAAGTATATTTCGATAAATACCTGGGAATCTTGCTCTGTAACCCTTAAGTGCAATAAATAAATTAAGGTGGCATCACTGAAAAGTGAAACTATACTATATAGATGATAACATGGTGATATTAAGCTGACACAGGGGTTTCCCAACTACAAACTCTAAGATGATAGGAGAAGGGTTTGATGTAGAAGGTGAGATAATTGAATGGTAGCTTTGATTATTTTGGATAGCTTGCACGGGAGAAAGTTGTGCCGCTGGGCGATCAGTTAGTAGTAGTGGGTTGCAATACTCGAGATGAGAGCGAGGTCGTGCATTGGACTTCCAGCTGCAGAGAAAAGATTGAATAGTAGATGTTGCAGAAGATGGGGACCCTGATCAAGCTTCTTGGGGGGGACAGAGTCATTGGATTAACATCGCCACGATATCGAAGTGTTCCGTTTATTTTCACTTATTTTAAATGCACTTAAGGGCTTTTCAAATCTCTACACATAGTACGCACAACATTATATAGATGTAGAGAGGGTGATAGAGATGTATCTCTATCTATCAATGCCCCTACTGAAAGTGTACATAGATGACTTTTTAACCCCCTGTATCTATTTCAACCTTTCTGAAGGGTCTGACGTATTTGTGTACCTCATCAATTGGCCTTTTGTATGTCATGCTGTATTGTGTATTAGATGGTGCTAATGGCAAGCATCCTCCTTTTCCTTATGCTTCTGTTCATGTTTAACACCCTGATTTTATATTATAATTCCCTGTATTTTAAAGTGTCTATTAAAAAGCTTTGCCTATGTGGTTGGCACTATATAGAAATAATTGATATTGCTTAAACCAGGGTTACTAGGAACCATTGGGTTCCCCCGGGCATCCCTAAAGGGTTCCCTGCAATTTTATGGTCATTTGAAAATTGTATCAAATACAGAAGAATTTGCAATGCATCTGATCTCACAGTTGCTATTAGACATGGTTGGGGTTCCTCAACCAAAAAAAGGTTGGAAACCACAGGGTTAAACAAACACCTATTGTATATTTTACGCTGAAACGGTGAAATGGCAGACAAAAAGGTTCAGGTAATCTGCGTGTCAGTCGTTTGTACTGGTTGCTTTTTGTGTGTTCCTGAGAATTTCTGTTAAATAAATCTCCGGTAAAAAAAAAAAAGAAAGTTACCTTTTGCCTGAGGATTTCACAAAAACCTGCTATGAAGAATGAAATGTCACATACAAACTGAATCATTATACACCTAGAACACTTCTATTAGGTTGGGAGTGATAAATCAGGACATTTTCACGTACAGTACTAGTACAATTTAGGCCAGTTACCCTATAATAGGTAGTTATTTAAAAAACAAAAACCTGAGCTGGCTCAATAACAATTACATGAATCTATGTGCATGGGTTGCTGATATTAGAAAACTTATGTATATTTACATGGAGGCTTCCTGCAGACAGCTTTATAAAAAGAAAAACAGATAAGTATTTGACCATGTCATTTGTCATATTGGATGTAGCACTGAGGCTTTTTCTTTTATGTACCCGAGGTCACAATCCCAGTAGTGCTCCTGTTGACACACATATATATGGTGTGGGGGCTTGGGTTCTGAGCTCGCGGGTGTTGTGTGTTTCCTGCAGACATGCTCAATGTATTTAATGTGAAAGCGGCAGAGAACATTCAAACTTGTATTCCGAGTTTTCCTGCCGGAGTTCCACCCCGGAGCTGGCTGCAAGTGCGCGTTGGGATGTACAGTTACTTCGCGTTTTGGAAATGAAGGCAGCTATGTTCATATTTTTGTTTTATATAGTCCCGATCATATATTTTTCACTTAACCTCTTCTCTGCCTGTGGTTCTGCCACGCATCACTAACCAATGCTTTTCAGCAGCAGTAACGAATGTAAAACACGTCCACAAAAAAGTGACAGAAAATTCAAACATTAGGAAGATGGAAACCCTCCCTTACAATGTAAATGAAATAACCACAATGTTATATTTTTGTTTTGGCTCAACGAACGGACTTGCAGATTATTTTGTGATTGATTGGTCCCCAGTGAAGCACAGCTTTGTGACTCTCTCTTGGCTTTTCAATGTCATCCCATTAACACACTCCTGGCAGTGACCCCAGACATGACCTTGTCTGAAAGAACAGGAGTTAGATGAACCCGGGGCGCATCTGAAAGTAAATAGACACCAAGCGTTGCACAGACCCTGCAAACAGACCAGACGGAGAAGTTTATTTGTTTATCAGTGGAGCAGCACTCTTTAAATGTATGTTTGTTTTAGTTCCTGGTGCATGTCGCCCTTCAGGGTCGAGACTGCAGAGTCTGCTTATTGTAGAGAGCGGTTTCTGTTTTTTCACTCGGAGGGGTTTTTACCAAACCAGTTGTCTTGTCTAAAATCAGGGGTACTCAACTCCACTCCTCAAGCTCCCCTCACCCCCTCCAACAGGCCAGGTTTTAATGGATATCCCTGCTTCAATACAGGTAGCTCAATCAGAGGCTCAGTCTTTGACTGAGCCACTGTTTGAGCCACCTGTGCTGAAGCAGGGATATTCTGAAAACCTGACCTGTTGGGGGGTCTTGAAGACTGGCGTTGAGCACCCCTGCACTAAGCAATACATTATTTGTATGTCATTTAAACAATGTGCTTATTTCTTGATAAAATGTGGTACGCGCGGGAGTGAGCGGAAAACCACTGATTTAGGTCAACAAGCCGGTGATGTATTTAGGACCCGCTGTTCTTTCCTTTATCACTATGTGCTTTCACCACAAAACAACTCGTTCTCCCCTCTCCCTCCATATCGTGCCATTCTAGGAACTTTGTAAAATTACTAATTGGTTCCATGCCATAAAAATGCACGTGCATTCTAATGAAGCTTTCTTTCATGCAGTGTTGACTTGCTAACCTTTTAGTCTGCATTTATTTATATTAGTACTGTATTATCATCGTCGAAAAGCGCCAACATAAACCGCCACGCGATACACTGGGGTGCAGAGATTGTATAATGACATAAATGGTTGCATACAAATATATGGACACGCACAAACGGTTACAAAAGGTAACGAGGGCCCTGCTCGTGTAAGCGATCAGTTTAACCTTATGGTTATCGCCTGCTACTGCTGCCCAGTCATGATCAGTTTCCAGCTTCGTTTAGCTTCTCTCTCACAGAGGACCTGTTTGTGGCCGTAGTTGAATAGTAAGGCCACATCCATGCTGACGGCGCTCGTGCGCGTGACAGAGCGACGCTCGCTTGCATCAGGGGCGATTCCTGGCATGTAAAAAATGTGCAGGTGGGGGGCGTGTCGGCATTTTTGGGGGCATGGCTGTGACGTCAAGGAGCTGGTTCGCACTCATTGGGCGAACATCTCATGTGACCCGGCCATCGCGCGGCAAATACAAAATAATTTGTCTCAAGCTGCTCCATCTAAGGCCTGGGACATGGTACAGCAGGCCGCGCTGAGCCGCGCTGAGCAGATGCACTTACCCCCTGCATCTGTGATCAGCGCGGCTTTTTGCAGCCACTTCCGCATGCGTGCGGAGGCTCAGAAATTTTCAGGAGACAGGCAAGTTTGAATTTCGGCGCGGAGGAGCGGCAACCATCCAATGGGAACGAGAGACTAGCCCCGCCTCCCGCCACGCCTCCGCCTCCGTCACCTCCCGCCATGCCTTCGCCCCGTCCCCAAAGCGCGCTCACTGCCTCGCCTGCCAGGACGCAAAAATCCCCAGCTTGAGCAGGCGAGGCAGAGCAGGAGCGCGGCTCAGCGCGGCCAGAGGCACCATGCCCGAGGCCTAACGCTCACGGGCCCGCGTGAGCTATAGATGATCATATTGACATATGATCGCACAGCGCTCAAGTGCGCTCTCACCCTGGATACAGCCTTGGTGTACTCCAGAAAACAAAAGAGCAAAGGCCAGTTGTTTAATATACAGTAATTAAAAACAGGTTGTCACAGAAAGATGCCACGTTGATGCAATATTTCATATATGTAGAGGTCCCATTTGAGATCAGGAATGTTGATGCTATAACACTTTTTCTCTCTATGTCCAGTGATTTGCTGGGTTTAATGACTGTTTTGCAGTAGATGTGACTTTGGTTATCTTTTGTATATGATTATTGAGGGATAAATAAGCACTCTACAAGGTAACCATACAGCTCGACCTTAATATTTTATAATGTATAAACAATGTCAAATGATCACGAAGAGGTGCATATAGTGAAAACAATGACATATACACAATAATGATCCCCAAAGGGTCACAAAAAGTGCCCTAATTACTGCACTCACGGAAAGGAATAAGGACTATATCTGTCTCAGGATACTAATATCTCTGATGTGACGGTTGTAAATGACCATATAGCCAAGTGGTCCGTTACTCAGAGGACATCATTGAGATGAATAATTAAGAAAATTAAATTTTATTAACAAATTAGTCACAAGTATAATATATACAGTGAAAAATGGTTTCACCCCCCCAATGGTGAGGTATCGAATCGGCTCAGAAATAAATGCTATTGTGCTCCACACATTCAATTGTAAAAAATATATCTATATCTCCATCTCTCAAGATAATCTGTCTAGTTATTACATAGAGATCATAGCCAAATGCTGTATGGGCTACTTGAGACATGAATCACGATTGAACGGAAGTCATATTCATAGCGGAGCGATCAATTGGGAGAGGTCCTGATGCTTATACACAGTGTTCGACAAACCTATACAATTGCACGCCCCGGGCGAGTGGATTTAACATCGTGGCGAGCTCCTATTGGCCCAAGCAGCACACATGTGGTACTAGGTGGCGAGTAGATTTTTTTTGTTCGGTGAGCAAATTTTTTGGTGATTTGTTGACCACTGCTTATACACATATCTAAGGCCCCGCGTATAGTGCCTGCGTCGCCGCTAGCGAAAGTTATATTTTGGTTTGCGGCGTCGCGGGCTTTCTGGCATTTGATTGGTTCAGGGGCTGTCACATGAGGCAATGGCCCTTGAAAATCAAATATTGCCAGCTTCCAAATTTGGCGACGCAATGTCGCTCCGTCGCATTGTCGCCGTCGCGCTTACTATAAGCGCACGCGGCGCGCGATGTATTTGTTTTTGGGCGACGTCGCCCGTCGCGGGCGCTATACGTACTGCCTAAGTAGGTATAATCTCTTGTTATATCACGGACTGCACATGCGGACTGCTATAGAGGCATTCGAAATGCTAAATGTAAGTTTCAAAATCAGTCTAATAGCAAAGTGTCTGTCTCCACATTGATGACCACTATCCATCTGCTGTATCACAAAGGAGGGTGGGAATAACCCCAGGTATATTTAGCCCATGAGTATCTCGGTATGATAGATCTTCCTGGTGGGAGGGGGAGAGAATAGGGGAACAACCGGGAAGCAAAAGTGCCTGAGAAGTTTTCTTTCTGGTCCCCGCTTTGCCTGCTGTATGTATATGCTATATCTGTGTGTGTATCTTGTTATAGCCAACTCATGACAATTGAATCTGTGGAGCCCAATAGCCTTTATTTCTGAGCCGTTTCGATACTTCACCATTGGGTATGTGAAACCATTTTCACTATCTATAATATACTTTTGTGACTAATTTGTGAATGAAACTGTATTATTTTCTTTATTCGTCATCTCAATGATGTCCTCTGAGTAACAGACCACTTGGCTATATGGCCATTTCTGACGTCATATCAGAGATATTAGTATCCTGAGACAGATATAGTCCTTATTCCTTGTTCCTTTCCCCGAGTGAGTACAGTAATTAGGGACCTTTTTGTGACCCTTTGGGGATCATTGTTGTGTATATAAGTGATAAGCAGCCCACAAGTTTTCAGCTGAAAATGGTTGGCGTCCCAGTGGATTATGTAGAATAAATTGCCCCAGATGTTTTTGGTTTTCAAGGTCACATTGTCACGAGCATTTCTTATTACTCTTGGTTTCTCCCACATTGACCCTAACAGAAGAACTACAGTATATGCCTGTGGCCTTTTTGTGAACCAAAGGCCGCGTTCATGGTGGCGGCGTTGCTACTGCTGCGGCCGAGTTTATTTGAGCATTTGCCCGGTCTCGGCCGCAGCAGTAACCAGGCGCGCGCTGGGATGTGCATGGCGCGCGCCAAAGCCGCGGAGGAGCGCCCTGCGATCGGGGCTTTCTCCCTCCGCTCGCCGGGTCCCCCGGAACCCCCTGCCGCCGTCCCCCACATCGCGGGACACCAGGGCTCCCTCGGGGACGTGCAGGGGGCGCAGGCACCCGATGACGCGTGACCGCGCGTCGATGACGCGCGGCACGCCGAGGGAGTGCGGCTAGCATGCCGGGGCATCCCCAGGCTTGCGGAGCTAGCCGCACTCAAATAAAATGTGCCGCCTCTGTATGTGCGTGCGCACTTCCGAGACTCTTACCTGATTTCCTATTTTAGTTCCTCAAGTGCCCGTTGCCCCTAGCGGCGCTGTAGAGCGTCGACGCTGCTAGATTTTGGCCCGACCAAATAAATTTGTGATTTCGGGCTGCCGTCACGTGACACCAGCATCACGTGAGCTGGTTCAACGATGCGTTCGCCACGCCCCCGATCGCCTTATCAATCCCCTGCAGTCTAGTGCACACATCGCTGGGGCTGCAGTAGTGTGCGCGATGACACCCGCGCTGCAACGCCCGCGCGGCCTAAGTAGTTCAGGACCTGTCCTACATGTAACCGTATGAGGTCAAACGCCAGAAAGACCTTTTTTTTTTTTCCCCCTCTCCCCTGTTTTACTTCTTGGTTCAAGACGAGCGAGCAAAGTGTGAAAATGAAATGATGCTGAGTGCCAATATCTTGCTTCACATTACTAATAAGGTCTTGCATATTTTGTAGCAGTTATTGAAGTAAGATTGCAAAACATTTGTTGTGCAGCTTTCTTTTTAACTGCGCAGTCTCTCCTAATGTTACATGGCACCAAAATGGTATCAGAAGAACAATTGGGAACTTTGTGTAACGGCGGAGGACAAATGAGTGAACATATTGTACAGATAACATTGCTTTACAGCAATAAGCTGTTTATCAGTTTGACTTTCCAACAATCAGCTTTTCTTGTTTCATATTGTACTGGAAACCAACTTGGGAGCCTCACTGAGTCTCCCTACAATGTGCAGTGGAGCATACGCGTTCTGATTCTTAATGGCTGTAATTGTTTTTTGCTGCTGTTTTTTGTGTTTTTTCACCATTGGAATACCCATAAGTATTATAAAATGATTCTTAGTTTGTTAATAAAGTAAGCAACCACCCCCCCTCCCAACTCCATTTTACCCACATCCTCTTCCCATGTCACTCAGGCAAATAAGATGCAACGTCATCCTATTGGCCCACGAGAAGCGATGGATTTAAACCTCCGTAAGGTACTGCCGGTATCTTCTCCAGTATGGAACCACGGGGGGCCCCCGGACTGGAAATTAGCAAGTTTCAGCTCCAGATACCCCCTACTTTCTATACATGCAATAAAATAAGAAGGGGGTGTGCAGAGGGAACTGCCCCTTTTTGTACATGGTAGGGCAGAGGTTCACATCTTCAGTCCTCAGGACACCGCCCCCCCCCCCCCTATCCCACAACAGGTCAGGTTTAGAGGATATCCCAGCTTCAGCACAGTCTTCGACTGAGCCACCTGTGCTGAAGCAGGGATATCCTGACGACCTGATCTGTTAAGGCGTCTTGGACTGGAGTTAAAAGCTGCTATGGTAGGCGTATGATTCTCTTTGTTGTGGTAGGAGAAGATCGCAGGGCAAGAATTAAATGCATTGCTCGCTTGAATATAGGGGAGTGTAAAGGTTTGAACTTCCGAAAATGAGAATGCTGCACTGTATTGTAGCCAGCATCTTTCTAAAAAATAGTTTTTTTTTTTTTAATACATCACTGATTTAACCATGCATCTACACCCTACACAGCCTGATCAATAAGCACGTCCACAACACCAATAAGTGCAAAGTCTCTGCTTGTTTTGTGGATTTTTAAAAGGCCTTCGACTCCATCTGGCATCCAGGTGTATTGCTGAAAATACTAGAGCGCAGACTTGGGGGGAGAATATAAGACACCATCAAAACTATGTACAGCCGGTTCTTGCTTATCCGACGGAATGCGTCCCGCAAACCGCCGTCGGTTAACTGTTCGCAGATTTGCGGGTCCTATGTTAATCGGCGGCGGTGACTGTCAGATAAGCGGGTCCGGCAGACTGCATTATGCAGCGTCGGATAAGGCATCCGTCTGAAACCGAGACGTCGGTAAGCGAGGACGCACTGTACTCTGAAAACAAATGCTGCGTGAAAATAAATATCATAAGGACAGACTTCTTCCTTCAAGGCCGTGGAGTCAGACAGGGCAGCAGCCTGAGCCCCACACTGTAATGCTGCAGTCAGAGAGAGAGAAAAGAAGCCACGATGAATGCACGCGTAGAAATGTAATGAGTAAGTTGCATTGTGGGTTAAAAACCTTTTTAATAGTCAATAATTTAAAAATGGATTATTTCCATATTCGAGAAATGCTCGAGCACTGGCTCACTGAGTATAGAGTCCGTGCATGGAGATACTCTGCGTGTTTCCAATACATTTTCTATTCTCTATGTTTTAGATAATATAAGCCCACTTATATTATATATATATATGGGCTGATACAACATTGCATGAGCAATAAAGTTTATTTGCACTAAAGATAGTGTGTGTATAATGGATTACTGATAAGACAGGATGTTATGGCTATTTCTTATGTGACCAATAACCACTAACGCCGTGCTTTTAATAAGCGTTAAGGTTCTAAGGGCTGGTCCTGGATTTTTATACCAGTTCCCTTCATAATCAATTTTTAAATTATTGACTATTAAAAGGTTTTTAACCCACATTTCAATTTACTCATTACATTTCTACGAATGCATTCACTGGGGCTTCTTTTCTCTTTGTTTCTGCCAACCAATTACATCCCCATTTGCACCATCTAAGATTACTATAATGTGAAGCGCTATGTACACTAATGGCGCTATATAAATAAAGACATGCAGACATACTATAACACTGTAGCAAAATTAATGTATGATTAGGCTGACACAGGGGCTCTCTTCCTTCTTACCCTACCCATTTAAAGCTGCAGACCAAGCGATATCCTAATTGTGTGTGTGTGTTTTTTTTTAAAATCAGTTCTGTACTATGTAAAATACTTGTAGCATTAAAAAAACAAAAAAACTCTGACATTTTTAATGTATTTTAATGTAACAAGCATTTTGTTTCTATAGCAACCATTTATAAAGTCACGTCCCCTTCTTCTGAAACAGGCTCTGGCACACCTCTTTTTGAGCCCTGCCCTCTCTCTAGCAGTGCACCAATTGCATCTAGTGACTGCCTGGTCACATGATCTTCCCCACAGAACTTTGCATCTTTGGTCCTCTTCTGCTGCACTAACAGCCATTTAGTGAACCCCTGAGCTGAAACATCGCTGATCGATCGGCAACTAAGCTCATTACTTATGATTGTGTGAATTGTATTGATGCACATATTAAAGGGGGGGGGTGGAGGGGAGATAGAATAAATGCTGCTTTAACATATACTTTAATGAGCTGGCAGCAGTCCTAGAATCCTCCTCAGCAACTGGGCTCCCCTTGGCTGGCACAGAGATTAAGTCTCTACTATACGCAGACGATTTCCTCCTGCTGTTACCAACAGGATAGGGCCTCCAACAGGACCTGGCGATACTAGAAACATTCAGCCAGACCTGGGCACTCTGTGATCCTAGACAAACCCAGAATCATGGTATTCCAGAAAAAAATCTAAAAACATCCAACCAAATCCCAAATCCCAATTCCCACTGAATGGCAATACGCTGGAACAGATAGTGGGCTACCTGTACCGTGCTCTGACAATCAGCTCATCAAGGAGCTTGAACCTGACATTAAATACACTGAAGAAGGCCCGCAGGTTTTCTATGCAATCAGGAAACAGCCGTACCACCTCAATCCACCAATTAGAGTCTGGGTGAAAATCTTTAAAAGCATAATCACTCCGATCCTTCTGTATGGCAGCGAGGTGTGAGGTCTGTCACATACACAGACTTTCCAAAATGGGATACACACTCAACTGAAAAATTGCATCTGGAATTCTGCTTATACCTACTCAAAGTACACAGGAGTGCATCAAACAGTGCATGCCGGGCTGACCTGGGCCGTTTTCCTCTGCTGCTCACTGTACAGAAGAGAGCACTGACATTCTGGGCTCACTTAAACACCAGCCATCCACAGTCTTACTGCTACAGAGAAACGAGAAGCCAGGAGCTCCTCACTATACCCTGTCCTCTCACTCCCAGAACAAACCCCCACACTGATCACCAACCTGCCCCAAAAATCTACTCGATCGTCAGCGACGTAGGAACACTATGCGATGATGTGGAACAATGATACATTCAACAATTAAATAAGCTGGGGACCTATCGCAGAGAGAATACACCCTGGCACCCTACTTCCAGAGGGTAAATGATCCAAAGCAGAGACAACCTTGTGCCAGTACAGAATGAGCGCCTACGGCCTGGAAATAGAAACAGGAGAGGTGTATGTGGAACTGGAAGCCCCAGGAGAGGGGTGTGTGTGTGGAACTGGAAGCCCCGGGAGAGGGGTATGTGTGGAACTGGAAGCCCCGGGAGAGGGGTGTGTGTGGAACTGGAAGCCCCGGGAGAGGGGTGTGTGTGTAACTGGAAGCCCCGGGAGAGGGGTGTGTGTGTAACTGGAAGCCCCGGGAGAGGGGTGTGTTGGGTGTGTGTGGAACTGGAAGCCCCGGGAGAGGGGTGTGTGTGTAACTGGAAGCCCCGGGAGATGAGTGCCAGTGATGTGATCTAGGAGAGGTAGAAGATGAAACCCATTTCCTGCTGCATTGCACAAAATATTCGGCTGGAGCGCCATTTGGTGAAACTCGCAGCTCTTATCCAGAACTGTAATAATTAGCGTAGGGAACTAAAAAATAGCGACCCTACTAGGGGAAGATGAAACCCCAGCAGACCTGGCTGCACACTATATCAGCACCTGTAACAGGCTGAGAGACGCCCACTAACCCCCACATCCCTGCACGTACTGTGTAAACATTATACCCTGCCCCGTTATTCATGCTTTGGCAACACTGAAATGTTTCTAATAAAGCTTAAATGTCTGATTTAAACAGTTAAATGCATAAATGCCATTCACTTTGCATCTGTCATAGCTACACTACAGTACAGTCTCCATGTTGCATAGTATATGCGGTTGTAAAAAGACATACGTCCAAGTTCACCCTTGGTTACAGTTCATTGGCTGAGATACTCTGTATGTATGTATGTATGTATGTATGTATGTATGTATGTATGTATGTATGTATGTATGTATGTATGTATGTATGTATGTATGTATGTATGTATGCAAGCAAGTCTGGCTGTGTCTATTTTTATCACACACATACACACATCTCCCCCCCCTCCCCCATGCACACACTCACATGAGTACATTTGTTTATGAATGGCAGTGACATTGTTGGCTTGTTTGGAAAATGGTTTTGTTGTGAGCTAAACAGGATAGCACTTTTTTTTTTTTTTAAATATAAACTATGGCACTAGCAGACACAAATAGGCCGTCTGCATTACTTTACTTATGTTTGTACGATAAGTTTTTGGATTTGAGACCCAATTTGGTGCTGTTCGATTTTATCAAGTGTTTGTATAGTTCAGGCAACGCACTAAATGCTATATGCTGGCTCTGGGCTCTGAAATGAGAAGTACATGCAGTTTGACGTTCTGTCTTGCACTTGAACATTGGAAACCAGACTAATACTGTATGCAACACAACAGTATAATTTGCTGCAATCCAGCTGACAGGCTAAAGCTAAATTTAGCTGTGTAATATAAAACTGGCCTGCTGTTGTGTTTTGAAGTTGTCAAACTCCCTGTGATGTAGCCTCTTGGCTGATAATTTGATAAAAGTATGTGACGCACGCTGCTGGTTCACTCTGTCGTTCCACTAGTGACCTTTTACTAATGAAATTTAGGTTTGTTAATAGATGGGTGATGGAAAACATTGTATTTACACCAATTCTTTCCATTTGGGAGCTCAGTGAGCTGTTGTTCCTCTAGGTTTTTATTATCACGAATTTATATATTTTTCTTCTATTCAAATCCCCTCTTATGTGATGTATTGGTCGTGCGTGCTAGTACTATATGGTTTGTTAACATTAGAGAAAAATATTAAGTCTGTGATTTATATTTAAATTTGCGTATGTACAGTATACTGATGTAGGAGATGGTCCTCCACTCATCGCACAGTACTGTGTTACTGCTATTGCAAGTTTTGATGTGTTATTTTGCTTTTTCAATTTAATTGAATGAAAAAAATTGCAATCCAGAGGTATCCCGCCAAATTGTGCAATTTTGCAAACTAATCATGCAATTTGTCATGTTAACACACATTAACAGGTTCAATAACGTGTGTGTGTGTGTCGCACATTCCCATAACATGATGATGCCACCACCATGCTTGGCAGTTGGTTGATGTGTAGAGCTGGGCTTGCGCCAGACGGAACGTGTGGAATTTGGACCAAAAAGTGCCTCCTCTGACCACATAACCTTTTTCTACATGTCTACAATATCATCTAGATGCTTTTTCGGAAACAAATTAAATTTTGTGGTTTAAATTCCAAGCGTTATGTCTGGCGCAAGCTCAACACTACATATCACCCAGTCAACACCATATCAATTATCGAGCATGGTGGTGGCAAGATCATGCTATGGGGACGCTTCTCTTCAGCAGGCACTGGGAAGCTTGTCAGGATAGAGAGGTGAATAGATGGTGCAAAGTACAGGCAAATCCTTTTAGGAAAACCTGTCCGAGTCAGCCAAGACTCGGAAACTGGGTGGGAAATTCGGCAGGACAATAACCTGAAGCACAAAGCCACACTCTAGAGTGGTTGAACCAGAAGATAATTAATGTTCTTGAGTGGCCAAGTCCTAACTTGAATCCAATTAAACATTTTTTGGTGAGACTTGAAGATTGCAGTCCAAAGTTCTCCAACAAACTTATCAGAACTGCATCAATTTTTTCCATGAAGAATGGACAAAAAGTTCACTATGTCTTTTTGGGTCAGTCTCTACTAGCCTTGCAAAGTAGCCTACTTTGCAAGGCTAGTAGAGACTGACCCAAAAAGACTCGTAGCAGTAATTGCTGCAAAATGGGCTTCTAGCAACTACTGACTTATGGAGCTGAAGACTTATCCAACCAGTCAATTTCACTGTTTTTATTTCCTTGACATTTAATCTCCCCCTCCATATAATAGTGTTCAGTTTAACCACTACAGCTTTGTAGCTTTGAATAAAAATAGTTAGTTTGGAAAAAATAAAATAAAAAAATTAACAACTTGTTACACAGGGGGTGAATACATCTGCAAACCACTTTATATATAATTATCATTATCCACAACAATTAACAGCCCTTGTCGACCCACTGCCTGGTGAAGGCCTCCCCAATGATGTTCCAGGTATTGTGGTTGCAGCCTCTATTCTCCATGTTACTCCAACAACATTTCTGATTTCATTCTCCCATCTTATTTTTGGTTGTCTTGGTGTTTTAATTCCCCTTGCAATTCAGTTGAGTACCATCTTTTGTCCAGCAATTGTAATTTGTTCTTGCGATACGTCTGGTCCACTGTTATTTTAGTTTCTTCACCATTGCAACGTCAGACTTTTTGTTGATTTCGAACCTATTCATTCTTCCTGTCTCTTCTGGTAATACCCAGCAAGCATCTCTCCATACTTAGGCTGCGTCCAGGGTGAAGCTGAGCGAGCTCGCGCCCAGCGCGATCACACATCAACAATGTGCCCGTGAGGCTGTGCGCTCAGCTGGTTGCCGAGACAAATATTTTTGTATTTGTCGCGCTTGCCCTGGTCACGTGCGTGGTTCAACCATCTAGGGCGAACTGCTCACGTGATGTCACTGACGCCCCCCCTGGGATCTATTTGGGGATGAGCTGAAATGTAAAGGTGGGGGGGGTGTGCTGTTGAGCGATTTGCAATTCAGAGCTAGGGTTTTGCATTTGATTGTAGAGGCTATTGGAAGCCGGTGAGTGAGGTAGAGGAGTTTGGCAGCAGAGTTTTGGATGTATTTGATTTGGGATAGGCAGTCAATGGGAATTGCCAACTTGCAGTAGTCAAGGTGGCACAAGAGTGAATTGGGATTTTAGTTGCATCATGAGTGAGAAAAGGGTATATTTTGCAGGTGGAGACTTCAGGACTTTGTGACAGATTGAATAATAGGAATGAAGGAGAGCAAGTCAAAGATGACCCCTAGACAGTGGGCATGAGTCGTTGATGAGATTACTGTGTGGACAATGAGGAAGAGTTTGGGTGTAGTGTCAGTGGAAGGGGGACATTGCAGAGACAAGGAGAGGTCAAGGAACGAGGAAAATACAGGTGTCGTCGGCATAGAGATGATACTGAAAGCCAAAAGATTGTATTAGTCCGCCAAGAGAAGAGGTGTAGTGTGAGAAGAGCAGAAGGCAAAGGACAGAGCCTTTTTGGACCCCAACAGAGAGGGAGTGAAGTTTGGGAGACACCAGAGAATGAAATACCGAAGGAGTGGTTGGATAAGTAGGACCTAAACCAGGAGAAGACTGCGTCACGGAGGCCAATGGAGGTGAGTTTTAAGGTGGTGAGTGATCAACGGTGATGAATGCAGTAGAGAGATCTAGGAGAATAGGGACCCTTATCCTTGGCTGTAGGTAATTGACCACTTTAGTCAGTGCTCTCTCGGTGCAGTGTAGTTAGGAATCCAAATTTCAGAGTTGAGTAGGGAGTTGGAGGAGAGAAAGCGAGTAATGTGGTTGTATACAAGTTGCTAAATTAGCTTGAAGGCAAAGTGGAGAAGCTTGACATGAAAAATGGCATGTTTGACTGAATTTTGTCTGTTAAGTTTGTGACAGGGTCTGAAACCTTGTGTGGAAGGGGGTGTAGTTGGGCGGAGAAACAAATATAGGTGGCGAATTGGCGTTGACGGAAGACAGTTTGTATGATTGAAGAAAAGTTTTTTTGCTTGGCAAGGGAGAGGGACGTGTTCTATGACCAGAGTATGAATTTATAGTGCAGGAAGTCTGCTTTACGGCGGGAGTTCCTCCAGTAACGTTCTGTAGTGCGTGTGCACTTGCGGTAGCATGTAAAGTGTGTTCCCCACAGTTATAGATTGGGTTGTTGAGGCGATGTGTGGTGTTTCCTTAGCATTCTTATCCAAGACTGATGTGTATTGTTATGTAGAGCGTTTGCTAGGTTGAGGTAGGAAGGGTAGACCAGAGAGAGAGAGAGAAGGGGTTATAAAAATGTTGAAAATGGAGGGGAAGGGGAAGAGTTAGAGCATGTAGGTATATCTGTGTGTTTAGAAGTAGGTGTTGTGTAGGGTGCAGTGGGTAGATTGAGGCTAAAGGTTAGAAGGTGATGATCAGAGAGAGAGGTGTGTGTTAGAAAACGTAGAGCAGAAGCGGGAGAACCAGTAGGAGAGGTGGTCCACTGGAAGAGGCCATAAGTTTTGTCTGAAGCACTTCTTCCCATTATCTGTTATTTGTATTATTTGTTATTTATGATTGTCACGTGTATTATTACTTTGATGGCGCTATATAAATAAAGACTTGCATAAGGATGAGGTTAAACAGAATAGACGGGCAGCAGAAGTGGGATTGGGATTGTCAATAGGTATGTTACCATGTTCCAGGATGAAAGTAAGTGTGTCAGAAGAGAGGAAATGAGGAAGTGAGGCGGCAAAATAGTGAAATTGAGTTGTAGGTCCAGTGGCAGATAGAAGACAGCGACATGGAGAGAGAGAGAGGGGGGGGGGGAGGGAAAGAGACTAGCACCGTGGGCTTCAAAGGATGAGTAGGAGGAAAAGGGTGGCATAACGTGAACTGTGCTGCGTGGGGAAAGTATTATGGCTACTCCTCCCAGTCTATTCCCTGGTTTGGGTGTGTGGCTAAGGGAGATACCACCATAGGTGCGTGTAGCAGGACAGGCGTCGTCTGAGAGGGGAAGCCAGGTTTCTGTAATGGATAGATGGTTGAGCGTTGGAAATGAATAAGTCCTGTATTGCAATAAGTTTGTTGCAGATAGGTCATGCATTCCATAGGGCACAGGGAAAGGGGAGAGGTGACATGGGGATGAGGTTGGGGTGATTGGCAGTGCATGGTGAGAAGGAGACTTTGGGTTAGGGTTTGGGGCGTGAACACTACAGTACAGGGAATTATAATACAATAAGTGCAGCAAAGCCAGACAATAGGAAAGGAAATCCCTGTCCCAGAGAGCTTACAATCTAAGTGGTGGCGTCGCGGGCGACCAGGCCATTGATTGGTTCAGGGGCTGTCACATGAGGCGACAGCCCCTGAAAAATCAAATATTCCCGGCTGCAACAAATCGTGTCGCTTTGTCGCCATCGCGCTTACTATAAGCGCACACGGCGGCGACAATGCATTTTGTTTTCGGGCGACGTCGCTGGCACTATAAGCGCGGCCTTACAGAGACAGCAGGTGCGGGAATAAGTGCTGTAGATGGCAGTGCTTGGCCACAATGGTTTGTAGGAGTGACTGTGGGTGTGGGACAGTAGCCATGAGTGCAGGCTGTTGGGATGCTTGTTTTGCGATGTGAGTTTTAAGGTTGGTCGGTATTAAATTAGATGGGTTAATAACATTAGCAGGGAAAGAGGTGGCAGGGAGGCGTAGGTGAGAGCAGGTGTGTAAATGTCTGGGTCAAAATACCAAACCACAGATAGTCATTTGCTTTGTAACATGAATTGAACTAAAAGTAAAAAAGGCAGATTTGTGTTTTTTGGGGAAAACGGTTTACCTCTATGTTGGATTACTGTCATGATCACATCTTTTTAAAGGTTATTTTTAATAAACAAATTCAGTCAGAATAATCCTAGATGGGCGCTTGCAAACTTGGGTAAAAACGACGTTTACAAAAAATAATGTGTTTTTTTATTTTATTTAAAGGAGCAGTCCAGTGTGTTCACCAAAAGCAAAAAAAATGGGCTACCAGTGAATAGAAACCGTGATTTATTTTGGGATCTAAAATGTTCCCTCGCCTTTACGCCACATTACTGGAACACACTTGACTGCTGTGAAAGAGGATTATGGGTAGACCATTGTGAAATACATGAGTCTGGTCCTCTCGGAGGCATTATTCTATGTTTGAATGGTCCTGCTCTCCATGATACTGGTTTTTGTGATGGTCCCTATTTAACTCCTTTACCGCTGGAAGTGACTGCATTTCAATTCCTAAAGCCGTGTCCATGCTCGGCGAGACAGCGCGAAGGAGTGCCGTGATCAGTAATATTATCCTCCGAGGCTGTCTTTAGAGCGCCTGACCAGAGGAGCCAGCGCTCGCGATGCGCGAGGAAACAGATACATTTGTTTCCTCGCGTGGCGGCCGAGTCACGTGAGCGGTTTGCCCCAATGAGGGCGAACCAGCTCTGTGACGTCACGGGTGCGCCCACGATACGCCCCCCTCGTCGGGTCCAACTACAGGGCACATCACTCCAGCTAGAGCGAAGCTTGAAGCCCCACGTACGGTCGCACGAGCATGGACCCAGCCTAAAAAAGTGAGTTAAGGGAGGGGAAACCCCCCTCCCCCCTCACCCGAAAACGACGAAATATTTATAACCTTTGATCATGTTTTAGACGTGTTGCATTACTCAGCTCTACCTATGTAAGGCGGCACTGCCCCGCTAAATACCATACTGTGAAACTGCCAATCAGCAGGGATAACGCTCTGCCAATTTTTGGCAAAACTGCTGTTTTGGGGATTTTTCTTTTGAACTGTACAGAATAAATAATGGTTTTGAAAATCTGTGTGCCTAGTAACGTCCATGTTGATAACGTAACCATTGTTGTATTCCCCGAGCGTGCGTGCGCACAATCGGGGGAAGCCCCCAGAGTTCTGATTTAAGTCAATGTGAAGATCCAGCTGGTGGGGATGTCGGCTATATAAATAGACTTTACATTTACAGGGTTACAGGGCCGTGTACCTTTTTCAGTGCCCAGCAATGCGTTGAAGACTCCTCTGGTATTCAAGGGGTTAAAGGTTTAAGTGACATATCTTCTGATTCTGTATTTTCTCTTGTCCCGTGCGTAAGCTGTACACGTGGAAAATTCTGCAGGCAAAAGCCCTAGTGCAAGGGCGGCCAACTCCAGTCCTCAAGGGCCACCAACAGGTCAGGTTTTCAGGGTATCCCAGCTTCAATGCAGGTGGCTGAGGCTCAGTCGAAGACAGAGCCACCTGTGCTGAAGCAGGGGTATCCTGAAAACCTGACCTGTTGGTGGCCCTTGAGGACTGGAGTTGACCACCCCTGCCCTAGTGAATCAATGTAATGCATAGAAAGCCTAAAGCAACGTACGGCTGCGTGTTGTTGTGCGTTTTTAATACCCATAACCATTGTGTGCAGCTTATCCATTGTATAACATGGGGCAATGCAGTGAATTCAGCGGGTCCAGGCGCCTGCAAATACATTAATGGCTATTCTGTCTCGGCTGATTTAATTACAGAAGTGCCTTGGCCTGCTGTCACATACTGGAGCCAAAAGCAAAAAATAGAGTTTTGGCTGGACTCTGCTCCTAAAGGATCTTTGGACATAGAAATGCCAACACAAGTAGGCAAAAGGTCATGTTACAGAAGACTTCACTGTGTCACATAGATCAGGGGGGCGGAAGCTTTTTCTGGGGGGCGCGGGCGGTTTCAGTGGCCCAACGCTCTTCCCAGAGGCATTAAAATTAAATGCCGGGGGATCTGGCCTCTGGAACCTCGACTTACCTTGCTTCAGCTGGCGTCTGGAAGAGTCTCCATGGCAACGCAGCTTTAAATTACCCATCAGGGTCATGCGGCGTGACGTCACGTATGCCGTCATAGCAACGCCGCGGCTCACGTCACATGACCCCGCGCATCATTTGACACCGCAGTGAGCGATATGGGGGGGAGGCGTGAGCACCGGGAGACAAGTGGCAGGGGGTGCAGGAGCAAAAGTTTGCGCACCCCTGAAATAAATGATGGCCCTTATTTTATAAATTGCACTATTGCTGTCGAGAATAAGGGCCTTCGTCTGGTACGTTTGTAAGTCGCATTTATAAGTTCTTTGCAGGAATATGAGGGGAATTAAATGATAAAATATCCCTTCTAGATCACTACAAGGAAACTGTCCGTTATTCCTATCCTGTCTTGAAAATGTCATGTTTGTATAGATGTATTGTTACTTGGGGCAAAAACTTTTTGGTGCATTGTTTTTATTTTAAGTAGTTGTGACCATGTTTATAGAATATTGCTGGCATAATGTGTTCCTGACCTGAGGAGCGTACAATCTAATTTGCGTGACTGAGACATAAGGAGCGGTAACACTGGGCTTTGAACCACTGTCTCTGTCATTTAATTTAATTCCATATAATGTTTGTTTAGTAAGTCATGCAAGCACCATAGCAGCATGGATAAAAATGCGCAGGAGGAAGAAGAATCTAAAAACGATTATTAAAAACACTTCCATGCCAATCGCCGCTGCCCTCCCACCCCCAGTCTGCCAATCGCCGCTGCCCTCCCACCCCCAGTCTGCCAATCGCCGCTGCCCTCCCGCCCCCACTCTGCCAATCGCCCCTGCCCTCCCGCCCCCACTCTGCCAATCGCCGCTGAACTCCTGCCCCCCCCCCCCCAAAACTGCTTCACACACGTGACGCCAGCAGACCAGAATTCCACCGTAATAAACAGTAGTAAATTTCAAGTTACCATCCATTTTTCTTACTGTGTTATTTCTGTGCTGCTGTTATGTTGCCCAACCGTATTAGTCTAATTCAGGGTTTCCCAAACATTTTTTTCCGTGACCCGGTTATTTTTGAACTTCTCCTTCGTGACCCACTAAAAATGTTATGGCCTATAGGGCCTGCACAGACACACACACAGCCACTGATACACACACACACACACACACACACACACAGCCACTGATACACACACACACACACGCAGCCACTGACAGACACGCACTGATACACGCAGCCACTGACACACAAGCAGCCACACACACACACACGCAGCCACACAGACACTGCTACACACACACACACACACACACAGATACAGACACTGCTACACACAGACTCACACACAGACACTTCTACACACACACACACAGACACTGATACACACACACAGACACACACACACAGATACACGCACACTGATACACACACACACAGATACAGATACACACACACTCGCTCTCCCCTATACGCACACAGACACAAACAGTGAATTACAGGCAATGACGGATGTGGGTGGGAGGAGGGGGCCAGGGACTTTTGGAGGGGGCCAGGGACACTTGGATGGGTGGGTGGGATAAGGGGGGGGGGGGGGGGGGGGGTGGGGGGGGGGGTGGGAGGAGGGGGCCAGGGACACCTTGGGAGGAGGGGGCCAGGGACACTTGGGTGAGTGGCAGTAACTGGGTGGGTGACAGTGACCGGGTGGGTGGGAGAGAGTCACTGGGTGACAGTGACTGAGTGGGGTGACTTACCTTGCCGCCGGACGCTTTCCCCTGCTGCCCCCGATATCCCCTGCTGCCCCCGATATCCCCTGCTGCCCGGGACGGGAGGTGGGCTTGGGGGCACGGGAGATGGGCTCAGTGGGGGTGCCATGGGAGGTGAGCTCGGGAAGCTGGCCACGGGGGGAAGCAGGCCGCAGTAGGAGCTTGTACTTCCCCCTCCGTCCCACATAACGTGCGGGCCGCAGAGGAGCTGGTAATTCCTCCTCCGTCCCACGTTGGAAGCGGGGAGGAGGAAGGGAGCGGGCCCTGCTTGCCCTGCGCATGCGCGCGGGACCGCGGGGGGGAAGCGTCGCCATTTTTTTAACTTGAGTGGGGGGGGGGGGGGGGGGTAGGGGGGGGGGGGGGGGGGGGGGGGGGACAACGGGAGACACCGAGCGGCCAGCCTCGCTGCGACCCGGCAATTTTGGTGCCGGGGGACGGGAGACACCGCGCGGCCAGCCTCGCTGCGACCCGGCAATTTTGGTGCCGTGGCCCGGTGCCGGGTCGCGACCCACCATTTGGGAAACGCTGGTCTAATTAAACCTGTGTTCTCTACAGGAGTTTGGCTGCCTTGCAATTATAACCATGTTAGTGGCCATCTGGATTTTAGCATTAAAGGGACTAGTCCCCACAATACAGTATCTCCATTTTGTGACATACGGGTAATAGTGTTTTTTTTATTTATTATACTCCTGCTTCAAATACTTGGACTTTGTATGTGATGTTGAGCAAATCGCTTAATTTGGCTGTGCCTTTGATAACAAACGTTTACGTTTGAGGCAGCGCCTGATGCTTCCCCTTTTTATAATTCACCATACGCGTGAAGCTTGCAAAGTTTATACAGATTTAAAGCTGTATACAATTGTTTATGGGACACATTTGGCATAAGAGCAAGACCAATATGGGGTACAGCCCAAAAGGTTGGCTGCTTGGAGATATTTTGGCCGCATGCATGGTAAGGCCGCGCCCCAGTGCCTGTGCGTACAAATACCGCCCCTCAATGGGGCTGGGCCCAGTAAGTACCTTCACACGGAAGGTTCAGCCGCGCTGGACTACCATTTTGTTCCCCCAAAGACAATGAAATTGAATTTGGGTTGTGACGGAGGGGTGGCCACGGCCCCGCCGGCGGTTCAGCCAATGAGGGCGAACCAGCCAAGTGATGTCATGGCCATGCCCCTGGAAAACCCCAGCCGTCCCCCCGTCCCAAACTCTGCAGTCTTGTCCGAAATCGCGGTGAAGCGCTGGGCGTGCGTGCTACAGTGCACACTGGGACCGCGGCCTTAGTGCGTATGTGCGCGTGGCGTCACGCACTCCTGTAGCAGTAGAGATTTTTGTCCTGTAGGTAGATGCGATGGGGGAGGTGTGGCCAATGACGTCACAGAGCTGGTTCGCCCTCACTGGGCACGAGACAAAGACAGAAACTTTCGCGAATAACCAGCCACGCATGTGCGCGTGCACTATAGACGCTCATTCACATAATGTGTTTCATCGCGCAGCTCGCTCAGCATGGATGCGGCCTTAGCCGAGTAGGCAAAGAAGACTTTCATGTTGGGGGGACCTGCATAGCTATATAATTGTAAATGTGACTATAGGGCATGTGATATCCTAAATTTGTCTTTTTAGTGGTCCTATTTCAAAAAGCTTGTGGATGTCTGAGCAGGTGACAAACGACCTCAGTAAGTGTAATGCTGCCCCATCTAACGTATTTTATCATTGCACCCTGGCTAAGCAGTGCACTTTGCACTTTGGTTCTATGCATTTTCTTGCTAATCGAGAACAAAAAGGCATTTTATGGTCTGGCTACGTCCGATAAGCAGGATTTCTTCGCACGTAACCATTGTTCTGCAGACCGGTGTGCAATACACCTGGGGTGCAGCAGGCAGTGTCTCCTGCAGCGGGCAACATGAGGTTACTAATATACTCCATTCTATGTTCTCTTGTAATTCTATTTCTGGGACTTTTATACAGACACTTCAGCAGCATATGTTATACACGATTCACTATACCTGGTTATAAAGCTTCAGAGGCTATTTAGGGATGGCAAAAAAGAACCCAAAAAACGTACTTTTGAATGGAACACTCCAGCCTTTCTGCTGGCAAGAGACTAAAGGACACTGCCACCGGAGACCAGGACCTTTAACACTTTTATACCGGGATCATTCACTAGGCAAAACACAGTAGTGGAATAAAAATGTAGTTTATTAGGGTAACCCAGGTACACACAATGAATACACAAAATACAGATGAAAAATACACTTACTGGGCTCTGGGGGTGAAAACTAAGCTAATATAGGTGCAGGGCGCCTACTTCGGAAGGCTTTCCCTGACCGGGATATCCACCCGGGCTTCCTGGTCCTTTTTTCGGCTAGAAGCTCTAGCCGCGACCGCTACGTTCTAAAACGAGAACTTGGACCTCGCGTCAGGCTTGGCCTCAGCTTGGCAGGCTTTCTTAGTTCCAAAAATGAAGCCGGTTGCTCTGCTATTCGTAACAGAGCAACTTTGAAAAGCCGCCTTTTCATCACCGACCCAAGTCACAGGATCGTCTGGTTCTCTGACTGGGGCTTCTCCTTACATGCCTTCCACTGTTCTATGTTCAGCATGGAAGTAGGCGGAGTGACCATTCAGAGCGTGGGAATTCCTCGCCGCCAGCCAATAGGAATAGGGGCTCATCCTTTGGCTGACGTCAGAGGAGGGGGTGTGCCAAGCCGGCTCTGGATGCCCCGTGGGCGGGACATATGAATTGACCAATGGGAAACGCGCCGACATTCTGCTGCTTCCCCCAGTCAACCCATTGCTACCTA
This sequence comes from Ascaphus truei, assembly GCA_036426205.1. Lineage (NCBI taxonomy): Eukaryota > Metazoa > Chordata > Amphibia > Anura > Ascaphidae > Ascaphus > Ascaphus truei. Next base: position 191,449,494 of record CM071571.1, read on the forward strand.
CTGGGCTGGCTCCACCGAGTCTGGCAACCCAGAGGGTCCTCCTCACAGGGGGTCTCTGTTTTCCAGACCCAGTACTCCGCCCATGCCACTTAGCACCCCAACACCCCTCAACATCCTGTCACCTCTTTGAATTGCAATGTGTATCCAGACTTCCCGGCACCTATATGGATGCCCGGGCTGACTGAATAGACATTTATAGTCAATGCACCAAACATTATAAAACATATTTTAATACATGTTATAACTTGGGGCGATCCATATCTATGTGGGGCATGGGACTGGGATATCTGGGCTCGAAAGCCAGGAGTCTGGGGGACGATGGGCAGCCCCGGTGGAATTCAACCAGCGTACCGGCAAATCATGCCTGCACGCCGGGGAGAATTAGAGGGCTACCGGTATCTATGGCCCTCGAACTCCTGCAAACAAAACAACTGCATTTCGACCCAAATATCCCACCTAAAACACAGTTTCATGAGTCTGGGGCAAAGGGAACATGAAAAGCAGGGGGCACTTCAACTTTTGCATGTTACGTTACCTGTCCCCTGGCTTATGGTGCTATCTAGCTGCCAGGGACCCCACGGTTTCAGGGGTAACCCAATGGGCTTAACCTTTATTGTATAGCCTGGTTACCCCCTACCATCACAGACACAAATAATGAATTGGGAATGCATGTGTTCTAGGAACTGCACATCTCCTCCATTCACCTTGCAGCATGGGGCATTCATGATGCCGTCTGTTGGTATTGGGGCTGAGGGGAGATTTGGTTCACATCTGCAGATTTTGTCTGGAGTGCCGTGTTTGAGATGCCCAGCAACAGAACAGTGTATGCGACTACTTGTTGGCAGTGTAATATTTATGGATGAACAATTTGGACATTAAGCGTTACAACATTTTATGCAGTGTCGCTGAACACGCACCTCGCCAGAGAAGAGCGCAATCCTTCTGTATATACAGAGTTTATTCTGTTTGACTCCTTGCCCTCTCTCGTGTAATAAAAAGTCAGGTCCGTCTCCCCAGATGTGATTTTTGTTTCCGTCTGCGTCTCCTCCGGCCTGAATCGCTTGTTTGGATGAATGAGTCCGCTGCGTGAGTAGCGATACCTCTTGTGATGACTCCCAAAATGTGTACATTTTATTTTTCAGTCGACTAGTTAAAACTTATTTTCCACAAAGGTCTTGAAGTGACATTATTTTTTAAAATGCGAGCGTTTTGTGAAGAATGCAAAAAATGGAATCGCTTGCTCACAAATCATACTTGTGTGAGCGCCCTGGGTGACGACAGCCTCATCATGAAGAATCTACAAGGAATAGTTTATTGCCCACCTATTCAAGAAGGAGACGGCATACCGTGGTCTTAGCAAGTGGGCATCTATAAAGAAAATTATTTCTAGATGCCAACTTGTGACTGGCAATCTTTGTATGCTGACACGCCTAATTGCTTCAATCAACAAGTAACTATAAAGTGTGGATGCTTTATTAAAGGTGATGCAATTACCCAGGATTTTCACGTACAAGTATTTGTGAACAAGTCATTTATTTTTAGGAGTGGTCTGCTCAGTGGAACGGTAACATTGAACGGTAGAAAATGCAAATATATTAATTTATACAATTGACACTATTGGTTTGAACTTGGTTCAGGAGCCTGGTTGAGCCACAAGTTAAAGAGAACGTGTGATTGCCACAACGTATGTATTTCTTTTAAGGATTGATAAAATGGCGGTGGGATCTTAGTGCTACTTTTTACCCGGAAAAATGTTGGCAAATAAAAAGATTGGAAGCGGTGCGTGAAGTTTAAGGGCATAACTAGATTCTTTACCCAAAGAGAACAAATGAGAATTAGAACGCTTTGCAAAGTATAGGTTCCCTCCAGTCTTCAGCAGGTTCTGAACACGTACATCGACCCCACGTGAGATGCATGGATGCACCATAATATATTCCGTAATTATATCCTAGACCCGGAGTGGCCAACCCAATCCTCCAGGGCCACCAACAGGTTTTAAGGATATCCCTGCTTCAGCACAGGTGGCTGTCAAAGACTTGAGCCACCTGTGCTGAGGCAGGGATATCCTGAGAACCTGACCTGTGGGTGGCCCTTGAAGACTGGAGTTTGCCACCCCTGTCCTGGATGTAGGTACATGATGGGATGATCGATCCTGTTACAGCTTGGCAGACTGGAAAATATGCAGGAGATGAAATGTAATTTGCATAGCAACAGATGACGTGGTTATTTGTAAGGCATGGCCTGGCTGGGGTTCCTGAAGTGTGATTACCACTGCTTCAGCCTTACGGGATATATGAGATTCAATGTGCTTCTCTGAAAGCTGCTGTATGCGTGAGCATACGGTTAATTTGTGATACTTCCCTTCTGGGGCAATAACCCATCAAACATATTGCACCTGGAGCTCAGTCCCTCCTCTGCTGTGAGTAGTGTTATTGACTACCAGACGTGTCCGCTGTGCTGAAGTGGTTTGCTTTTCTCAATGCGACGGCTACCACATTGATGCCTTGACTTGGAATGCCACTTTGGCAAATGCAAATATATCGATTTTATACAATTAACAAAATAAGTTCCAAATAAATCATTCTGTTTTAATGAACTATATTAAATGAACAGCTTGGACCTGGCAGGTCCAAATGTTAGGGGGGGCATTTGGTAGCCAGCAATTTTGTTTGTTAGGGTCTCGGCTGAAAATAAAAATGCTTTAATTGTCAAAGAAATTAAGAAATTGAACTTTGATTTTTTTATGGGGGTTAACTATTTTGCAAAAGGGATTATATTAAGAAGTTTATAAATGGTGTTTATTGCATACAAAATAAAGCTGGGAAGCCCCATCTGGCAACAAAGGGATTACAGTATTTTGGGGTTTCTTGTTTGTATTTGAAAAGAGCTTCACACTTTAAAGTATGCGCTTCCTTTCTAAATGTATTCTACTTTTTTCACGTGCTACTCTTTCTACTAGTTTGAAGTAATTGCTTGTGGCAAAAAGCATTTCCTTTGGTGTTCGGGCAGATACTTATTTTAAGTGGTATATTTGGTGTAATACAAAGTGTCTCTGTCTGTCTCTGTCTCCTAAACGACCCTTCTGCAAATAAGCTCCATCGAACTACTACAGGAGTAGTATTACTACTATAGGATATCCCTGCTTCAGCACAGGTGGCTCACTGAGCAAGTGATTGAGCAACTTGTGCTAAAGCAAGGACCGATTGAGCCACCTGTGCTGAAACAGGGATATCCTTAAAACCTGACCTGGTGGTGGCCTTTGAGTGCGGAAGTTGGCCGCCCCTGAGCTAGTTTTGCTTGGAAGTCTTCCCAAATGTTAATGTTTGCCGGAATGGCAGGAAGTGGTGTCCAGTAAAGAGTCTTCCCGGAAATCTATTCATACAAACAGCCTGCGTTACAAACCTCGGCAGGCAAGATACTAAAGCCGCAGTGCCACCTGCTGCACGGAGCTACAGGCAGCAGGAACAAGACGGCAGCGTGAAGCTGTAAAAACAATTCACATGTTCTCAAACCCGCTCATCGGGAACCCTCGGCTGCCACAGGTTTTAGGAATAGCTTGTGTATTTGCACACCCGTGAATGTGGCTAAAATGCATATAATTAGGCTTTTGATTTGGTTGCCCCAAAAACCTGATTTTGGCTCTGTCCTGATTAGCGGTTCCACAAATATTTCACACACAAGATGTATAGAAAGCACATCCTTTCTCCTATTGGTAATGTTTTTTTATCAGCCTGTGGTGCACGGCAATATTATTTGCGTTTTGCTTCTATGTATTACTGAAATATTTGGTAGAAAATTTACCTGATATTAAACGAGCTGCAATTTGTGATACTCGAGTAGTTAAGTTACATTTTTTACTCTGATTCTCATTTTTAAAGTAAAACTATGGAAGTACGTTACAAATGTTTACTGCAGACTTTATTTCTTAACTCATCTCTTGTTAAAGCTGCAGATCAAGCAATATCCTACATGTTATTTAAAATAAATCAGTTCTGTACTACAAGAAAATACTTTTTTTAAATTTATTTTGTTATAAACAACTGACATTTTTAATGTATTATGTAGCAAGCATTTGTGGTTTCTGTGGTAACCATTTACAAAGTCACACCCCCTTCCTCTTCTGAAACAGGCTCTGGCACACCTCTTTTTGAGCCTTGCCCTCTCTAGCAGTGCACCAATTGTATCTAGTGACTGCCTGGTCACATGATCTTCTCCGCAGAACTTTGTATCTTTGGTCCTCTTCTGTTGCACTGACAGCCATTTAGTGAACCGCCAATCGATCACAGGAGAACAGATCGATCGGCAACTTGGCTAATTACTTATCATTGTGTGAATTGTATTGATGCAAATATTAAAGGGGGGTAGAAAAAAAATAAAAATAAACGGCAGCCTGGACCTTTAAATAGAACTAAATCTTCTTGAACTTTCATTTTATCTGATAATGCCACTCCCCTCCCTCTTCCCCCCCCATGCTCTCCTCCTTCCCCCTCCTTTCCCCCTCCTTTCTCCTACCCTCTCCCCCTCACCCCCTATTTCCCAAGAACACATTTCAGTAGAAATGTCTCGAGTTGATGTCCCTCTGGAACACTTTGCCTGTGTGCTTTGGCATAGCACCAATCTCTGAACTCAAGCCTCTGTTAGCATTCTGCGTGCATATTATGCTGCACGCATACCGAGGCTTACACTTTACAGATTTTATTTCATTATGTCATCATTGTTGCTTAGCTACTAATTCATGCAAATATCTACATCCAGCCTGAAGGCGAAAGAAGAAAAAAAAAACATTGAGACCAAATAAGAGCATGTTTTGGTTATTTTTGGACCTCCGCTCTCGTTCAAGCATTCTTGTTTTTTCGTGTTGAAAGCAGGGCCCACTTTGTGTCCAAACATTCACACTTTGCTTTCCCATGTTTGTGTTGTGCTGTGGGATGCTCTGCATTTTAGATCGTTTCATTTGACCTTTCTTTGGAAAGGCAGAAGCATCACTAAGTACTTGGAATAGCTGCACAGCTTCTAATTGGGTAAATGGATGGTGTACTCTGCCTCGTTAGCAAGCCCTCTAACCCAGGGGCATGCAGCTTCAGTCCTCAAGGGCCACCCGCAGGTCAGCATTTCAGGATATCTCTGCTTCAGCACAGGTCCTGTGCTGAAGCAATCAGTGGCTCGGTCGGAGACTGAGCCACCTGTGCTGAAGCAGGGATATCCTTAAACCCTGACCTGTTGGTGGCCATTGAGGACTGGAGTTGCCCGCCCCTGCTCTAACCTCTTCCAAAGCCCAGTTGAGAAACTTCCCTGCCATATGTTGGGGGCCCTGTTGTTGGTGCTAAAAAAATCACAAAGGTTTAGGTACGGACCTGTGTGTTTGAGCTGCTTTTAAATTCTATACATGACTGTATTCAATATATAAACAAGATGTTTGATGATGTTTTTGCCATGACAGACATTGTTCATTGTTGTTGGCCTGCTTGGCTAGGATGTCGGTTGTGATGAGAATATTTCTACCTCCATAACCTTTCATTTATTTTTATTTTTCAGGAACATTTTAGTTGACAAACCCAACGACCAATCTTCACGATGGTCCTCCGAGAGCAACTATCCCCCTCAGGTATGTGTGTCTGTAATTACGGTGGCATTTAGGTTCTGATCTGACCAGAACTTTATTATTTCCTGGCGCCTTCATACAGTATGTTTTCAAATTCTGAAGCAAGCGAGGAATGAAATGGTGACAGGCACCAGAACAGCTATCATAAAATGCGAAAACGGAACGGAAAAATGGTTCCGATCTGCCGACGACTGCGGTGCCGAGTCCAGAAGCCCCTTGGAGAAGCTAAGAATTTAAAGCAGATTTTTTTTAATTGTCCTAAAATCTTTTATTTTTTCCCCCCCACACAGTACCTGATTTTGAAGCTGGAGCGGCCGTCCATTGTTCAAAGCATCACGTTTGGAAAATATGAGAAGACTCATGTCTGTAATTTGAAGAAATTTAAGGTCTTTGGTGGAATGAATGAAGAAAACATGACAGAACTTTTATCCAGGTAACCAGGATGGGAATTCAGATGCAAATTGCTTTGAATCATTGCTCAAATTGCCATTACAAAAGAGAACATAGTGAGTCCCAAGGGGGGAACTTCTTAAAAAAATAATATATTGGCATCTTTAGTCCTTGTCGATCCACTGCTTGTAGAAGGCCTCCCCCCATGATCTAGGTCCTGCGGTTACAAGTCGCTCTTCTCCACGTTACTCCAACAAATGTTCTGATTTCCTCTCTCATCTTAGTTTTGGACATCCTGTTCTTTGGACATCCCTTGGAATTTTGTAGAATATCATCTTTGTCCAACGAGGGTTGAGTTGTCTGAAACTTCTGAATTGTCTTTGCATTTAGGGTCAAAGTTTCACATCCATACGTGAGCACAGACAGGATACACCGGTCTAACACTTTCTGGTTGAGGCACCGTGCAAGATTGTCTTGTTTCTTCCAAATGCGCCATCCCATCGTCCTTTTCCTATTGATTTCATACAAAAGACTACCATCCACTGATGCTTGCTTGCCAAGGTAGACACTGTCTTTAACTTCTAGTTCTCTTCCAGTTATTTAGATACAGTAGTGACTCATCTGTTGAACAGCACTTTGGTCTTGCTGAGATTCAAATGCAGGCACACCTTTTAACTTGCTTTGACGGGTTCTCCGATTTGCTACTGGTGGTCTTCTGGACTTGTGGCGACAATAACAATATCCTCTGTATATCATTGGTGACAAGTATTCACTAGTGATTTTGATTACTTTCTCTTTCCAATTCAATGTCTTGACCAATTCAAGTGTTGCTGTGAAATGCTTTGGGGACATTTATTTATTTTATTTATTTATAAAATGTTTTACCAGGAAGTAATACATTGAGTTACCTCTTGTTTTCAAGTATGTCCTGGGCACAGTTTAGATGACACATAATACATGTTACATAAGTGAACAGGGTATACATTATATACAAGACATTGCATGCACAGTTAGAGATAATATATATTATAGGCGTATGAAACCGTTACAGACCAGATTAAAATGTGAGACGGCTTTGGTTTTGAAAGAACTTAGACTGGTGGCGGCTGTGAGTCTCCAGTAGGTTGTTTTTGTGTCTCCCTGTCTTATTTCCTTGCTGATCTTTATCTTGTTTGTGGCATTTTCGGAATGTTTCTTATAATATCAATTAACGAGTCTTTGAGCGACTCAGCGAGTAAAGACACTGACTCTGACACTGAGTTTGAATCAGGGGAACCTTGTTCAATTCCCGGTGTCGGCTCCTTGTGACCTTGGACCAGTCACTTTATCTCTCTGTGCGTCAGGCACCAAAACATAGATTGTAAGCTCCACGGGGCAGGGACCTGTACCTGCAAAATGTCTCTGTAAAGCGCTACGTAAAACTAGCAGCTCCATACAAGAACATGCCATTATTATTACTTTCTGCCTTTAAAATCGCTGATATTGACAGAATCAAATTCTTATCTATGAATCCTAAAATAAGGGGTACTGTAAATTGTATTAATTACTTATGACATGGATGTAGTCCATTGAGTTATATCCACTATGAAATTCTACGTGTTCTATAGGCTGTGCAAAGTCCATGGTCTATTGCAGCCGGTTAGTGGGTATCTTGGTAAAAATGTTTGTAAGTGATTGGTAGTAGACTGCTCTTGGTTCTTGATGTGTTTTTTGTCTTTATTCTGCATGAGTAAACTATGGCATTGTTCCATTGCTCTGGAATTTTTGTGTTCATCAAGCAGCATGTAAACAGGATTATTCCCCAGATTTTTCCAAATTTCAGTTCTAATTCCATGGACCTTCCCATTCCAGACCTTCCCATTCCTCATGGATTTTATTGCGTTTGACACATTTTTTTATGGTAGATGGTATTTTCTATGGTATTACCATTTTCTATGGTAGATCATTGGTGTTTTTCTTCTCACTTCCTTTACTGGCTTATTCCCTGTGTTCACAGTTCTTGTATAATTTCACGTAGAAGTCCTCAACTCTTTATATGCACAGTGTTTTGTTGTTGATCCACTGTCTTGCTTTCGATTTCGATTTTTTTCCTAATCGTGGGTTAGTGCTTTGTCTTAAGGTTGTTTGATCTTCGATAGCCTTCTTCACCATCTCACAATTAAACTTCCTTACGTCTTAGTTAAACGCTCATGGATCGTCTTGCATATTCAGTTCTTCCTCATACTGCTTTCTCATCTGATATTCTCTTATTGTTTTTTGTTAGCGATTCCTGCACTTTCAACTTCCATCTTCATAATTGTTAGTGACCCCCATGCATTTTGAGCAAGTTGAAGTGATTATTTAGCTCTAGTTTAAATTATCTGCAGTTATTCTTGATCTTGATATTTGCCTTCTTTTTAATCAGTTTTCCTCTTTACATCTTCACATTAGTGTGTAATTTGCAGTGAACCAATCAATGATCACTCCTGGTGTCAGAACGGTTAAGAACTGTGCAGTCTTCAATCACATGCTTTTTGTGGGATGGCATATAATGAATGCTCTTCTTTATTTCATTGGGTTCATCCCATGTCCATTTACTATCTAGATTCTTCTTGAAGAATGAATTCATGATGTAGAAGTTTTCACATTCTACAAATTTCGACCGATCTGCCTCCACTTTCATGTTGTGTAACGATACTTTTATTTGAAGGGTGTATCTCGTATCGGAATGGTTTCTGGCTGCTCTTTCCGGTGAGCTTTCATACTCCAGTGGGTTGTTTCTCCATCTCTTGTTGATGCTAAGACTTACTACACTGATTCTTTTCTTATCTGTACCTCTGTAATATAATGGGTTTGCACTTTTGAGCTGGAGGCCTTCATCCTTTTCTTCTTGCTTCTCTAGGCTAATAATATTCCATAAAATAAAGTCAAGCTCACGTTCCAGGTCTTGCAGTGCTGCTTCACTGGGGGGGGGGGGGGGGGGGGGGGGGGTCCGGCAGTTGTAGGTTGCCAGATTGCGCTTTGAATGATAGATTTTGTTTAACCTCTTGGGATTATTAGCGCCCTGTTCCTTCATGACTTCTTCCTGAACACTGTTAAGCCTGGGGACAATCCGGTCTTCAGAGAAAGAGGGCTTTTGCTTTTTGATGTGTTTCATACTAGAACTTGCCATGCTGGCCTTATTTGCAGTTGGCTTGTACTTTGCCCACTTGAGCCGGATATATTGTTCAAGCTTTTGTTGTACGGTTGAACTTGGAATCACAAGTGTCACTAAACACCTTCAACAACTGTTACCACCTTCCTGCCAATATATGTAGAGATTTGTGCACATACATACATGTAGAGAGCGGGGAGGAGTGTGGAGTGAAAGCAGGTGAGTGCCTGTCTGTATATGTGTGTGCCTGAGTGCCTGTGTGTGTGTGTGTATGTGTGTGCCTGAGTGCCTGTCTGTGTGTGTGTGTGTGTGTGTGTGTGTGTGTATGTGTGTGCCTGTCTGTGTGCGTGCCTGTCTCTGTCTGTGTGTGTGTGTGAGTGCGTGCGTGCCTGTCTCTGTCTGTCTGTGTGTGTGTGTGTGTGTGTGTTGTGTGTGTGTGTGTGTGTGTGTGTGTGTGTGTGTGTGTGTGTGTGTGTGTGTGTGTGTGTATGAGTGCGTGAGTGCCTGCCTGTGTGTGTGTGTGTGTGTGTGTATGTATGTATGTATGAGTGCCTGCGTGTGTGTGTTTTTTTTACTTACCTGCAGCCCGTGGCAGCCCGTGGAGGGAGAGGGGGGAAGAGTAGCGGGTCCCTCCGCTCAAGCCACGCCACCCCTCCCTGTCAATCCTCCCAGAACCCGCCCACCTCCCCCTCCGGCCCCTCACGTCATGGCCGCGCCCCCTCACGTCATGGCCGCGCCCCCCCCGACCCGTTTGGCCACGCCCCCCCGCTCCGAGAAAAGTATCCTGTAGACCGCAGATCGCGGTACAGCGAGTTGCACGCGCCGCCGGCAAGCAAGCCAGCCGTGCGGACGCGTGCAACGGGACCTTAGCCTTAGGAGTATTCCAGCTTTTGCAGCCACTACAGGTATGCTCCGCAGTGGGTCAATAAACACAGAACCTATACATTAGAGAAGGGCACCCCCAACTGGTCAGGGTTTCGGGATATCCCAGCTTCAGCACAGGTGGCTCAATCAGTCCCTGCTTCGACTGAGCCTCTGAGCCACCTGTGCTGAAGCTGGGATTTCCCGAAACCCTGACCAGTTGAAGACCTGACCTATTGTGGGGAATTGAGGACTGGAGTTCAGTACCCCTGCATTAGAAAGGGGGACATACAGAGGGTTTTAAAAAACAAAGCAGTGGACTGTATTGCTGACTTCCTCCTGGCCATTCCTGCCTGTAAGGGAAGTTCTAGTGTTCCTTCAAATGTAATCAGTCTTTACAGCACTTTAACATTTGCATTCATCCAAAGAGGTGAAATAGCCCATGAATCTGCACAGTTATAGCAGCTGCTGCCAGTTTTAATTCTCTTCTGTTGTCTGTGTGGAGTTTTATTTCCTAGCGGCCATCTGCTTCCAGCAAAATGTACAGTTCATTGATTGTATCCGATAGACTTTTTTTTCTCTTTTCCTCTCTCTCTTCCTTGACAGTGGCCTAAAGAATGATTACAACAAAGAAACGTTCACGTTGAAGCATAAAATTGACGAACAGATGTTTCCTTGTCGATTCATTAAAATAGGTATGTTTGTCTTTTTTTTTTTTTTCAGTTTAAGAATGGTTCTGTATCAATGAGTCAGCGACCCAAGAACACCCAACCCGAACTGAGGGTCAACCTACGGTCTCTGCATCCTGTGCATAAACTATCCTAGAGCTCACATTTTTATAGGTGCTAACATAATCCTATAAATAAAACTTGACTCGCGGGCGCTAAAGTAGATGTCACTGACGTTAAAGTCAAGTAGTCGTTACATTGCAACTGTTTTGAAAAGTGGTTCTTTTCAGTCACCTGGATATTGCTGACAGGAAGTTCTTTTTTCCACCGCTTAGTAATCCTGGGAATGGAGAACTTTTTTTTTTTTTTTTTTAAACGTTTAAATATCTGGAGTTAGGAGGTTCCCTGGAGATGGGAACAATACGGTCTTGTATGTGGGGATCTCCCAGTTCTGACGTTTCCAGGGTTCACACTTGCTTATAGTTCTGTTTGGAAGAGTACATGTTGCGTCTCGGCTTGTGACTTTGCTGTACTTTTTAGTCTGTTCATCAGCACTGAATCGTCGTGTATGAAAATTGCATTGGGACAAAGGGTCGCCGTGTAGGATCCTGTGGTTGCACGAAGTGTAATTTACTTGCAATGTCACAAAGTGAAAAAGTTTTGGCACAGATGCATGATTTAGTCATTTGTTTTCATTCTCCACTGTGTGTGCATTGTTGCGTTGGTGCTCAAATCATCACAAACGCTTCAAAACTTTACAGACCTCCCCATAATGGGAAGTGTAACAGGCGCAAAAGTGAAACTTTTTACTTATTAGCTTAACACTAGCGTATGATTTTGCTGGAGTGGAAGGTTTTACCGTGCATGTTACAGCTAGTGCATATTTGTGAGCTCATTTTGTCTCTGCTTTACTATACTGAAATCTTCTCGGCCTTTGCTTTATCCACCTTAACCTGGTTTGCAACCACTGACCGCTTTACAATGCAGACTCCGTGACCAAGCTGAAATGGACACGTGCAAAAAGAAAGTAGCAGTACATTGATTCAAATTCTTCCGGTGCTTCGCTTTGCAAGCTGTGGAATGCAGCAGGCGAAACCATGTAGGGTAGGAAGCTAATGGGTTAACCACTCTGGTGCTGCAACAGACTCCTTACTGCTAGTACAAGGCCTGACAATTTTTAGGGCTCGAACTGAATATACTGTACCAAAATATTGATTTGGGGTAGGCAAGGCAAGTCCTATTGTATCCCTTTGTAAATTAACTGGAGTGATGCTGTAGATTATTTGGTTTATATTAATGCATTAAACACACAATCACTGCAGTGTTTTCTGATGTCTGGATGGCTGTATAATCCGAATACATGTACACACGCAGATCATTAAACTCCCATTACAGTGGTGTGGCCCTATGTATTACAGAGATAATGGTCGTAATGATCATTTTTCCAGAATGACGACCTTTATGACGTCTCTATACCCATTATCAGTCGCATAGATCTGATTCTAGTACTTTTATAAGGCTGCATATTCCACATTACAAATAGAACTGAAGATAACTGAATTGTAACTGGAGCTATTGAATATTTAAAACCATTATTTTGTTTTATATTCTGTATTTGCATAGCTGTTTGAAAAGGTTCATAATACGTGAAGCTTACAATTTTTTTTTTTTTTTGTTTCTCTAGTGCCTCTGTTGTCTTGGGGTCCCAGCTTTAATTTTAGCATTTGGTACGTTGAAATCAATGGCATTGATGAACCAGACGTGGTGCAGCCATGTCTCAACTGGTACAGCAAGGTAGGACTGCATTTTAACCCTGCCACCATGACATTATGTGCACCTTTTGCCATCACTTTATTCTTACGGATCCCTTCCTGCACAGTGAGTGCTTGCACAGCCGCAGCATGCATGAATTCAAGATTTTATTCAAATCCTGTTTACAGCATATGAAATTCACAATGTTTGTCCTAAAAGTAAATTTAGCCAACATGGCTAGAAACGAGGTGACTGGAACCTCTTACAGGAGAACAAGCAGAGCGGGTCAGGGCAGTGCTCACAAATACACACACTACATAGGATTTGACGTTAGGGCAAAAACACATCATTCATATTAATGTGCTGGGACTATGCAAGTGTTGCAAATAAGCCGGCTTTTGTAAAGCATAATGTAAAGTAGGTTTATTATGTACAGTAAGTAGTTGGACACAAGGCGAGTGTGCCCCGTATAGGGAACATACTGCACCACGTACTAGTACTACAATGCCTAATTATCATTAGTTTATTACCAGGGGTGGCCAATTCAGTCCTCAATGGCCACCAACAGGCCAGGTTAAGGATATCCCTGCTTCAGCACAGGTGGCTCAATCAGCGGCTCAGTCTGACTGGAGCCTGTGCTGAAGAAGGGGTATCCTTAACCTGACCTGTTGGTGGCCCTTGAGGACTGGAGTTGGCCACCCCAACTCTATTCACTTCTCGCTTGCCAGAGAAACTTTTTATCATATTTTAGCAGCTATACATTTCAAGGCTGCAACGTGGATTTCAGGTTTGACTTCCTTACTGGTTTCTAATGTATACTGTGAAGCTTCAAGTTCTTCTGCACTTTGTGGTAGAAGGAATGAAGAACTAAATATGCCTTTTTTTTTTTTTTTTTTTTAAACCATATCATTTTGCATAGCTATACTTTTGTATTACTTTATGTTGCAACATGTTAATTCTTTTGATCTGGGACTGGAATGTAATATTAAAGCAAATGTAGACTCTGTTACTATGACACAAGTCTTACTGCTGTGCTGGTCATTGTGAGTAAGAAACGTGGAGTACTGCAGCATTACACAAGGCTTATTATATTTCTTTCAACCTGCACGTAGATGGTAATCCGCCCGGGGCAGGGATTTGCTTTCCTGGTCTGATTCTGTTTAATGCACATATTGTATTATTCCCTTTATTGTATTGTTTCTTTTTAGTAAAGTGTTTAGTATTATATAAATAAAGATGCATTAAATACATCTTTATTTGGACAGCATATCTGGATGGAATAGAAAGCATTTATACGGCATGCTTATAACACATACAGGCATACCCCGCATTAACGTACGCAATGGGTCCAAAGCACGTATGTAAAGTGAAAATTTACTTAAAGTGAAGCACTACCTTTTCCCCACTTATCGATGCATGTACTGTACTGCAATCGTCATATACGTGCATAATTGATGGAAATAACACATGTGTAACAGGCTCTATAGTCTCCCCGCTTGCGCACAGCTTCGGTACAGGTAGGGAGCTGGTATTGCTGTTCAGTACGTGCTGACAGGCGCATGCGAGAGCTGCCGTTTGCCTATTGGGTGAGGGGAATCAGTGCGTCACTACTATGGCGGTCTGTAGGGCAGAATAAGTGTCAGTACTCGTGAAGCGAGCGTACGGACACAGGGGTATGGTGCTGTTGAAAATGTCCTTTCTTGCGAGTGTCCTTAAAGTGAGTGTCCTTAAACCGGGGTATGCCTGTACATTGTTTCATGCAATCTAGCCTAACCGAGGTAAAAAGACATGTTGGGGGATATTCATTAAACTGCGATAGTGCCAATTGGGACGCTATTGCATGGAAACAGCCATTTGAAGTTAATGTGAGTTTCCCTGCAATAGTGCCCCCGTCAGCATTGTCGGTTATGCGAATAACACCCATTGTATCTGGAAATGACACCTTAAATGCATAGTCACAAGCAGTTACAATGGTTGGTTTACTTTCCCCTGAATGCTGGTTTATTTATTCGATTATTCCATAGCCGGTGTTTTCTTGCCGGATGATCTTGCTTAGTAGAGTACTGCTATTTAGCTTTGACTAACCCAGGTACATTCGCTCATTAGCTGGTCAGTCTCTGGATGTGTCTGTCCCATACATCACAAGCGATGTCACAGCTGGCTGCAGAGACAGCCTACTTGTTCACTTGGCAGGGACCTTTTTAGAATGGTTTTAGTTGACCTTTGTTCTTTTTGAGTTATACAGTATAGGCAGAACCAAGGGAAATACTGGGCCTAAAACCACTTTTGTGTTGTAAGAACCATGGCTGTCTCCTGATATACTGCAAGTTGGAAGAGTTATTTTGGTATATGATGCTGAATTGTGCTTTGCCTATATTTTGGGGTGAAAGCTGTTTACTACAGTCACCTCCTATCCAACTTTGTTCCTTTTAGGTTACTGAAGAGTGGTCCGATATCCCAATATTAATCAGAGGTACAAGACGAGCATTGGGGCTAACTGCTCACTAAACATTACTCTTTGCCTATAAGAGTAAAACCTGAAGAGATGTAGCAGGCTGCATTGTTCTCTCAGGTGTGATAAGTTGGGATATGGTGTGATATATTGCAACCACACTTCAATTGCATCCTATGGAAGGGTTTAAGTCCTTCTGTGTTATGGGGGAGCAATGTTACATGTGTATGTGTACGTGCCAACACTCCCGATAATAGGATCAGGAGACTTTAAAAAAACTAATGATCCATTTGTCCTCGTGCTGGACTATATCATTGTCTGACTATAGTCCCCTGCCCTCTTCTTTACCACTGGTATTACCACAAGGTCTCCCACCAAGTTGAACACCAGGTCTGCTGAATCCCACTCTTTCTTCAGCTCAGGGGTTTATTGAAGTCTGTTCTTGATGCATGTTCCATGATGACAGGTTTTTAATTTGGTTGTTTCATAAAGTAGGTGAATGGTTCGCTTTATAGAAGGGCAGGCAAAGGTGTTTATTTTTTTAATATAAAGCATCTTGATATACTCCATATTTTTACCCAGTCTTATTGCAAGTCATCACCGTTTCTATACTGTAATGTCAGTGTTTGCTATTGATTGCTGTAGCCCAGGTGATCACAGCATAGTAAATGTGCTCATCCTTCTCCTTGTGTTCCAGTAGTACCGTGAACAGGAAGCCATTCGTCTTTGTCTAAAGCACTTCCGCCAACACAACTACACGGAAGCGTTCGAATCCCTGCAGAAGAAAACCAAAATCGCCCTGGAGCACCCCATGTTAACGGAGCTACACGACAAACTCGTGCTGAAAGGGGACTTTGACGCCTGTGAGGAGCTGATTGAAAAAGCCGTGAATGGTAGGAACGCTCAGAATTTTTTTTTTTTTTTTTTTTTTTTTTTTTTTTTTAGGAACAAATTAACACAAAAATAACTTAATGTGAGTTAATGTGAGCTCAAAAACATCGGGCTGTTTATCATTCACAAATTCCATCACTGGCATTTCTATGTATTGATATTTAACTACATGAGATATTTATACAGTGATGTGTAATTCATAGGCTTGTAGCTTTTGCCATAGTGCTGCCCTCCTTCAGCTCGTACCTAAACCTTATTGATGAGAGCACATGGCACTCTTCAGGTACCCCCTGCATTTCTGTATGTAAAAATGATAGGTTTATGTGCAGAACTACAAAGGACATTTCATGTTTAGGGTGTCTGCAGTTGGGGGGGAGGGTCTCAATGCCTAATTTAATGAACTTGAGCTGTAATCTACTTGTACTGTACATATTGATCTTTAAAAACGTGAAGTCGAGTATGAATTTAATAGGGTTACCCTCTAATTATCAAGTAAATCCCAGGACCAGCATAATCTCTTCATTTGAGTAATCTGGAGCCGAAGCGTGTTGAGTACGTGCCCACCAAATTCTGTATGCGGTCTCGGTGGACCCGCCAACATCGTGGAATAGAGACAAAAATACCATGGAATTCAGCACTTGGACTGTTTACTTTTTTGTATTTGTGTTGTTGTGAAAGCTACTACAAGTTGCAGTTCAAAGGGCAGCCTCTCGGAGGACGCAAGTGAACTAATGGCCGTGGCATGTTTATCTCAATAGGTGAAATGCAGCAGATTAACGCCATAAAAAAAAATAAAAATCAGAAAGTAGAAGCATTTTGATACAATATTTTCAACGTGTTACTTTTCCACGGTAAACGCGTTCGGGATTTTTATTTATTTTTTATTTTATTTTTAGGCTATGGTTTTTGGGGATGAGGCCTTGCAAAGTAGTGATGTCACCATTAAGTAGCTGATATGCATGAATTCTACTGCCCGGAGGAAAAGTAAAAATCATATTTTACAGTATTCAAATCAACTTGTTAAGTTAGTTGAATCTAAGGCCGTGCCTACAGTATAGTGCCGTCGATGGCGACACGACGGGTGATGTCGCCGTCGCCACCGGCAAAAGTTATATTTTGTGCGGGGGCGTCGGGTGTTTCCGGCAATTTGATTGGTTCAAGGGCCGTCACGTGACGCGACAGCCCTTGAAAAATCAAATCTTGCCGGCTACCAGTGTTCGCGACGGCTCCGTCGCTTTGTCACGGTCGCGCGCACTATAAGTGCACGCGGCGGCGGCAATGCATTTGTTTTCGGGCGACGTCACGTCGCCATAAGCGCAGCCTAAGGAAGCTGCCACGGTCTGTGCCTTGCCGTATTTGCTGCTTTTTTGTTTGCGTTTGGGTAGTTGTTGGTAACGGTTATGATCATCAGACCCGTCCACATCCATAGAGACATCGGCTTGTCGTCCAACTTTTAAGGTTGCAGTAGGCCCCTGGTTAACACACTCACCCAAGCCATTCCCCACTCAGATCAGCCCAAGAAAGCACCATAAGTCTGACGTTAACATCTCTCCTGCTGTTCAGCACTACACCAAAGACTTTGATACACCAGCCTGAAGCGCCTTACACACGTTTCATTTCCCCCCCAATAATTTGTTTCTTTTTAATGTGATTGTTTCTTAGGCTGAGATTATACTGTCTGCTTGAGCGCGCCGGGCGTGGTGCGTGCCCGTGCTCAATCGGTCTCTGATCATAGTGTTTCAGGCGGTGGGGGGGGGGGCGTGGCGAGGGCGTGGCTGACGTCACCGAGCTGGTTCGCCGTGATTGGCTGAACCGCTCCAGTGACGAGGCCGTTGCTTGAGAAATCACACTTTTCAAAACGCGGTCGCTCCATCGTGCTCCGCCGCGGGCGCCCTAGGAGCGGCCTCTAAGGGCTCCTGCTATTTGTGCTTGACGCGCACAAGCGCCATCGCACACTGTATAAGCTTAGCCTTAGACTGCAAGAAGTGGAGCACAGAATATGTACCAACTTAAAGCGCCAATCCACCCTAGATCTGTTAGCTGCTACAAACATTGTATTAGGATGTGTAATTGTAGTGTTAGTGTGCTTTGTTACTAGTCTGTTCTAAAGACATGATTCCATGCACGGCAGAGTTGGGAAATGTGATTTTTATTTTTTTAACGGAGTGAGAAATTTGGCCATATTTCATGAGATCTATTTAATTTCCTCTTTAGACAATCGATGCGTCATCCAAAACATTCATTAACTTTCACCAGCATGGCAAAATAAATATTGCATTGAGGTAAATAAGCAGAATAGGAACAGTAAAAAAACGTACACTGTTCCCCAGTCCATGAAAAGCCGTGTTAATAAATCACTGAACACCACTAAATACCCAACTATCAAATCCAATGATATATTTGAGCTATTACTATGTTAGGTATGTCTTGCCAAATCCGCGACAAAATATCATTTTTATGTGATGAAATGTGTAGCTGTTCTGCAGTGATCATTGTTCTAGAGGAATTGGCATACTTCTATTGCTGTTCGCAGGAATAATAATCTTTGTGCCGCTATCCTCAGATAGCATTCTGTCTAGTCCATTTTATTCAGGCTTAACTGTTGTATTAATATGGTACACGTGAGGGAGGCTCCCCAAGCTCAGTCCAGGTTTTCAGAATAACATACGTCCCCGTATGTGGTTTTAGTGATGATCGAAGCTCAATCAATTAAACGTTTGAGAAATCTAGAAGCCGCCACCCAGTCGTTCATGGACTGATTTTGGGGATCCTCGATATAGAGCAGGGGTGGCCAACTCCAGTCCTAAAGGGCAACCAACAAGTCCTGTTTTAAGGATATCCCTGCTTCAGCACAGGTGACTCAATCAGTAGCTCAGTCGTTGACCAATCCTGATGTAGAGTGTCGGTGTGTGATTTTTCAGCAAGATCAGGTAATCCAAAGAAAGGTAGGGTGTGAAAACCACCTTTTCTCCGCACCCACATGTGCTGTTCTAGCCTTTCTAATTGCTAGGTAGACAGGTAACAGTAAAATGTTGGTGTCCAGTTGGTATTTAGTGTGTCGGGGCTAGGCAGACTAACAGGGATTTTGCACACTTTTTAAGAAGTAGAAAACAAAAGAAGTGCCCCGGCACAGGGGGACTCGCAAACTCTCGCTCAGCCGAAATCAAAGGTTCTAGGTGCTAACCGGGGTAAAAGGTCGGTATGCATATGAAAAGAAAGAGAACCCCAGCATATTGCTCACGATAAAATTATGGAATGTAGATTTAACGAGAAGTGAGAGAATGCTAAACATGAGCTTTTCATTGTTATTAACCTAAAATAAGTGTCTAAACAGGACAAGCAAATACACAGCGGGCGGACAGACGGTGCGATAACCGTTTGTGATGCAGTGCGAATGCGCGTAAGGATCAGCTCTAGGTGAGCACTGATCTAGTCCTCAATGTTAATAAGCGGAATAACTAGATGTCATTATGCTAGTGCGCCTCCAGTGAGAATTCACGTATGGATAAGCCTCGTATAGGCATTAATTATCCAGTGCTTGATATCCATAAGAGGAATAGCTCAAAATAACCATAATAATGAAAACCGGTTGGTGCATATAAAAACAAACTAAGCCTAAAAAAGAGGGAGCCGTTTAGCACTCTGTCTGCAGCAAGAAATAAGTGTGCGCAAGGCGGCACACCTACAGTATAGCTGAGAGCAGTGGTACTGTTGTCCATATGAAAATGATGGAGAGCAGCTAGTTTAATAAGGTATGTATATATAACCACACACCTACCCATGCATGCGCGCACCTACCTGCCTGGGGGGCCGCGGGATTTCACCGAGCAGGGAGAGAGCGGGGCTGTTGCTAGGGGGCTGGGCAGCTTCCTCCATCCTGAGGCTGGGATTTGGGCATAGGAGAGGAGGAAACAGCATGAAGCGTGTGTGTGTGTGTGTGTGCGTGTGCGTGTGCGTGTGCGTGTGCGTGTGCGTGTGCGTGTGCGTGTGTGTGTGTGTGTGTGTGTGTGTGTTATATCCATCTATCTCTCAAGCGAGTCGCACCTTTCACCATTGTGTCCAGTATTTTTGCAGAAGCCACCTGACAACCCTACGTGTGATGTCAGTAGTGATCACTGACGTATGTTTTGCGTGCGGCGACGCTCTTCATCTAAAACAGTCCTGGTTTATTGCAGCTTTCAAAATGGTCACCCAATGTTAATTTGTCGTTCCTATGACATTTTAAGGGATGTTTGAAGTATTACCTGTTTGAAAAGTAGATCTTGGCGATAGATAAGAATCGCTTGGCTCACCCTGCGTCCTCAGACCTAATGGGATATTGAATTCTTTTTCATGTCGATAGTACCTTTTTGTGTCGGTTGGGAGGCTAATTTCTGTCCCTTTATTTAAATGTGCAGTTTGCCCATGCAGACAACTGAACAATGCAGTTGGCTTCCGTAATCCGTACCGTGCCCTCATAACGTACCTGGTACATCACCGGCGCCTGCTCGTTTTCTAGGGGTTTATCGGGGTGACCGCTCCAACCAAGCAACCAGACGGTTTGAAAGGGAAGTGGGGCCCCCTCCAGTTCCTTTTCCGCCCCTGGGAGCTGGTGTGACAGTGCTGCCGGTCCCCTGGCAACGTAAAGGTAAACCCGCGTTTCTCCCAAACCCTTGTGGTCAGGCACGGAGTGTAAGATGGTTAAATCGATATCGATCTTACACTCAGATCAAAAATATAATGTAAGAAAATTGGATATTTTTTGGATTAAAGCAACAACGTATAGTAACGCAGAAGTGTCACCTAGCAGCCCACGTAACTTTTTTGAAAGCCAGCCCACTAAGCGTTCTGGGGTCCCCCTGTTTCAGAGACACTTAACATTTTAGTTGCTGGCGTTCTTTCTGGATATTTAAAGATGGCCACGCAGGTCGTCCAATAGGAAGCCACAACGTTGACCTTCTACTGACATTGTGGCTTCCTGTTTGCCAGTGAGATTAAAGCTGATGTGGCAGGCACTTTAGTTTCCTGACCCTGAGCGCTGCTGGCTCATTTTGCATGGCAATCTGTCACATTAATGTCAGTAATATTATCTGGCTCTACTTTTACACATTTCCAATAGCTGTATGGAGTCTAGAAATGTACACATTTATTTCATGTGATAACAATGGGCTGACATATGTCATAACTTCACAAAGCCCCAACTCTAACCTCACGGGTACCTAATGCATGTGCCCTGTACTAGCCATTATAGTACCCTCTGGCATCTGTTACCTTCTGTTGGATGAGTGAATGAATGTTTTACAGTGATGTCAAATCTCACAGGGTTCTTCTGCAAAGTTGGGAGACCAAAGGAAAAACATTAAAACTGTGGCCCCCTGACCCAAGGTACTTTCAAAAGTTAAAAATATGAACCGTTCCGTATACATAACTATAGATCACAAGTGTCAGTGTGCCAATCACTAAGGAGGCATCTGCCGTACCTTTTTTTGGCGACCAGGATTCGATCAGTTTGCTCCTGTTTAATTTTCAGGGTCTTTTCCACCACTTGATCCCCCAGTTGGGATAATATTTTGTACGGAACATACTCGGCACACAGTGAATAAATGCTTCTAAGAATCGCACTGTAAAATCTTTGCAGTATCCCAAGGTCACACAGGGTGAATGGGTGTTTGACTGGAAGTGTAACTATTGTCCTTGAATACCAGCACCTTGACCACTACACCGCAATTCCTTCCTTGGGTGTGCGCTGCTATTGACTGCAGTGTGGGGCTGCTTTAAAGCCAATTCTCATTAATCCTTTGGCATGTTAATGTGATAAAAATCTGTTTCTTTAAGGAGGACCAAAACTCTGTCCATACCGATTTGCACACATTGTTTTATGTGGATGGAAAGATTTTTCAATGTGACGAGAACTCCTTTCCGGCACTAAGAATACCACTCTGGAATGCAGCCCTGTTGCTAACACTCTTTTTTTTTTTTTTTAATAGAGTCCCCAAAAATGTACGCCCTGCTCCTGTGGCGTTTGTACTCTGTGTTCCCGAATGGTGTTCTCATTGTATTGTATTGTATTGTATGTCTTTATTTATATAGCGCCATTAATGTACATAGCGCTTCACAGCAGTAATACATGTGGTAATCCAATAAATAACAGATAATATAAATAACAGATCATGGGAATAAGTGCTTTAGACATTAAGGAAGAGGAGTCCCTGCTCCGAGAAGCTTACAGTCTAATTGGTAGGTAGGGAGAACGTACAGAGACAGTAGGAGAGAGTTCTGGTAAGTGCATCTGCAGGGGGCCAAGCTTTATGTGCCATGTGTTCAGAATAGCCACAGTCCTATTCATATGCTTCTTTAAGCAAGTGTGTCTTAAGGTGGGTCTTAAAGGTGGATAGAGAGGGTGCTAGTCGGGTACTGAGGGGAAGGGCATTCCAGAGGTGAGGGGCGGTCAATGAAAAAGGTTTAAGGCGGGAGAGGGCTTTAGATACTAAGGGGGTAGAAAGAAGACATCCTTGAGAAGAACGCAAGAGTCTGGATGGTGCATAACGAGAAATTAGGGCTGAGATGTAAGGAGGGGCAGAAGAGTGTAAAGCTTTAAAAGTGAGGAGAAGAATGGAATGTGAGATGCGGGATTTGATCGGAAGCCAGGAGAGGGATTTCATGAGGGGAGATGCTGAGACAGATCTAGGAAAGAGTAGAGTGATTCTGGCAGCAGCGTTAAGGATAGATTGTAGGGGAGACAGGTGAGAGGCAGGAAGGCCGGACAGCAGGAGGTTACAGTAATCAAGACGGGAGAGAATGAGGGCCTGAGTCAGAGTTTTAGCAGTCGAGCAACAGAGGAAAGGGCGTATCTTTGTTATATTGCGGAGGAAAAAGCGACAGGTTTTAGAAATGTTTTGAATGTGAGGGGCAAATGTGAGAGAGGAGTCGAGTGTGACCCCAAGGCAGCGTGCTTGGGCTACTGGGTGAATGATCGTAGTTCCAACAGTAATGTGGAAGGAGGTAGTAGGGCCAGGTTTGGGAGGAAGTATGAGGAGCTCTGTTTTAGCCATGTTGAGTTTAAGGCGGCGGAGGGCCATCCAGGATGATATAGCAGAGAGACATTCAGAAACTTTGGTTTGTACAGTAGGTGTAAGGTCGGGTGTTGAGAAATATATTTGTGTGTCGTCAGCATAGAGGTGATAATTAAACCCAAAAGATGTTATTAGGTCACCTAGAGAGAGTGTATACAGAGAAAAGAGAAGAGGTCCCAGGACAGAGCCCTGGGGTACCCCCACAGAGAGATCAATAGAGGAGGAGGAGGTATTAGCAGAAGAGACACTGAAAGTACGATGGGAGAGGTAGGATGAGATCCAGGATAGAGCTTTGTTCCGAATGCCAAGAGTATGGAGAATGTGAAGGAGAAGAGGGTGGTCCACGGTGTCAAATGCTGCAGAGAGGTCGAGTAATATGAGCAGAGTGTAATGACCTCTGTCTTTGGCAGCATGGAGGTCGTCAGTTATTTTAGTGAGGGCTGTTTCCGTGGAGTGAGCAGTACGGAAGCCAGATTGTAGAGGGTCTAGGAGAGAATAGGTGTTGAGAAAATGGAGCAAGCGAGCGAATACAAGACGTTCAAGGAGTTTAGAGGCAAAAGGCAGGAGGGAGACAGGCCGATAGTTAGAAAGACAGGTAGGGTCAAGCTTGCTGTTTTTGAGTAATGGTATGACTGTTGCATGTTTGAAGGAGGATGGAAAGGTTCCAGAGCAGAGGGAGGAGTTAAAAATGTGCGTGAGCGTAGGGATTATAGTAGGAGCAAGAGGTTTTAGGAGATGGGAGGGAATGGGGTCAAGAGGGCAAGTGGTAGAGGGAGAAGAGGCGATCAACAGCGACACATCCTCCTCTGAGACAGTGGAAAAAGAGTCAAGGAAGGCAGGAGGAGAGTTAGGAAGAGGTGTAGGATGGGAGGAAGAAACAGAGGGGATGTTCTGACGTATGGATTCCACCTTTTCCTTAAAATAGTCAGCAAAGTCCTGAGCGGAGATGGAGGAAGGAGAGGCAGCGGAGGGTGGTTTGAGTAGAGTATCAAAGACAGAGAACAGTCGGCGTGGGTTAGACTTGTGCATGTTGATTAGTGAAGAAAAGTAGGCTTGTTTAGCTTGCGAGAGGGCAGAGTTGAAACAGGATAGCATAAATTTGTAGTGAAGGAAGTCTGCGAGAGTATGAGATTTCCTCCAGAGGCGTTCAGAGGAACGAGTGGAGGAACGCAGCATGCGCGTGTGGGAATTTAACCAGGGTCTAGGGTTAAAAGGGCGAGTGCGGCAGAGAGAAAGCGGGGCATGTAGATCAAGAGAGGAGGACAAGGCAGAGTTGTAGTTCCTGACCAGTTTGTCAGGGTCTGTAGCAGATCTGAGAGAGGAGAGGGAGGAGTGTAACGTGGACTCAAAGTCAGGTAAGTGAATAGAGCGCAGGTTTCTGCAGAAGCGGGGTGTAGATGGAGGTGGAGAAGTTGAGAAGCGAGATAGAGAGAATGAGATGAGGTGATGGTCAGAGAGAGGAAAAGGGGAAATGGAGAAATCAGAGAGAGAGAAATTTTTAGTGAAAACCAGGTCTAAGTAGTGGCCATCCTTGTGGGTGCTGGCTGCAGTCCACTGTTGAAGGCCAAAAGAAGAAGCAAAAAAGTAGAAGCTGCATGATGCTTTACAGCGGACAAATACCTGCAGAAAATAATCACGTTTGAGCTTAAACACAACAAATCAGTGCTACTTCTCTGTTTGCTTCGAAATTTTTAGCTGGAACATACTTTTCTAACCCTTCCACTTCTACAGGGGTCTGTAACCCCACTGCTCTGGCTAATCCTGGCGTGCAATCTTCTCATTTTATGTAGATCCCATAGATAGGAGCGGTATTAAAGGTCCTTTTAGTTTGCAAAACAGTTCTAATAAACAAACATTTAATTGTCTTCCTTAAACCACACCGTAATAATGCTTCACGGTGCAATCATTTTTAGAACCAAAGTGTTTTGACTCTTAGGGTGCCCTTATGAAGTACCCTGTAAGGTCGCGCATATAGTGCCATCGATGGCAACACGACGGGTGACGTTGCCGACGCCAAAGGCGAAAGTTATATTTCACCAGGCGGCGTCGTCGCAGGTTTCCGGCCATTTTATTGGTTCAAGGGCTGTCACATTAGCCGGCAAAAATTAAAATTTTGCCAGCTACCAGTTTTCGCAACGTCGCACGCACTATAGGCACACGCGGCGGCAACGCATTTGTTTTCGGGCAACATCGCCGGCACTATAAGCGCGGTCTAAGAAGTCATGGGAGACGGCACGCCAGGGCCCTTATGGCGTACAGAGTATGTAATGTTCGTTTTCTAGGGTAGATGGTCTCCATCGCTTCATCAGATCACAATAGGATCCTCCACCACTTTCGTTCATGTCACTGTGGCATGTTTTAGGGGTTAGAACTGGGTGATGCCTCTTTATTAAAACTCTGCCCCATGTAGTGTGAACTAATTCTTCTTAAATTGGATATATCCGCGTTTCTCAACTCCTGTCCTCTGGACCCCCCAACAGGTCAGGTTTTCAGGATATCCCAGCTTCAGCACAGGTGGCTCAGTCGAAGACTGCACCACCTGTGCTGAAGCAGGGATATCCTCAAAACCTGACCGGGTGGGGGGTGGGGGAGGGTAGGGTGGGGGTTGTTGAGGACCCCTGGTATAAATGGTGAGTGGAGATTTGGGAATGTTATTGTTCTAGTTACTCCCTTTTGTGGGATGTAACGGCGTGTTCAATAAGAGATTGCACAGGCAAAAACACCTACTCTTCCCTGATATTGTCTTGGCTCCCTGATCTTGTCTTGGCTCCCTGATCTTGTATTGGCACCCTGATCTTGTATTGGCACCCTGATCTTGTATTGGCACCCTAATCTTGTATTGGCACCCTGATCTTGTATTGGCACCCTGATGAGGACAGGGTGATATAAAGAAAAATACATAGTGCTTAATTTACAAAGACTTAGAAGCAGCCAGATCTTTTTGTTTCAGTCCTGGCTATTTGTAAGGAATTCTTTATGAAAGGTTTCTATTTCAGTTATATGGGGTTGCACCTTTAAAGCAATCCTGGCTATTTTATTTTAGTGTCCTTGTAAAAATAAAGACCTTTTTTTGTATGGGGAGATCTGAATTGAAGGGGGGAGGGAAGAGGGAGAGGTGTGTGCAAATGAAGTGTTTATGTAACTTCTTGGCCACTATGTCCCAATTAAGGGGCCACTAAAGATAAGGCGGGAATAGAGGGGTCTTGACAATAAGTCAAACTGTACTTTGCACAGATAATGTCACATAGGATTATAAAGAGCTAGACTAGAGGAAATAAAACCCCTCCCATGGCTCAGCTTCCCATGCTTACAAATGTACTTTAAAAAAAAATATATATATCTCTGTCTCTCTCTCTCTCTCTCTCTCTCTCTCTCTCTCTCTCTCTCTCTGTCTGTCCCTGCCATTCATTTTGTTCCTATGAGGGCTTCAGCTTAAAGCCCCTTTATACTCTGGGAGCCATAGAAGAAAGTAATTCTGTGTTGCATGCTAGGCACTTGTCTTGCTTCCTTTCAGCTAAATGCTCCCATAATGTAGTATTACCTGATGGATGTAAGGGATACCATGTGCACATATTGTAACCCCTGATTTATTTGTGTTGACTTTTATGAGACTGAATTTTGGGATAATATTTCTGTCACTTTTAAATCATCGCACCTCTGGGGTTGGCTCCTGCGCTTAGATGTGCTCTGATTTGTGATTGTAGGTGCACAGGGTCCCAGATCACTCAGACTAATAATATCTCTGCACTTCCAACTTTGATCATGCTTGAGGTAGCCCACAGACATCTGTTTTGTGAAAATACAATAGAAAACCAGGTCATTGGGGGCATGTCTGTAATGTGCACATACATATTCGCTTGTAATGGCCACTTTGACATCTGCATATACTACAATGAAAGGGCGTTACGGTGTGCTGTCCTAAGCATAGGAGCTTCGAATGTTTTATTCTCCATACTGTGGCGTTCAGTTTTTTTCTGTAGTATAAGAAAGCCACTGCGCTATGAGCCACAATCTAGCAGCAGTTTTATGTCGTCCTGTATTACACTGACAAGTCACTCTACTACTTTCCATTATATTCTATACCTGGGGCGGCCGACTCCAAGGGCTGCAAACAGGTATGGTTAATGATATCCCTGCTTCGGCACAGGATTGAGCCACCTGTTCTGAAGCAGAGATATCCTTAAAACCTGACCTGTTGGTGGCCCTGGTCTACACAGACCCTGCTTTCGGTACTTGCACCCTTTTCCAAGGAGCAGCGAGTCTTGTAGCCCAGCTCTTCAACTTAGAAACCTAGAGCATTGGCAAAACCACGTTGGATATCATTACCCCAAAATAGTTTGGATTTGCCTTTATTTTTAATGGTACAAATGTTCATTTTAAGACCAACCTTTTCCATGTTTTGAAACCGTCCCGCATCAAGCACTTTGTGCCGGATTCGTACGCATCAAGCACTTTGTGCCGGATTCGTACGCATCAAGCACTTCATATTCTTACTCGGCTATTGAGATTGAGAAATGCTTAAACTAACAGATTGTACAATTGTGTTTTTTGTTTCTTTTAATTCTGCCTAAATAGGATGGTTGTGGGAGGAACATGATCATTTACATAGCCTTTAAGACCCACCTTAAGACACACTTGCTTAAAGAAGCATATGAATAGCACTGTGGATATTCTGAACACATGATACATAAAGCCTGGCCCCCTGCAGACGCACTTACCAGAACTCCCTCCTACTGTCTCTGTACGTTCTCCCTACCTACCAATTAGATTGTAAGCTCCTCGGGGCAGGGACGCCTCTTCCTTAATGTTACTTTTATGTCTGAAGCACTTATTCCCATGATCTGTTATTTATATTGTCTGTTATTTATTTGATTACCACGTGTATTACTGCTGTGAAGCGCTATGTACATTAATGGCGTTATATAAATAAAGACATACAATACAATAGCCCTATGCTTTTCCATGCATGCCAGACCCCTACATTGAGTCTTGTACTCAAGCCTCCCGCCTTCCTCCACATTCCCAATTGGAACTTATGACTTATTTAACAAATAAGATGAACTTTTATTGTTCTAGAAACAATAGTGGCATCTGCAGCACGTGGTCTACGGCTGAGTACAAATTGCGGTAATTGCCGTAATCTTGCGGTAGCGAGCGAGCGTTAACAATTGGTGTGAATGAGTAAAAACGATGAAACGAATTTTATTTTGTCTCCTTGTAGATGGTCTCTTCAGTCAGTACATCAGTCAACAGGAATACAAACCACAGTGGGGCCAGATCATCCCGAAAAGCATTAAAGGTAACATTGATCTGTGTCACCCTTCCTATTCCTTTGACAACCGGCAATTTGGATGTCTCATTTGTCAGTGTTACTGTACATCATAACTCTTACAATAAGAAGCATTACACTTCCGGTTACAAGTTTCACACTACAAGCATGTGTTCTTCTTAAATACATAAATTCACGTATGGCACATTTGGCTGGTCCAACTTGCTCATACTTGAGAACATGTCAATTCCATGTAGTACGTTGAACCAAAAGCCTTGGTAATCATGCAATTTGGGCTCTGGAAATCAACACTGCCTTACATTCCACTATACTAGAAGGTACCATTGAGGGATTCTGACCCGGCTTCTTTTTGCCAAACCCCCCCCCCTCCCCCAAAATAAATACATAAATAAGTCTCTTATAAGGCGATTTCCTATTGGACATAATTCAATGATCTTGAGGATTTTTGGATCTTAACCCCAAATGTCCAGAGACCATTTTCCAATTTGCCGAGTCATTTATTGCTGATGGACTGCCGTCTGCGTGCAGCTTTCTGAACGGGACAGCACTGGACTGTAGTGATTAATGCATGCTGTGCACATAGCCAATATAGCAGTGTAATAGTTTATTGTATTACTACACCGGAGTGAATCTTGCCTGTGCTCAAACGTAAGCAAAATAAACCTTTCACATTCACGCTACTACATTTCCTAAGGTATGACGTGGCACGGTGTTCTTGGTTTTGGATAGCACGCTGTAGATTACATTGTTGAAGTCTCACTGAGCAACATATATTTGTGTTGCAATAAGGTCAAATCACGGTCTGTTTCACTTCCTTTTTTTGTAATGTTTGCTTTATAATTCAATACATGTTGATCTCTCCGTGGGGAAGTCCCTAATGTCCAACTCGGAGAACAACTAATACCGTGATCTATGCCAGGAGTGGCCAACTCTAGTCCTCAAGGGCCACCAACAGGTCGGGTTTTAAGCACAGGTGGCTCAATCTTTGCTGAAACTAGGACTGATTGAGCCACCTGTGCTGAAGCAGGGATATCCTTAAAACCTGACCTCTTGGTGGCCCTTGAGTACTGGAGTTGGCTGCCCCTGATCTATGCAATCTGTACTGCTATTGCAGAGGGCTTATGACGAAGAACAATAACTCAGGCAGGCCTTTGCCATTGTTGCAGTGACCACGGCTGAATTTACCATGCTTGATGAGAAGTCCATATTGTTAGGCCAGAATATTTTCTTACCGTACTATACTGTACCCCAACTAGATAATTCCACAATGAAGCATCGCAATGTATGTGGTTAGAAAAATAAAGTACATTGCCTCAACCTGTGTATAGATTAATGACTATTTTGGGATACAGTAAATGGCACCTGTACTTTCCACACTGTTTTGGACACCCTGATAAGTATAGTTATGCGGTGTCACATCTAACCATCACCACACGGTATATAAAATACTGTACAGAGAACATGACTTAGGGGGGGGGGGGGAGCCCAACCCTGTCGTACGCCCCCCCAAAATTACATCCCGGGCAACGCCGGGTCTCTCAGCTAGTATACTCTAAATATGTCTTTTTTTAAACCTAATCTACTATGTAACAGTCTAGCTTTCTATTGCAATCCTTTTATTGAAATGTTTTAACTTTTCTTTTGGCCTTTAATAAAAAAAGATTTGATGTTTTTACGAAATGTTGAAACAAAAGGAAGTGTGGTGACGGCCTTCTACGTACGCCTCATTCTGATACGATGCCTCTGTCCCTTCTGAATTTAAGACGCTAAACGCCTGTCTCTTCCTTTCATATTCCTCCCCTACCTGTTTATTTAGCCACTTTGTTTTATACTCGTTTCTTTTATATTTATTACTCAGGGGTTATACACTAAGTGTTGTTTATCTAACAACAATGTTTTTAAGGCTGCCAATTTTTCTTCTGTATTTTTTTTCCTGCAAGACCGTCACCCTAATGTTTTGCTTGTAGGCTCTTCCTCAGCTCCAGTCAATATCCGGATAATTTATATCGCCCATTATTAAAACATGACCCAGTAAAGAATAACTCCTTTCCAAATTGACCAAAAACCATAAAACTTTCGCTTGAAGATTTATTACATTCCTTAGGGTGGTTTATATTCCCAAGTTATTTTCAAAGCGTTTTATTTAATTTATTTCAATAGACCTCCCCTTGAAATAGTGCTGTTTTGAGTCCTTCCTCCATGGATTTTATTTTGCTGGACAACATGGTATTTACTCCCACTCTACTCTCTACACGCTGCATTGCGATCGGCCTCCAACAAAGCCCTTGGCAGGACGGCTGGTGGTGTTTTGGCCGCTCTCCCATCGGATGCTCTTTCTGTGCCAGATTTGCTTTGCTGAGCTCCCATATGAATGAAGCTGTTGTGGTGCCCGGGTTTGTGAGCTGTGAGAATTTGTGCACAAAGGGACTATCTCATCGGCAAGAACACTGGGAGCGCTGAGCCCTACAGGAAGGCTAATTACAGTTAATGAACCAGAGTAACCGTATCAACGCAAAACACTCGTAACCTTTGCGTCCCTTATTTCTCTGTGTTTGTTTACCTGATTAATAGTACACTTTTTGGATTCACACCTACATTGTCACGTAGCGTTCAGATTTAATTCTATTGATTTTTAAATAAAATTATTCATAAAGTAAATTTTAACCCAGACCCTCAAAACCTAGAATAATTGTCATTACTCTTAACTTTGTGACCTATGCATTAGTAATTTCTAAGCATTTTGGGAACTGATTATATGTGTGTGTGTGTGTGTGTTACCTTCCACGCCTGCGTGTGCGCATGCGTCTGTGTCTACATACATACACTTGTGCATCTTCTGCACCTCTGGATAAATTGCTACATACAAATACACATCAATTTATATACATCAGTAATTTCAATACTGAATGAATTCCCTTAAATACTTCTATAGTAAATATATATATATATATTGGACAAACATATATTTACTATAGAAGTATTTAAGGGAATTCATTTAGTATTGAAATTACTGATGTATATAAATTGATGTGTATTTGTTTGTAGCAATTTATCCAGAGGTGCAGAAGATGCACAAGTGTATGTATGTAGACGCAGGCACACACATGCGCATGCGCATGCACACACGCAGGCGTGGAAGGTAACCTAGACAAATGTAGGAAGGTTAGGGATTTTTATACAGAGCAATCCTTTCTTTTTAAGGTCGTGCAACTATTCTTGACATTGTTAGAATCCAGCGGCCCGTCATGCAGTACTGGTTTTATTTATTTTGTAGAAACCGTATATTTATTTGGGGGCTGGGATGGGACTCAAGACCTGGCTGACTTCTGGGCGTACACCGTCAGAGACAACCATTGGATCGGCATTTCGAGAGATACTGAGAAAGAGGCAAGTTGTCGCCCACCCCCTTTATTTTTATTTTTGCTTCATTTTCTAGTTCATCTAATCTTCAAGGTCAGATTGAAATAAGTTTTGGGAAAATGTATTTATTAGTTGTTCATCTCGGTGAGTGTTGTAAAGCCATTTTATTTGAGCTTGTAACATATCAACTTCTTGATCCAATAAACGTCATCATACCCCCCTACTCCCGCTTTGTTGGAAGAAATGGCCGAGATGGCTACCCACCCTTCTTTGCTCATGGAGAATAGATGTAACACATCATGTTATAGCATGGATCAGTATCCCACATTTATTTCCAATAGTTTTCGGCACAGATCGTAACTGTTTGTCCTGGTGTTCTTTATTCTTTTTTTTTTTTTTTGCTGCAGTGATTTTTGTCCTATACAGGTTCGAGCTGCAGGAGTGTGCCGGGTCACCAGCTACTTTTTCTGCCATGTTATTGCGTTTATCGGGTGCTGTTTCATCGGGAAGCCTGTAATAAGAAACGAAGGATTAAATTAACTGCTCAGGTAGAATGGTGATGACACTTGCACATTGCAGGGAAACGCAGCTGTGTGAATTCACACCCAGTGCACATTTAATTGTTGTTTATTTGAACTCCCGAGGCAGAATTTCCTAAAGTTTGTTAGACTTTGACACCCTTTATACATAATTCTAAAAAGACATAGCAGCTGTCATCATTCAACGCCAGAGATCCACCCCAGCAATAAATGTATTTAGAAATACTTTCATGATGCTGAATATTTCCTGCTGGGGCGTTTCCGTGTGTCCAGAATACGTAACGTTTTGGAACTAAAAGGATACAGCTTCATCTTTGAGATACAATTTGTATTCTGCATCTTCAAATTAGGAATTTCTGCTCAACAGCCAAAGAGTTGAAGTGAATGGGTGCCTGACCAGTGCAGGGGTCGATGTAAATGTCCAGTAATACTATAAAGTGAAGAAACGTGTTTAATTACTGTTGGTAAATATCATGATAGTGCACACACAATGTTTATTAGAGACTCATACTTGGGCAAACAATGTTGGATCAATGCTAGAGTTTCTGACGTTCAGGATTCTGACCAGTGGGAAACTTGTAGAAAGGTTTTCTCTTGGCTGCTTGAAAGAGCCCTAACCCAATGGCCTTTATAAAAAAAAAAAAAAAAAGTCTTCCCGTCAGCCTGCTTGATGCCCCTGAACTGGGTGGGTGGCAGTGGGGTTCCTGGTCGCTGGAGGTCAGGGAGAGGCCTGGTATACAAAACAAAAAGCGGAACAGCTGCTTTAAATGGTATGGAAAATATCAGTCAGTTTTATCCATTTAATTTGGAGCCAATTCTTAATTAAAGCAAACTGCACCTTCTTATCCCATGGAAGGATGGTGATTCCTGCACTATTCTTGGTATTAAATGATCTGATTTCCCAAAGCCTCCACAATTTCCATGAAATAAATATAAACTATCTACGGTATTTTAATTGCCTCTTAAGAGACAAAACAATGTGAAATCCACAACGAAGCATATACTTCTACAAAAAGGTTTGTAAGAGCTATCTCTGCCACAGTGAGAGAGGCTCCCCATTCACAGGGAGGAATGAATCACAATGGCTTTGTGATCTTCCATCCGCACTTGTTCGCAAAGCATATATGTTCTGACACAAAGCGACTCCCACAGGTTCTGGAAAAATATCCTGACGTTCATTGCAATCAAACCTTTTGAGGCTATGATGATGGATATCATCTAGCTATTTTTATTTGTGTGGTAGTGTATACAAGAGCAGTTGCTTGGTTCTGCAAATAAAGTAATGTACTTGCTGCCTAATCATTTAATATTTGTAAAATACAGCAAGTTAAAACAAATTAACGTGTTCATTATGGGTGTGCTTTTGATTTCCTTCTACAGTACTGTATTTTTTTTTTTCTGTGAAACATTTTGGGTTCTTGTATTTTCTTTTCTCCTACAGAATGGTCCCAGCGCCCGATCCTGTCACAAGATGTGCATTGACACTCAGCGGAGACAGATCTACACCCTTGGCCGATATCTGGACTCATCCGTGAGGAACAGCAAGTCTCTGAAGAGTGATTTCTACCGCTACGACATTGATACCAACACGTGGACGTTGCTGAGTGAAGACACTTCTGCAGATGGAGGGCCCAAGCTGGTCTTTGATCATCAGGTCTGTTGTAACGGGGCATAAGTCATGTCCCACCAGAACGAATATGTGTATGAATATATATATTTCTAAACCACGTTCTTACCAGTGTCGTAGATCATTAGGTATCGTGACCATGTGCTTGCTTGTATGTAATAAGCAGATTACTTGTGTAGTGGTAACATAGTTGCGAAAAGCCCTTGATGTCGCCAGCGAATCCTTTTCTGCTTCGATTGCTTCCATAGCTCGATGAGCGGTGAACACCTTTTTCCGTAGCAGCAAGTGAAAGGACCATGCCATTTAATGAATGTCACTCGCTGCTGCTAGTGTAGTGTTATGAACGCTGTGTAACGGTTAGGACCTGTATGTATATCTTTATATAGCGCCATCCATGTACATAGCGCTTCACAGCTGTAACACACGTGACATAATAGAACATATAATGGGAACAAGTGCTTTATAAGACATTAAAAGTGACATTAGGAAAAGGAGTTGCTGCCCTGAAGATCTTACAATCAAAGTGGTAAGCAGGGAGAACATACAGAGACAGTAGGAGGGTGTTCTGGTAAGTGTGTCTGTAAGAGGTCAAGGTGGGTGCATATGAGATATATGGACCTATAGAACCATTTCATTTTTTTTTCTATCCACTTTGCGTAACCCAAACCCGCTTTCCTATGCTCCTACAAATATGATGGCTGTAATAGGGTATCTTTATTAAAAAAAAACAAAACATGATCTCTTCATATTTCCTGTAGAAGACATTACAAAAAAGATGCAAGGTGATCACAGTAAAACATGCCCCATTACTTAAATTCCCAACTACCTGTGATCTGCAAAAATGCCAAGTTATAGAAGAGTTTAGGATAGTACACAGACCAAATGTGTTATCCTGGAGCAGCAACCTGACTCATTGCGGTTCCCTTCTTACTGGACCCACAGGATTTGTTGTATATTTATTCCTTGGAAGGGTCTGAAAAACTTGTTATGGGTCTGAAAGACAGAAACATGTGGTTGTACTCTCAAAAGTAATATCAATAATAACGGTGAGAAATGGCAGCGTTATTCTGCCAGCCTAAGATATTGTTAGCGGGAGGTGTTTAGAAAGCCAAATGCAGTGAGAGCTTTAATTTACCAGCAAAGCAATCACATAGCAAACATAACGAATGCTTAATCTTCATTATCTCACCTGTACGGTTTTTGATATGATGGGCATTCCCCAATCTTTTTCTATATGTTCTGATGGTGACTGGTGCAAGCAAAATAAATGAAGATACTAAAAGTTGTCACTACCTTAAAGACAGGATAAAAGTAAAGTAAATTAGCAGGCAGAGATTCAGTGTGGCTGTT
This sequence comes from Ascaphus truei, assembly GCA_036426205.1. Lineage (NCBI taxonomy): Eukaryota > Metazoa > Chordata > Amphibia > Anura > Ascaphidae > Ascaphus > Ascaphus truei. Next base: position 191,484,461 of record CM071571.1, read on the forward strand.
GCATGAAGGATTTTAAAAGCATCCATTGGAACTAATTCCATGCAACGTAATGCACTGCATGTCTTATTATATTGTAAAATACCAAACTGATTATATTTCAGTTAATATATTTAGGTCATTCTGCAGTTCTTTTTTTAATAAAGATAAAGTTTACATTAATATTTTGAACCGAATGTGTAAACAGCCATCAACAGCTTAATGATGGGTAACTAAACATTTTGACAAACTTTTTTTTTTTAATTAGAAGCTGAACACCCGTAAAATTTTTAGGATTCATTCAAATTCACTGCACGTAGCAATGGTGTTTTAAGTATCGTCCATGTAAGAAGTGGGATAACATTTCCTATGAATAACTAAACCAGTCTCTGCTGTTCCTCTAGTGCCCGGAGCTACTGACCAGATGTTGCTCAGAAGTTCCCAGCACTCTTAGCGGAAAAAATAATGGAATAAGCAATCCATTTGTCCAAAAGAAAATACTTCAGTGAAAAACCATCATTAGATCACAGAAAAGTGGGTACAGAATCACAATCACATGGTGCATATATGTGCAAAAAACAGGCGTGACCCCCAGGTTCAGGCCTCTTCCCAAAGTCAAAAAAAGAGGCAGTGGTACTTCCCCATCTCCTGTTTATGAAAGAGTGCTGGGTGACGAGCGAATAACCAAAAAGGACGAAAGGATAGCGAGTTCCCCACACGATTCCCATTACAAACTCTAAGCTTGTTGAAGTTGAGATGCGTCCCTCGAAATGTTGCCCCCCTTATTTAGTTTACCCGGTTGATGTTCACTCCCTCAGTCCCTGTTCATTTAATGTATTGCTCGCTCGTGTTTTCACACCTATGGGGCGATTTTTCCCGGGTCCCTGAACAGGATTGCGGAGACCTGACGCCTCGCTAGGCTGAAAAGTATTTCTACGTAGAACTCTTTCTGACCACCTGGCTCTTGGCTGTTTTGGGGCTTTTTGACCAGGAACACCTGTGGTTTTTTTTTTTCCACGTCTAACCACTGTGTGATTGTGTATCCACTTTTCTGTCATCTGCCAATTGCTGGTTTCAGTAAAGTATTGTTTTTGGCTAATTGATTGCTTATTCTATTTTTTTGGCTAAGAGTGCTGGGAACGTCTTGTATGTGTGTATGATATTTTAAAGAGGATAGGGCCTCTCTTTCTGTTCTCGCAGCACTGTTTGTTTTTATGATTGCTATTAATCCATGTTGCGGAGGGTAGTGCTGTCTGAAGCATACATCTTTCCATTGGATGTTGGACAAACGATCTGCAATTCTTTGCATTAGACATTGGCGCTTTGTCGTTTTCTGCCGTTAGCCCTTTGGTCGCCCCAAGACAGTCACTACATGATGGGGTCTGGCACTTCCCAGGACATACGGACTTCGTCACGCCCCAAGGAGTGCTTGTTTTTCAGCTTGGATTACGTCCTGTGTTCCCGTGGAGTGCAGGATGTGATGTGAACTCTAGGGAAATGGACGTCACGGAGCTGGTTCGCCCTCATTGGGCGAACCGCTCACGTGACCGGCCCTGCGCTCACGGCAAGCGGGAAAATGTAAATTTTCCTAAGACCTACTCTTCCGCAAGCGCGCGGAAGCGTAGGCGAGCCCCTACTAAAGCCGCTCTCATTGCGGCTGTAGGGGCTCAGTGCCGAGCGGAAGCGCGCCTCTGCCCGCAAGCACTAAACATGGACGCGGCCTAAGGGTGGGGAGGAGCCAGAGGAAATCAAACACCTCCCAAGTCTCAGCTCACCAGGTTTACAAACTGCTCAAATTTAACCCCTTAACTATGTATCTGTTCTTAGTGCACACTGTTCCTAGTTGTGATTTACCTTTTTAAATGGAGTGACTTCATACTTGGCAGCAGCGATCCCTGAGGTTCAGAAGAGATGAATGGCCATGGTTCTGCTGCCCTGTTTTCCAAAAACATTTCCTGCCATCTTCGAATTCTTGCCTTCTATGGCAGTCAGAGACTAATGGTTATTGCCCTCTCCTGGCTGGGTTGGACAGGTACAAAATTCAAGCTTCTCCCATATTTAAGGCTGCACCTCCTCCCAGTTTTGTGTGTGTGTGTGTGTGTCAGAATAAATGAGTTCTTCAGTATTAGGTGATACCTTTTTTATTTGGACTAACAATTTGTCATAGGACAAGCTTTTGAGAGTTCTCCTCACTTCATCAGGTCGGTAATACTGATAACAGAGGAATCTATGGCTAAAACAGTGTTTGGGTGTAGGCTGGCGTCTCCTGTATCCATGTCCGCGTGACTACTTCCCTCCATATGTTGGGAGGCATGCAGTGGCATGTTGCCGGAGTTGACTTGGTGGCCCGGGGGCATATGCCTCTTTCCAGTGCTGCCTCTTATGTTTGGCACTGCCTCTTCAAAACATATCCCTAAAGGGCAGGTGTTTAAAAAGGCTTCTATAAAATCTAAATATCTAGTCTGTGGTTCATGCAATAAACTTGCTGATTAAGTGTAATAAAAGTTTTATGCTGCCCGTGTAGTATGTTAAAAAAAAAAAAAACAGCATATGGCAGATTTGATTTTTTTTTTTTTTAAATTAAAATCAGCCATGGCAGAAACATTTGTGACAAACGGTCTAGGTCCCAGGCTAGACCTATTAGATGACTCAATGGTTCAATCAGACCAAGCGTTTCCATATGCCTCCGATCAAGAATTTTTGATACCATGAGACACACAGCAGTAACACCACAGAGAAGACAGCATGTAATGCCCATCTGTTTGAGGAATGAAGTCTGTGCAAACAATTAGTGTATGGGCATTCAAGAACCCGAACAGGTGCGTTCTCTGCAAGATGTATTATTCGAGGGTTCCTTAAGGAAATCTTTTTTTTTTTCCATGTGAATAAAGCAATTAATAACATCGCTAGAGAATGGGAGCAACCAGATACTAAAGTGGCTACATCTAGATCGTTTGAGGATGTACCCATTTTAGAACCAAGAAATTAAATATTGGGAATCTGCTCCCACAGTGGTTGCTTCATTTCCCGGTTAACTGGGAGAATTACCTTGCATGTAGACTTTATCGAACGGTGGGAGCTGCTAATAAACCTGCAGTATCGGTAGCCTCAGCTGCAAGAACCCTTTGTGTATGGTTGGCCAACCTGCAGGAGGACATCCAGGACAGGGTCAAAAGATTTACACTATTGGAGGCGATTGAAGAAACACAGAAAGCAGCAGATTTGATTTGGATAGTATCTTCTGATTCTGTCTATCACTGTGCAAGAGCCATGGCATCTGAGGTGTCAACCAGAAGAGCTCTGTCTCCGGTCATGGTCAACAGATTGTGTGGCCTACCGTTTGAAGGTAGGTTGGGTAAATTAAGAACATTTCAGGTGGAAGGAGTCGGTACCTTCTGCAAGATAAAGACAGGAATTTTTTTTTTTTCCTCTTATTAAGCTACAAAATTATTTAGAGAGCCTAAAGCATATTAGCCAGGAAAACCTTAGGCACAGTCCAGTAGTAGACACATTACTCAATTGTTTTCGTGGCCAAAGAGGACAATCTAGGGGCCAATCAAGATTCCAGACCTAATGAAGAATTGAGGACCGTATCAATTCAAACAGCAGTTGGGACAAGAATTTCCAACTTTGTTGCGGACTGGGTCCATATTAATATAGACAAATGGGTGTTAGAAGTAATCAAAAAGGAATATGTCTAGTATTTTTCACCGCCTTCCAGCATGTTTTCTTTTACAAAATCCCCTGCACCCAGGCACAAGGCAGAGTTCAAGGGTCTATACCAAATTATTTCTCTTCTCCTGCAATCAGAAGTTATTTATCAGGTTCCAATAAGTCAAAGAAACACAGGATCTATTAGAGATTCTTCCTGGTTCAAAAACCACCCGGAGATTAGAGGGCACGTCTAGACTTCCGGAGAGTAAACAGGTTTTTCAGAATAATGTTCAAAATGGAATCGCGGCGATCCACACTACAGGCCATTCAACCAGGAGATTTCTTGACCTCAGTGGATTTTAAAGATGCATATGTCCATGTCCCTATGCTCGTCACATCACACAGTTCTCAGATTTTGCATCCAAGGTTTTCAGTTTCAGTACAAGGAACTGTACCTTTTCGGTCTCGCAACAGCCCTGGGAACATTTACCAAGACTTTAGTGGTAATTATAGCAAATCTGAGGGAAAGAGGTATTGCGATATGGCTATATCTGGATGACTTGCTGGTCAGGGCCAGTTCAAATCAAGTTGCACGTCACAACGCAGATATAGTTTTGCACAAACGATTAAAATACAGATGGTTAATCAACTGGGGGGGAAAGTCATCTCCTACCAGTCCAGCAACTAACATTTTTGGGAGTTCGTATCGATACAGCCATTGGAAAGGCACTTCTTCCGCAAGAAAGGATCCACAAGGTAATGGAGTTGGACGATTACCTCCGAAATCTGTCAACCAACGGAGCTCAATTGTATGAACACTCTGCCTATTTATGGCCACAGTCGAAGTAGTCCTGTGGGCTCATCTCCATTTGAGATTTTCAACAACTTTCTAAACGTATGGAACAAAAATTGGGAAGATCTCACAATCAATACAAATATGAGCAATAACAAGAATTTCCCTAGTATGGATGGAGAATGTACTCCATTTAAACACAGGCCACTTACTAGACGAGCCTCACTTGATCTTAACAGACTATATATCAACCAAGTGACCCACCGCTCAACCCAAGTCTAAAGGTACAGAGTGTAATAGGTAGGTGCACACGGGGAAAGTAATTAAAAAGACAAGTTGATCCCCGACATGGGATCCACAAAAGGCCCCGACAATGTTGCACTCAAACCTAGATTTTTTTTTTAGACATGATTGCGTCCCAAGATCTATTGTCTAAATAGATGGCCGCTAAAATAACATTAAAAAAAAGACTGGATCACAGGATGGATTAATACCTCCTGCTATAATGTTAGCAATCATATACCAAGTCAGATATAAAATGGAGAGTATTAAAATCCTCCTTTATTCCAATAGAATACATACAACATGGTATAAATATATAAGGGAAAATATGGAGAAATACAATATAAAATAACGATGAGGAGGTAGCTGACAAGTCTCGCTGTTCTGCTAAATGGGTGATTAACCCCAAATCTATAAAAGTGTAAAGCTGCAGTATACTGTAAGCAGTGGTAAGTGTGTAAAGTAGTAATCTATGTATGGGGGCTTCCACTTGTAGGATATTAGTGATGATCCACTGGGGGGTAGCATTACAGTGAGTATCAACAATATGTTCATACTGTGTAAATGATGATCAAAATGTATGACCAGATTTGGAATACATTTTTCAAGTTGTAAACATGAACAAATAAAAAGTGGTCAAGTAACTACAGCTAATATCCTGGGACTCCTCCAAGCAGATTTTAGCAAAGGTCTAGCTTTTAGTACCCCAAGGGTACAGGTTGCAGCTTTAGGAGCTCTATTTCAAAAGCCTCTAATTTAATTACGACATTTCTACAAGCAACAAATATAATTGGGGTGCAGATTAAGTATTTCTTTACCGACCTGGGATTTAAATCTGCTACTTGATACATTTACCATTTGAACCAATTGAAAATATATCAGTAAAGGAACTCGCATCAAAGAACTTTTTTGACCACTATAAAATTTGCGAGAGGAGTGAGATTCATGTGTTGTCTGCTGTTGAGCCATTTCCCATAATCCACTTAAATAAGATGGTCCTTAGGACCAATCCAGCATTGTTACCTAAAGTTGTGTCAACGTTCTAAAGATCTAAACCAAGAAATAATCCTGTAATCTTTCTGTCCAAAACCAAATAACAAAAAAAGGTAAATAACCTTCCTGGACCTTATTTGGTTAATCAGAACCTACTTGAAGAGAACAAAAAGCATCAGGGAAAAAAAAAATATTCCACAAGGGAAAAGGATGGGATTCCCGGCCTAAAAGGACACTTGCTACTTGGATTAGGAATGTGTTTGGAACCACTAGGGATATTGAGCACATTCTACAATGTCTATAGTGAAATGATGGGCTCTCTAAGCCGAAGCGACATGTAAAGCAGCGCTGTGGTCATCGGTTCACACGCTCACAACATTTTATAAAGTCTATGTACCGGCTTCCACAGAAGAAACATTTGACCGCAAAGTGTTAGCTGTAGTTACAGTACATAAAAAATAAAACCTGTTGAGCTTTTCCTTTCTGTATTTATCACATAAGCTCCTTCTTTGTTGGTTTGTGAAAATGTGCCCTTGTATTCTCCAACGTCTTAGCGTGAAAATACACCGTCTGCCGACTCGTGATGACCTTCAACCTCCGGAGGATTTAGCCCACTCTTAAAGCACTGATGATCTGGGAAAACAAAATGGTGGACGAGCTCGGAGGAAAGCAGTAATTGAGTCAGACAGTGAAGCTTTGTCAAAAACTGTTCTCCTGTTTATTGAAGGGTATACAGCCAGTTTATATAGCATAATTTCTTTGAAAAGTGCTGAGCACACTGCCAACCTTAAAAGGCACTCAGCATTATTCTTAAAAATAAATAAATAATTTCAGTTTGTTCTTCACCGTTCCCTGGTAATTGCTCTGGTACTTCCCATTCGTCTGACTACCATGGAGGGCAAAGAGGAAAATGGAAGCCTTATTCTTACCAATCATTTTCTTTCCTCGTGCCCTCCATGGCAGTCCTGCTTTCCTCCCTCGCGTGTCTTTCCTGTTGGCGCTGGGCGTTTTGGTGTAATTTTAGCTTGGGGAAACCTGTAAAACATCAGGGAAGAGGAGCCTTGTGTACAGGAATTTTTTTTTTTTTTTAACCTGTCTAACCCAGCTGGTAGAGGGCATTAACCATTTGTCTGACTGCCATGTCGGGCCTGAGGAAATAAAATGATCGGTAAGAATGATTCCCCTTTTGTGTGGTGGAGTGGAGACTGATGATCCTTTCCTATGTGGCGGTTTAAGCCTTTCAGGTTATCCAGAAGGAAAAGGTTTTCTAGGCATGAGGCTAAGAAAAACCCTTGCGACAAAGTACTTTGGATATGGGCACCTGTAAACTAGATTGAAGACCTGTTCTCTTCTGTGTGAAGCTACTACGTTTCCAATGAAATAATTGTCACTAGAGAATGAGACACAAATACCTATCCAAATTAGCGTTGCCTATCAGATTTTGGAGTTCTTTGCGCGCTCCGCCAACACGTACAGGACAGTAAAATTCCAACAGACAACACAGTACATAGACAAATACAACATAGTGTCTTCAGAGTATAAAGTACTGCAGCATGAACTGTTTTATGAGGATGCTTTGACTTCTGATTTTAAATTAATGCTTTTGCTGGGGGGGGGGGGAGTTCAGTAGTAATTTTTATCGTATTCAGTAAATGTACTGTAACTCTCCTTGGATGTAACCGACTTTCCGAATTTTGTGCCCGCCTATTCCAGATGTGTATGGATTCCGAGAAGCACATGATCTACACGTTTGGCGGCCGTATCTTGACCTGTAACGGCAGCGTGGATGACAGCAGGGCCAGTGAGCCCCAGTTCAGTGGGCTTTTCGCGTTCGAGTGTCAATCAAGAACCTGGAAACTGCTTCGAGAAGACTCGTGCAATGCCGGGCCGGAGGATATCCAGTCCCGGATAGGGCACTGTATGCTCTTCCATTCTGTAAGGAGCTTCCAAAACAATGTGTTCACCTGTAATATTAACGTTGTGCCCGGCAGAATAATAAGGCCAATACTTAGTTGTGGAACCCCGGAGAACAGGGAGAATTACAGTACCTAGGGTCACTAGAAGAAGCTAACGGATAATCTTGCCCAGGATTTCCTACTTTAGTGGCTACTTCCGTAACCACAAGGTGCCTCCCCATTTGGCGGAAATGGTATGTTACTTTTTTTCTGGTTAACTTTTTGATCCTCCACGGGGTCTTTGTGAAGACCTGTATACGACCTGTAATATATAACCTGAAGCAACTTTAACTGTATACATTGTGGTCATCTTAAAGCTGCAGTTTAAGCAATATCCTGCATGTGTATTTTTGTTTAATAAATCAGTTCTTTACTATGAGAAAATACTTGTAGTATTTAAAAATAATTAAAAAATTTTTTTTTAAGACATATCTAGTAACTATGCTAATGTAACAGGCATTTTTGTTCCTATAGCAACCATATACAAAGTCACACCTCTTCCCCCTTCTGAAACGGCATCACCTTTTTGAGCCCTGCCCTCTCTAGCAGTGAACCAATTGCATCTAGTGCCTGCCTGGTCACATGATCTTCCTCACAGAACTTTGGCTGTCAGTGCAGCAGAAGAGGACCCAAGATGCATGTAGTGAACCCCCAGCTGGTTTTCAGCGATCGATTACAGGAGAACGGACCGATCAGCAATTTAGCTAATCACTTGTCAGGGTGTAGTTGTATTGATGCACATATTGAATAAGTTTTTTTTTGTTTTAATTACATATTGAACTGCAGCTTTAATAGCTATTTTTAATTTTTTTCTTCCCAGAAAAACCGATGCCTGTATGTGTTTGGTGGACAGAGATCAAAGACCTACTTGAATGACTTCTTTAGCTATGATGTGGACGGTGACCATGTAGAAATCATCTCAGATGGTACCAAAAAAGACTCTGGCATGGGTAAGAGAGGTTTGTGTAATTTGTGTTATACTCTTAACGAGACATTGTATTTTCAATAGGGTGAAAACTCTCACCTTTGTACAGTACCATTCTGCCATATAGCATCATGTTAATGTTTGGCATGCTACGTTTCTGTAGTTGCATTGCTACAGGAATACATGACGATAAGAGAGGCAGAATTATAATCCAGCTCCCTGAGTAAATGGACATATTTATTGAGACTAAAAATAGAATGTAAAATGTCTCCTAGAATTCCCAGTTGCGCATACAGTGGATTATAACAGTAGTGTTTGTATTCGTTTTCATTGGGGCGTCTTTCAATCTCCTAAACAAAAAAAAAGTATATATTTAGATGCTTTCATAAAGCTGTTCATAATAAATATATATTTTAACTGCCAACATGCATTTTGTGTCTTTGATACCTAGCACCAAGAGTTAACATGCTACTTACTGTACTGCTTTAGCTTTTAGATAAGAAGTTCTGATATACAGGCACACCCCGCATTAACGTACGCAATGGGACCGGAGCATGTATGTAAAGCGAAAATGTACTTAAAGTGAAGCACTCCCTTTTTCCCACTTATCGATGCATGTACTGTACTGCAATCATCATATACGTGCATAACTGATGTAAATAACGCATTTGTAACAGGCTCTATAGTCTCCCCGCTTGCGCACAGCTTCGGTACAGGTAGGGAGACGGTATTGCTGTTCAGGACATGCTGACAGGCGCATGCGCGAGCTGACGTTTGCCTATTGGGCAATATGTCCTTACTCGCGAGTGTACTTAAAGTGAGTGTCCTTAAAGCGGGGTATGCCTGTATTTTGGCTGTGAGAGGCTCAGAAAAATCTTTAGTTGTGCTCTTTTCTGCCAAAGCTCTGGGAAGGATTATTGACTGGCTGATTATTCATTCTGCCGGTACAATGCTTATTGACTGGCTGATTATTCATTCTGCCGGTACAACGCTTATTGACTGGCTGATTATTCATTCTGCCGGAACGCTTATTGACTGGCTGATTATTTATTCTGCTAGTGCAAAGAACAGTAGAAAAATCAGAGCAACATTAGAAAATGCATCATGTCGGCTTGGAACTGATCGTGAGAGGGGTTGCTTTTTTTTTTTTTTTTAACTTTCTTGCCTGCCATAAAATGTCTATTTCCCACCCACCTCGGCAAAAAGGCTAATGGCGATTTCCATTCATGGCTATGGCAGATCTGTGCTGCATAGCTTCTGCTTTGATTCTATGGTTTATTGAAACATAATGCTCGTTGTTAAGATGAAGGATTTGAGCTCCAAGATTTGCAAAAGTCTTGATTCCTAATAGGCACTGGAAACCTAGTGAGCCCAGCTGTGGGACATGTGCCGATACAATGCATAGACCGGGTGTCCATTCTTCCTTACCCTCACGTTGCAAAATATTCATCTGTAAAACTTGATTAGGATTGATGCCCAACATTCGTTTTGTTTTCACGTGGGTTTCTCTTTCCGGGTTCAGCTCTCCTAGTACCGAAGCAGACTAATGACAGTGGCATGTGTAACAGGTTCAATTAAAGTGATTTGCCTCCTTGGAAAACAAATCAGACAAGTTTATAAGTATTTCTAAATAAAAAAAATTGTTGTGTGTTTTCGCTGTAACCAAATGCTGCAGAACAGCGGTCTCCCAACCTTCGTTACATTGTGCACCCTCTCCTACAAAATATTTATTCAGCGGACCCCTAATTAATAAATCTTATTGCCTATTCATCAAACTTGCTATCAAAACTGTGACCAATCCCAGGCAATATAGTGTCCTGAACTCGAAGGGGGAACACGTGCATAAGGCCTCAAACTGCCCTTAATGTGCGCAGACAGCGTGCGTGGGGGGGGGGGAGGGGAGGAACGGGGTACATCTGTCAATCACTATGGGAGCTAAATGCGCACTACCCACACGGGCTCAGGAAGCCGCTATACCGCCATAGATTCACCATTCCATATATTTATTTGACAGAACACGGATTTATTTATTTATAAAATGTTTTACCAGTAAGAAATACATAGTTTCATCTCGTTTTCAAGTATGTCCTGGGCATAGTTATGATGACAGATAATGGTTACACATACTGTACATAGTTACATTAAGTTAGCAGAGTTATACGTTATATACAAGACATTGCTGGTGTCACACAAACCCACTAGGAGTTCTTTGTTGGGAATCACTGCTTTAGACGGCTGTCCTTTTCTGCAGACATTTATGATAAAATTATGAGTCTTAGACGCGAATATATGTATATATTCAATGGTCTTTTCTTTGCTCTTTGTAAACTATGATGAGGCCATCAGTACCAGATAATATTACAATGACACCTTCTATCCCTTCATCAAATCTTTGGACCACATTGGGGGTTGGTGCGGGAGGAGGGACCCTCCTCGTTATGATCAGATCTAGATGTACAAAACCAAGTGGTCCAAAGGGGAAAGCCATGTAAGGCAAAGAACAAGAAGTCCCCAATTCTGCACTCTAACCTCAGTAGTACAATATTCAAAAATCACCTTAAACGTTATTACTAGAATCAAAATGATCAATCTTCAGATGTTGTTATATGCTTCTAAAGGAAAAGAACTATCAATATATTTTAAAAGCGGATAGTGTCTGTCTGTAGTTGCCGTGTGGCAAATCGCAACTTATCTAATCGCAACACCTGATTCTTGACTGTCTAATTTAGCTTTTGCCTCATGAAGCGCTCATTTGAAACATGTCCCTGCTTTTAAATAGCCTCTCCTGTTCTATCTAAAATCACCTCCGAGTATAGAGGTGAAGAGAAGTGGGATGTTTTTGCGGTAGGGTAGAAGTGTTTTATAGAAGAATAGATACAATAGCTGTAATAACTCCTGACAGCTATTATAGTACAGTAATACCAAATGTTCCCTTGTACAGTATTCAGTAAATGAGTCTACTGCTATAAAGTAAATACAGCGTCTCACAGGTAGTCGGACAGTCCTACAGATACGCCCACACCTTTCCCCAGTGCAGAGTGTGGTATACAACATCATAACCCATTCGACGCGCGTTTCGCCCTAACTGAGCTCGGTCGAGGGGGGTGCAACGAGTATCGCCCCTTCTCATTGCACAAATACGCATGATGCTGTCACCCTTTATTATCAGTTTTTTGGATTTATGGGGATAACTTCAAAGATTGAGAGCAGTGAGTTCCCCTTCGTGGGGGTTGTGAGCGTTTTTCTTTTATATTTTGGAATCACCCACAATTATTCGTAATCTCATCTGCATATGGTTTATTTGGGGGTGGGGGGGAGGAGGGGCTACAGTGACGTGTTAAAAAAAAAAAAAAATCTATTTTGGGATGACCAATATATCAGTGCTATTGATTGGAGAGCACAGCTCCTGTTGATCGAGGCACCCCCATATTTGTGCGAGAACAAGTTTTCCAGAGGGGTCTTGAAAAAATAAACTCCTTTGCATATACATTTAAATGTCGTTTTACACTTCTATTTCACAAGATCCCACAGGCACTTTTTTTTATTCCCACAAATATGGGGTTACCTTTGACACTGGCAGTGCATATAGGGTATCCCAATATTTGTAAGAACAAATCCTTTCGGGGGTTGGTTGGAGTGGGGAGGGCAAAGAATGTAACAATGTTTTTTGTGTATCACATAGTAAGGGACAAGTTACATAATCTCCTTTCTATAACGGTTCATTCCAAGACCCCTCTCACTATTACTTTGGTTGTTTACTTTCAGCAAATGCACATTGTAAGGGTGCGTCATAGTTTAGTTCATAACTCTGTGAGTAAATAGCCATGCATTCAAATCGATCTCATGCTACAGATGCAGCGAGAGTCTATCTCCGCGGTTAAAGAAGCAAATGTCAGCGGCACCGGAGACTGCCGCGATCACGCTGCGGGGGTCCATGCTTCTTAAAAGTCAGGGGTATCGAAGACAACTTAGCTACAGTACACCTGTACTTTTGCACCCACCACCCATTTCTCATGTATAAAGATTAACTAAACAAAAAGCAAATGTATTGAATGTTATATTTCCTAAAAATAGATTAAATTAAGCTTTATACTGTATGGTGTAATATGGTCCATTGACACAAATGTGAGTAGCATTATTATATATTGCTTTGCAAAGAACAACAAATATAATATATTTTATATTGTATATGTTTTGCATATAAATGCGTTTGCAGGAGTCACGTGACCTAGTATGCACTGGAGACCAACAGCAAATAAAGTTTCACTTTTATAAGTTTAAAGATATTACTAAAGCTTTTAGATGCCTTTTTGATTCGTTTGTTTGCTTTCTTTCTTACAAATTACAATAACGTGTAGGCGTTAAACACTAAATGGTCTTGATTTTAACCGTTTTGCTGTCAAAGAACCTTGCAAAGCCACGTGGTGTTGACCTCTGGCAATGGAAGGCTTGAGGTTAAGGGTCATTGTGAAGAGAACTCGATTTGGTTTTGTGGAGTGAGGCGGCTCGACCTCTGCATACTATTTAAATTGCAGAGCCGCGTGTGTGTGTGTGTGTGTGTTCAGTATTCACAAGGTTTGTTGTGGTGCCAAGCAAGGTGTGTAAGGGCCCAGCGGAAACAGGACGCAAAATAGCCTGAGCCAGCGCTGAACTGAAACAGGACCCAAAAGTGCGGAATAAAGCATCATCTTGCAGGTGAAGCAGGATTTGTTATTAAAAACAAATATAGCCTTTTCTCTTAAACCATCCAGTCTCCCAGTACCTGTGGCTGCAGCCGGCTACGGCCTATACCTTTTTATCTCCATGGGCACAGGATCACATGGCCCCGATTTCTAACATTAGAAATGGAAGACCATGAACAGCATTAGGCACAAGCAAAAATGGTATGCTATCCAGTGGGAGCGTTAAGAGCCGTCCGCTTGCCAGTTCTTGTGACATTCCCTGAAACACAGGAGGACACTATATAAGGTTTAAATAGACAGGATAGGGGGAACTGCTGTGCTCTGCTACTAGAATGGTGGGCAATCCTATTCTACCATTTTTCTTTCCCCCCCCCCCCCCCAAACCTTTCAGCTAATGGCTTTACCGTATGTTTTCCAGATGAAGATTTTCAAAGTTATCTTGTTTTCTCAGGAGAGCAAAAATTTAGGAAGAACATCGATCATGTAATCAAGTCAGTTGTAAGGAAGGAGGGTGGTGAGCAGGTGCTCAGACCTTTAATGGCACAGAGGAGGCTGTAATGGATAACTCATTACATTACATACCTCATTTAGGTTCCATTTCTCACACAGTGTTAACTGCTGCCTCTTTCATATTTACACCCAGACCTTCTCCAGCTCGCAGCCAGGAAAGATGTCTATCTTTGTTGGCCAATTCAGGTTACCGTTGATGGAACTGTATATAATAATGATAATACCAATATCAAGGGGTGAAGGTTGTGAAATGGCACCCCTGAAGGGTGAAGGTGTAAAGATGTACATCATCAATAAAGGGGTGTGAGCCCTTATGTACTAAGTGGTGCTAACATAGCACCATTTAGTAGTTGTGGACTTGAATCCAATACGCCACTACCCATACAATGTATTCCCATGTAAAAACCCATACAATGTATTCCCTTGTAAAACCCATACAATGTATTCCCATGTAAAAACCCATACAATGTATTCCCATGTAAAAACCCATACAATGTATTCCCATGTAAAAACCCATACAATGTATTCCCATGTAAAACCCATACAAAGCGTTACCATGTAAAACCCCATACAATGTGTTCCCATGTAAAACCCATACAATGCGTTACCATGTAAAATCCCATACAATGTGTTACCATGTAAAAACCCATACAATGTGTTCCCATGTAAAACCCAATACAATGTATTCCTATGTAAAAACCCAATACAATGTATTCCCATGTAAAACCCCATACAATGTGTTACCATGTAAAACCCCATACAATGTGTTCCCATGTAAAAACCCATACAATGTGTTCACATGTAAAAACCCATTCAATTGTTCCCATGTAAAAACCCATACAATGTGTTCCCATACAATGTATTCCCATGTAAAAACCCATCCAATGTATTCCCATGTAAAAACCCATACAATGTATTCCCATGTAAAAACCCATACAATGTGTTACTATGTAAAAACCCATACAATGTGTTACCATGTAAATCCCCATACAATGTGTTACCATGTAAAAACCCATACAATGTATTCCCATGTAAATCCCCATACAATGTGTTACCATGTAAAAACCCATACAATGTATTCCCATGTAAAACCCATGCAATGTATTTCGATGTGAATCTTGATGTTGACTGAATTTAGTAAGGCTGCAATTGTTGGGTTGTGTTTGAACTTGCACCCTTGCACTTACCTTCAAAGTCTTGCAAGATTTGAAAGGATTTCAAGTAACCCCTCCCCAGCAGCAATAGGAAATGCTCACCGTGTGCAGCTTTTTAGAACATAGTTTTCACAGATTTGGTAAAAGGGACCAATATTAATAAAGGTGAGAGCCAGCTGTGAGAGCGGGCGTATTTCTGCTACTCTACCCGTTGAATTGAGGGGGCATAGAAGAAATGCATATTTCAGAGACCGGTGCTGCAAACCATTTTCTCCTGCAATACATTGTCTTATCTGGCAGTGAAGAGGTTAACCCTATGCCCGTGCCAAAGGGTCTGTAACGCATTGCGTACGAGCCGAGGTATTAATCCTGAATAATGCACGTTTATATCTGCCCTATAAAGGATAGTACATTCTTGCTGTAAGCTGCAGCGGTAGGACATCTGCTTCCTACGTTTTGGCATTTTAGGTTCAAGTTGGTGCTGGTAAGGGGATGTTTTTGCCGCCTCGCCAGTTTCACATGGATCATACTTCTTCATATTAAAAGGTTTGAGTGGGCTGAATAGAAGCCAGGGAGATTAGAAATCAAATCATGGAAATGTGTCTGAAGTGGAAGCACTTGTGTCCCCCAGGCTTGCAATTACAAAGATAAATAACTATACTTGCTCAAATTGTGATTGAGGTTAAAGTACCAAAGTACCTAAGCCTAATAACTAGCTAAATTACAGGTAGGGGACAGGTAAGAGCTTTTCCTCGGCCCATACACGCACTGTAATGTGTAGCACACACGGTCTGTCGTACACATACAGAACAATCGGGATTAGTGTTCTCCTCCCTCCGACACATGTTGCTGTGAAGCAGCAGCGCCACCTACAGTATTCCGCAGCTACTGAAGGTGTATAAGCCAGCAAGGTTTGTGGCCGCAGCATGTACAGTATATAGTCATGGACAGAGTTCCCATTGCAGTCAGTCACATATACGGTAGTATGAAGAACACGCTGCATGTGTGAGTTTTTACATGGGAATAGCTTGCAATCTGCAAGTGTCACAATGTATACAGTTGCCTGTGAACTGCAGATAAGCCCGGTGATGGTGTTTAGAAAATGAGTAGTCTGATGGGAAATGCCAACACCGCTGAAGCTATTCAGCCTCACTTGGATGCCTTTGCCAGCTATGTTGTGACCGTGGGCGGTTGCTTTTCTGTGTGTGGGGAGGGATTGTTCCAGCTGCCAAAAATGATTTGATTCTGCAGCTAAACGGCTGAGGCCTTGCAAATAATTTCGTGATTCCTTGTTTTAGGTATTCAGGACTTTTTCCCCCCCTGTTTTTCTCCTGCTCTCCCAGGTGCAGTGGGCTCTCAGAGACCGTAAGCCGCGTCCATAATGGAATGCGCTAGCTTCCGCGCGCTCTCAGGTGTCCCGGCATCGCACTTGAAATACAAACTTGTTTGTATTGCGAAGCGCTGCTTTCCCTCCAGTGCATGTGCACGCAAAGGGCGAGTTCACTGTGCGCATATTCATTGGCATACTAGTGTAGCTCGCTCCGTATCCTGCACTATGGACGCGCCTGAGGCCTCGCCCCCACTGCTTGCGGCTGCGTGCGCGGTGCAAACAAGATACCGCCCTCTGAGTCCGGCCCCATCACTGCCTGCGCGTGCCTATAGAAAGCGCGATGCCAGACTACCTTTGCCAAAAGAAAACATTTTTGTCTTTTCACCTAAATTTAAACATTTACTAGCTTTTCTAGATTAAGCTCAGAAACCTTCATTTAAATGCCATAGACTGCAATTATTGCTACTTTGCGTTGCCTGTTGATATTGTTCTCTCACCAGCTGTAGTGGTCTTTCACAGGGGGAGGATTTCTACATCTTACTTCCTCCTTAATAAAAAGTCTTTATTTTTTCAGGGTTCTGAATTAATATAAATATAGGTATCTTGGCTATTAAAAGTATTAAACATTTATGTAATTTAATGGACCAACATTGATACCCTTTTTTAGTCTTTATTACAAAATCAAAATCACAAATTTTAAGCTGCAAAGATGTTCGCCTCTGCATTCTGCTTTTGATGGCATAAATATATAATGCTTCCTTAAGGATCCCTAATGTACGTTTGCCTTGTTTACTTTTGATTCCTCAGTCCCTATGACGGGCTTCACTCAAAGGGCGACCATCGATCCTGAGCTAAATGAAATCCACGTCTTGTCAGGTCTCAGCAAAGATAAAGAAAAAAGGGAAGAAAACGTCAGGAACTCCTTCTGGATCTATGACATAGTGCGGAATAGCTGGTAGGTTCATCTTCTTATTAATGCCCAGGGGAATAAGAGCCGGTGGCCGTGCTTCCCAACCCCAGTCCTGAAGAACCCACAACAATCCAGGTTAGAATGGACTGGGGCATCGGCAACGGAGCTGGTGGCTGTTGAGGACTGGAGTTGGGGCACCCATGGTGTATGGTGTAGTTGTCCATGCGATAACACAACGTTATCTTCTAACCAGGGTTGGCCAACTCCTGTCCTCAAGGGCCACCAACCAACAGGTCAGATTTTAACGATAGCCCTGCTTCAGCACAGGTGGCTGTCATTGACTGAGCCACCTGTGCTCGAGCAGGGATAGCCTTAAAACCTTACCTTTTTGGGGACAGGTGGTTCTTCAGGAGTAGCAACCACAGGTCTATAGTATTGGGAAAAACACCTCCCACCGTTATATCTGTGTGGTCTGTTTATATACCTGCACACTTCAGCCATTTATTGTACTCAAGTTTAGGTTTTACCATAAACAGATACATACACAAACATGAGATGTGATCATTAGGCAGAAAATTACAAGAGTATCAATGTTACAAAAAAAAAAGAAATCTGAAATGTAATGGGTATCTGGTGCTACAACGAGAGGGTCACTGGTGGAGGACACACGGACAATGATGATGAGTTGGGGGAATTTTGTGGGCCATAGATTCATTTACACTCGAGTTGATATTGATCTCCCAAACATAAACTGTAACAAAAGCAATGCCAGGGCTAAAGGTTTCACTCGTTGACCTTGGAGATCTGAAGGCATCGAGTTTCCACAGGAAACAGTGTTGAGCACAATTTTATTATCCTTTTGCCTCCTGTTTCTTTAGCTCTTTCTTTTTAATGACTGTAACACAGCCAATTTAGACAAAGCTGTGCGGTATATCTGGAATAGCTGCTGAAAGCTTGTTTGAAAACCCCTTGGGTGCCAGAAAACCGCCTGTAAAGCATTGCAAAGGGGTTAAAAACCCCTTCAGTGCAAGAGGACATTGTGGTGTATCCTGACTCCCTAAGGATATTGGGATTGTTAGAGAGCAGGGCTTTCGTGCATTGTCAGTGCAGGGATGGCCAACTACAGTCTTCAAGGGCCACCAACAGGTCAGTTTTTAAAGATATACCCCTGCTTCAGCCCAGTTGCTGATTGAGCCACTGATGCAGCCACCTGTGCTCAAGCAGGAATAGCCTTAAAGCCTGACCTGTTGGTGGCCCTTGAAGACTCCTGTGTTAGTGTATGTTTGGTCTGAAGCATCTTTCTCCACCACTGACCAGTCTGCTAGTTTGTGAGGTAGGGCAGATTACATGGGGACACCACCGTATGAGAAGAGGTCCTCTGAGCAACCTCCTCCCTAAAATCTAATCCATAATATTGACATCAGTGGTAGTGGGCTACAGGCCGTTTTCTTTCTTCTGCAATTCTATGTACATGCAAATGCCTGTACATTGGAAGGGACTATATTTCCTGGACAGAGGGGTTTCAGGTGGTGACTGGGCTGTTCTGCAACCAGGAAACCCACTTAATGTGTTTCCAATAAGGTTTAAAAAAAAAATAATAATAATAATAATAAAAAATCTAAAACCTATCATCTCACAAATGGCAACCAAACCTGGGCATAGAAACTAGGGTCACTGTTCGTGTTTAAACCCCTTCCCAGAACAATGCCTTGCAGACCCGTGTGACCGCGAAGGGATAATACGGGTCTGTACAATACATTGAAGGTTTGTTCATCGCTTTATCTCCCAAGATTAAGGAACCTGTGGACAGCATGAACTAAGATGTGTGTTGGGCTCACGTCGTGCACAATGCTTGTGGATGTTCGCCTCTGCTCTGTTACTCCACCAGTGAATACCCAGAGCCAGATGAAGCATTAGAAATAATAATTTGTCCGTTCTGTAGTTATTTCTGCGTGGTGGTTTCTCTGTTTTGACAGCTGAGTGGGTGTTATGTGGCATAACAAATTTCGGCCTATAAAAGCATTATCTACATGCAAATCAGCGGGTCATTTGTTCTGGAAACGAGCGATAAATATGTTCATTTTAGCCTACAGTATCAGTTTCTTCTGTTTTTGAGTCTTAAATGCTTTATAATAATTACACAAACACACCTGTCTATATATTAATACATAGGTGTGCGTGGTACGTATGTAGGAAAGAGAGGGACACGTGCAGCACCCATATGCTCCACTTACAGGATACATCCAATGATGTTGCCCATATAGAATTGCTTATTGGCGTGGACATTTGACTTCACAGCAGCCATGATAACGTGGTTATCTCGGGAACTGGTGGATCCTTAACAGTGAAGGGTCCCATTCTGTAACTGGAGATCTTCCGGGTCAGAACCTTTTTAACGGAAGCCAGGTACACATTCATTTATTTATTTCATTTTTATTTCAGGTCCTGTGTCTACAAGAATGATCAAGCATCAAAAGAAAACACAAATAAAAGCCTTCAGGAAGAGGAGCCCTGCCCACGCTTTGCACACCAGCTTGTGTATGATGAGCTGCACAAGGTACGTCTCGTGTTGTCTGAAAGGGTTTACTCGGAAATATTGAGGCTGGTAAGCACAGCACTTCCTGGTACATTGTACACAGTGTATATCGGGGTGGACAACTCCAGACTTCAAGGGCCACCAACAGGACTGGTTTTAAGGATATCCATGCTTCAGCACAGGTGGCTCGGGGATCATATATGTGCATTTGGGTTATGGCAGGGGTGCTCGACTCCAGTCCTCAAGCACCCCTACCTCTCCCCCCAACAGGTCAGGATTTCCCAGCTTCAGCACAGGTGGTTTAATCAGAGGCTGTTGAAGACTGAGCCTCGAGCCACCTGTGCTGAAACTGGGACTGATTGAGCCACGTATGCTGAAGCTGGCACTGATTGAGCCGCTTGTGCTGATGTGTGTGTGTGTGTGTGTGTATATAGATATCCTTAAAACCTGACCTGTTGGTGGCCCTTGAGGACTGGAGTTGGCCACTCCTGGTGTATAACGGAAGACTGTAGCCTAATTTGTGGAAGACTGTACTCTATATACCTCTGTAGTAAGGTAACTATGATACTGGCTCTGGCCAGCTTTTAATTGCACTACTCACCAAAGCATATGCTTTATTTAACCCCTTCAGGGCTTTCTCACATTTTCACTAGTCCATGGGACAATAATTACATATATTCGGGGTAGGTACCTGCAAATTCGATTTTATGCCTTGACGTTGGCTGCAGCCTTATAACGCTTTGGCCAAAGGGTTTAACTAAATAACCCTTATTCATGAGATCACCATTTTATTTTAGCCTTATTGGTAGGAGCGCAGGAATCGTTCTTTTTGTTTTACTCCTGGTGTATACACTGGTCAAAACAATCTTAATCTTCAGTAACATGCGCACTCATCGTGGAGTAGAGAATCAGAACTTCTAACATGTGCAGATAGCTGCATATGGGTCAGCGCTATAAAAGGATTCATCTTCTTTTACTTGTAATGAGTCCATAGTGAATGAGTTACCGCTCTATGTAAAAAAGCAAGTTTTAAATCCGTTGTACATGTCAGATTTCTGAAATGCCGGTATCATGATTAACTTCCATGGTACCCTGGTGTTTCTGGGGCAGGTGCATGAATAGTGGTATACGAATGAGTATGTGCTCTGCTCTGGAGAGTTTGACTCTT
This sequence comes from Ascaphus truei, assembly GCA_036426205.1. Taxonomy (NCBI): domain Eukaryota; kingdom Metazoa; phylum Chordata; class Amphibia; order Anura; family Ascaphidae; genus Ascaphus; species Ascaphus truei. The sequence goes on from CM071571.1 coordinate 191,505,329, forward strand.
GTTCCGCACGGAAGTTCTATTTTGGAATACTGTAATGTGCTTCATTCTAGTAGCCGTGTTGGTTTCTTAAAATGTCCCTTGCAAATGTAATTGTATAGGGCAAAGAGATAACCGGGCTGGCCCCTAGGTGTAGTGCAACTGTGAATGAATACAATAAAAGTGAAACCGTGACCCCCAGTGTTGACAGGCAATGACAGTAATTCAAGGGCCCACAATTGCCAATGACTGAATATTATGTAAAATATACCCACTCAACCTTCACAATAAGAAAAGTCTCCGTTTTCCTTAGATAACCGTGGATAAATGTGGTGAGGGAGCAGGATATCAACATACAAGAGAAGAGAAAAGGACAACAATAGTGCAACACTGGGGTTGAAAATCGATCGTTCAAATGCAGTAATTCGCAAACATTATATTCACATAAGTGTGAATAAGCAAAGCATTTCACACTATAAGTGTGCAGGAACAGGGGTCCCACGTGGGGGACCCTCTAGATGCAGAATAGGTGGATAGGATGAAAATTTAAGCAGTAAGAATGAGCAGTAATATACAGAGAGATTCGGGCGAGAGACGTTCTCACCGCTCCTCCGGGAGTCGTGAGATTCCTGACGAAGCTATTCAACATAGCGAAACGCGTCGAATTGAGGTCAGAATGGAGCGACATTGTGGTGGACGGACGCCCAGCTGACTTGGTGCTTCTTGCGGCCGCACTTAGGAGCACCAGCTGCACAGCTTTTGCATTCCATCAGGCGTGACTCCCGGAGAAGGAGCGGTGAGAAAGTCTCTCGCCGGAATCTCTCTGTATATTACTGCTCATTCTTACCGCATAAATTTGCATCCTATCCACCTATTCTGCATATAGAGGCTCCTCCACGTGGCACGACTGTTCCTGCACACTTATAGTGTGATATGCTTTGCTTACTCACACTTATGTGAATATAATGTACTGCATTTGAACTATCGATTTTCAACCAGTGTTGCACTATTGTTGTCCTTTTCTCTTCTCTTGTATGTTGATATCCTGCTCCCTCACCACATTTATCCAAATGTAATTGTATGCAAGCTTCCCAGATTTCTACATGCATATCTCCCTAATCTTCTCTTTTTGTGCATTGTCCCCAACACTTAGTACAGTGAAGATAGGAATCATACGTGTGTGTGTGTGTGGTGTGTGTGTGTGGTGTGTGTGTGTGTGTGTGTGTGGTGTGTGTGTGTGTGTGTGTGGTGTGTTGTGTGTGTGTGTGGTGTGTGTGTGTGTGTGTGTGTGTGTGTGTGTGTGTGTGTGTGTGTGTGTGTGTGTGTGTGTGTGGTGTTTTTCTCTCGATAGCTAGATTTCTTTTTGAGAATCTTTTTAGTTGCGAAACGTTTAGTTGGAAATATTCAGTCACACGGGGTGGTAAGTGTTTAAGAGGTGATTGCAAATGTAGTCATCTAGTACAGTGGTTCTCAATTCCAGTCTTGAAGCCCCACCCCCCTAACAGGTCAGGTTTTCAGGATATCCCAGCTTCAGCACCAGTGGCTCAATCAGTCTCTGCTTCAGCACAGGTGCTAAAGCTGGGATATCCTGAAAACCTGATTATTATTTTTTGGACGGGCTTGAGGACTGGAGTTAAGCACCCCCATGTCTTAGTATGTTATCGACCCAGAAACCATCTGCTATATAAAAAATAAAAAAATGTAATCCAAGATCAAGCAGTAGAACTATTTGACCCACAACCATAAGCAAGGAAGGATTACAAATTAATCCAGAAAACGCCTACTGGAGATCTGGACAACACAGCAGTCCCTTTTGCTGGTAGACTTGGAAGTAACCAAATGCTGTTCTTGTTAAGTAATGAAGGACTATTTGTTTTGATTGGTTATCTATCCCTCCACGCAATGGAACGAAATCCAAAGATGCAGAAATATAATATTTTCTGTGTAAATCTAGAAAATGCCAAATAACCTCAGGACACCAGTTACATTGTGTGCTAGCAATGGAAATGTAACACTGCTCTCTTCTGAAAACAGGAATGGACATAAAGAAAAGAAAGGGGGAAAAAAGTTAACTCCTGTAAAAAGTAAAGGCGTTGTTGATCTTTGAGGTTACACAGATGACTTTGACGTGTAACTAGCATTTTCTATTCCAGGACAGTCCCGCCTGTCTCTTACTTGGGTCAGATGTATGCACTTTAATTCCGTCACTGTATTTACAGCCAACTCCCATTTAAGACGGTTTTCCAGAACCTCTGTTTTTGTTGAGTGTTTTGCACCAGTGCAGTGTAAACATGTTTATCAATGGCACGCACACCCTGGTATTAATGAGAGATTTAAAAGAACAGTCGAAGAAGCAAACTAAAATAGTTTAAATTGCTCAAATCAACAACTATTTTCAGTGTAAATGAAGGGGATTGCAATGTGCAGAGAGGTGAAGTTTTGTACCGTGTGTGTGTGTCTGTGTGTCTGTGTGTCTGTGTGTCTGTGTGTCTGTGTGTCTGTGTGTCCCATTTGTCGGATGTGTTGTGGAAGTCTGTAAGAGTAATCCACACCGATTCGCTTTTACACTGCATTCTATAAGCTGTAATCATGCCCTAACCCAATGCACATATATCGGTGTTTGTCATGTTGTTATTAGCACACATCTCTTTATTGCAGATTCATTATCTGTTTGGTGGAAACCCAGGGAAGTCCTGTTCTCCAAAGATGAGGTTGGATGACTTCTGGTCGTTAAAGCTGTGTCGACCTTCTAAGGAGTATTTGTTGAGACACTGCAAATACCTGATTCGAAAACACAGGTACCGTAAGAGAGCCTGGAAGCCAAGATAGATAACAATGTGTTAACAATGAGCTTTGGCACCTACAGTATACTCTTGTTGAAACAGTTTTAGGAATGTCTCCTCTTGCTAATGGTGTTGGTTACTGTACCTCAGGCCTGCACAACATACGGGCCACATGCGGCCCGCCTGGCCTCTCTGTGCGGCCCGCCTGGCCTCTCTGTGCGGCCCGCCTGGCCTCTCTGTGCGGCCCGCGATGACTCCGGCCGGGCGCCAGTTAATTAATTAAATAAATTAAAAAAAAAAAAAGTTTAAAAAAATGGCGGCAATTCATCTCACCCCCTCCTCCTCCACTCCCCCCCTCCCCCTCCACTCCGCCCCCTCTACTCCCCCCCGCCCCCGGGTTTTGCGGTGCGCGGGGGCAGCATGAGGAGGATGCGGCAGCCGTGAGTATTTTTTTTCAATAGCAAGATGCTGGGGGCGGGGCTTAGTACCGGGGACAGAGGATGTGCTGATCTAAAATAGGTGGGGGGGGGGGGTGGATATAGTAGTCACATGGGGTGCTAATGACTATTTTAGTCTGGAATAAATGACCATTGAGGCATTTGATCACTTTAATCCTGTTGGAGATACTCCGTCAAGGAGAACAGATTTAAGAGGAGAATTAAGTTTTTGTGAGGATCACAACACTTTGTTCTGCCATATAAACGCTAGGGGGGGATAAAAACCACAGAACAATCATGTTTGCGTGGTCAAAAAACAGCGAAACTGAGACTGTTAGTGAGAAACCTCAAAACTCTCATACTTGTAGCTGCACAAATTCAAGACGGTTAATGCCTACCGTAGGACGAAAGGCTGCACGTTACTACCGGCATTAATGCTACTACACAAGGCGAACCGAATGGAAATTATTTACAGTAAAGCTACTGCTCACAAATATTTTGCCCCATAAGTGGACGATAAACACAATGGTTCATTCAACACTTATTCTAAATAGCCTGAATCCGTCAACATTAGCCTTCAAGAGTGTAGAAGAATGAAAAGACGTACCACACTAATGCAAAAAAGCCTATGTTATGGTCCTATTTGTGAACTTTCCAAGGCAGGATGTGCGAAACATTGGTGCTACATATATCCCACAAGCCAATGATTTCACTCAGATTAATGATATCTGGAAAATGTCTATTGATTGAATTGAGAATTGTTGTTGAACGTGCAGAGCCTCAGTCTGGGCAAGTCCCAGGACGTTATGCTTCATTAGTTCAGCATTCTTACTGGATTGTGCTTGTATTTGGTTCAAACCAAGTTAAAGCAGCGATCCCACCCAGTCCTCTGAGCTGAACCGCAACCATTTTCAGCTGCAGGGACCACCCTGGTTTTCAAGATACTTGTAGTTCATGGTAGCAGTACACCTGCTGGTTATTTAAACATGGCGGCGGCGGTCGTCCGATAGGAACAGCAACGTCACCAGCCGTAGCTTCCTATTGGCCTTTTTGGTTTGGCTCATTGGAATTTTGAGAAGACCGACACCTACAACAGTTCGTATGTTGAAAACAGAGGGCCCTCGGAGCCCAAATCATGTAGTACATTGCTATGACAATGTCATGAAGGAATTTATAAGCATTCACAAAAAAGATCTTGAATGGCACCGGTTTTGTGAGATAGGGAATACAAAGGAGGATCCAGTTGAACTTGGTGAAACTTGGCTTTCAAACCAGTCCTCGCCAGTCGTGTTTTTGTATTTCCATGCATGTGTTCATGATGAAAGCAGCTCTGTGACACTGTTCTTTGCATAATAAAATAAAACATTTACACTAGTATCTACCCGATTATTGAAACTGGAGCTGTAGTGTACACCTCTAGAGACAAAAACTATCTTGCAACTGCTGGCAACCGCTGCCCGATGGCCATAAGAATGCCTTATGTAATGTCAAACCAGGGCTGCCAGAGAGCAACCATTCCGTGCGTTATAACCATAAGGGCCAACTCCAGTCCTCAAGCCCCCCACAACAGGTCAGGTTTTCAGGATATCCTTGCTTCAGCACGGTGGCTCAATCAGAGGCTCAGTCTGTGAGACTCAGTCAAGACTGAGCCAGTGATTGAGCCACCTGTGCTGAAGCAGGGACTGTTTGAGCCGCCTTGCTGAAGCAAGCTATCCTGAAAATCTGACCTCATGGGTGGCTTGAGGACTGGAGTTGAGTACCCGTGCCGTAGGAGGAAGAGCACTGGGAAAAACATTACACACAAACCACAAGGTGACCAAGCAAGGATCTGGGCTGACCGTTCTAACTGAAGGATCTGGAGAGGCTGGATATGCGCAGACTGATACCAGCCCGGCTATAAATTGCCGGAAGCACACTGGGCGAAGAATTTTCCCTTCAAAAGATTAACACAGATTTAACGATTAACGTTGGTATCAAAATTCTGGGATGGAGTAAAGCAAGGACTCCAGGTTTACGCCAACAGTATCGGTTACAGAGTTAATTTAGGTCCGTGAAATTCATCTGTTCTACTAGGCTGAAAAGTGCCATGGAACCAAAATCATATGCAATAGCACATACCGGAGAAACCCCCCAAATACAACAGAAACCACAAGAACGTACTTCATACAAAGCACATGGGTGAAAAGAAGGGTGAGGAACTCTTACTGTTTGCTTATTGGAAGGATCTGCGTTATATCCCATGCAAACCCCATGGGAGGCTGAAGCACCGTCCAGGGTAAAACAATCCCTGCAAATCACAAGCATCTATGAACGTCAGCGGGCATCAAGGTTACTCAACAAAAGAAACGGGTGCATGTTTTTAAAAACCGATGGTTTGCGATGCTTTGTGGTTCAGGGTGATGAAGGCCCCTCTGGTGATAAAGCTACCCCATTCGCTTTTTTAGGTTTACCTTGCCGTATAGTGAAGCACTTGGAGCTCAGGAGTGCCAACTTTTAAAACACCATATCTCTTTGGAGGGTACAAAACGATTAACATTACAGGACTCCGAATGGCGAGCTCTCCCCCGCTAATCACACTTTCAAAAGTTCCCTCAAAACCGACCTCCCAGCACCCACATGACAAGCCTACTCTTAACCAGCCTGAGAGGCCCTGTACCCACATTTCATTAATGAACCACAACCTGTCTGGCATTTATAGCTACAGCACCACCCCATCCGTGTTACATCTTTCCTTCTGTTTGGTCTCTTTTGAACCTTAAATGTTTTATTTTTTCCCTTTGTAACTGTGAAGTGCTTTGAGTCCTATTGGAGAAAAAGCACTATTTAAATATTTAATAATAATAATAATAATATTTATCCCTGGTCATGACCCTTCATTTATTTTGTTCTTGTCGCTCCCCATCCCCATATTGTACTGCTCTGTGCAATACATCAGAACATATATAAGAGACAATATAATGAAATTAGGAAGATAAAACCAATTGAAATAAAAACTGCTTTATTAAACCTACTATTTGTATACTATTACAAAATAGCGATCCTCCTGGGAGAAGATGAAACCCAGCAGAAAGGCGCATGACTATATCAGCACCTGTCACACAGCCGAGAGACGCCCACTAACCCCCATATCCCTGTGTACACCCAATGTACTGTGTAATCATTATACTTGCCCATGTTATTCATATACTGTGTAATCATTATACCCTACCCCCGTTATTCATGTACTGTGTAATCATTGTACCCTACCCCTGTTACCCATGTACGTGTAATCATTATACTTACCCGTTACCCATGGTACTGTGTAATCATTAACCCTACCCGTTATTCATGTACTGTGTAATCATTAACCCTACCCCCCGTTATACATGTACTGTGTAATCATTATCCCTACCCCGTTACCCATGTACTGTGTAACATTATACCCTACCCGTTATTCATGTACTGTGTAATCATTATACCCTACCCCCGTTATTCATGTACTGTGTAATCATTATCACCTACCCCGTTATACATGTACTGGTAATCATACCACTGCCCCCAGTTATTCATGTAATGTGTAATCATTATTACCTGCCCCCAGCTATTCATGTTCTGTGTAATCATTACCCTACCCCGTTATACATGTACTGTGTAATCATATACCCTACCCCCTGTTATTCATGATTGTGTAATCATTATATCCTACCCCGTTATACATGTATTGTAATCATTATACCCTACCCGTCTATAATGTATGTGTAATCATTATACCCTACCCTGTTATTCATGTACTGTGTAATCATTATACACTACCCCCTGTTATTCATGTACTGTGTAATCATTATACCTACCCGTTAATTATGTGTAATCATTACCTACCCTGTTATTTCATGTACTGTGTAATCATTATACCCTACCCCTGTTATACATGTACTGTGTAATCATTATACCCCACCCCTATTATTCATGCATTGGCAATACTGAAATGTTCTGTCGTCATACCAACAAAGCTGATTTGATTACTACCACAAGGTGGCGCTTGGAACCAGTACAGCAGGCCTGCCCAACTCGTAAAGTGAGTGCTCCAAGGAAAAAAAAAATTTGGGGCCGCACGGGTCGTCATCATCATCATCATCATCATCATCATCTCTCCTCTAGCACCTCTCATATCATCATCCTCATTATCCCGCAGAACCCCTCACTATCAACTTTTAAGCATACTCCCCATCTATCTCTCATACCCCCATGCTCTCCCCCTCACCCACACAATAACCCCCCTCCAAATCAAACACACAATACCCCTCCCACATCCCCCCAGCCCATTCCATGTCAGCAGCCCCCCCCACAAGTCAGCATCCCCCCCATATGTCTCTTCCCTCAATATAACACTCTCTCCCCCCCCTCATATGACACTCTCTCCCCCTCCCCTCCAAATGACACTCTCTCTCTCCCTCCCTTCAATATAACACTCTCTCTCCCTCCCTTCAATATACAATCTCTCTCTCTCCCTCCCTTCAATATGACTCTCTCTCCCTCCCTCAAATGACTCTTCTCCCTCCCCTCAATATGACACTCTCTCCCTCTCCTCATATGACATCTCTGCCCTCTCCTCAATATGACACCTTCTCTCTCCCTCCCTTCAATATGACTCTCTCTCCCTCCCCTCAATATGACACTCTCCCTCTCCTCAATATGACACTCTCCTCTCCTCCCTTCAATATAACACTCTTCTCTCCCCTCCCCCTCAATATGACACTCTCCCCCTCTCCTCAATATGACACTCTTTCCACCCCTGCCACCTCACATCACTCTCCCCCCCTGCCACCTCACATCACTTCCCCCCCTGACCTCACATGTCCGCAGCCCACCCCCTCCTCACATGTCAGCAGCCCAACCCCCTCCCTCACACAGTTCAGCAGCCCACCCCTCCCTCACAAGTCAGTTCAGAAACCCACCCCCCTCAAAGTCAAGCCACCACCCCCTCTAAAGTCAAGACTGCCCTCAAGTCGCAGCCAACCCCCTCCCTCACAAGTCAGCAGCCCACCCCCTCCCTCACATGTCAGCAGCCCACCCCCTCCTCACATGTCAGCAGCCCCACCCCTCCTCAATGTCAGCAGCCCACCCCCTCCCTCACATGTCAGACAGCCCACCCCCTCCTAACATGTCAGCAGCCCACCCCCTCCCTCACATGTCAGCAGCCCACCCCTCCCTCACATGTCAGCAGCCCCACCCCCTCCCTCACATGTCAGCAGACCCACCCCCTCCCTCACATTGTCAGCAGCCCACCCCCTCCCTCACATGTCAGCAGCCCCCCCCTCCCTCACATGTCAGCAGCCCACCCCCTCCCTCACATGTCAGCAGCCCACCCCCTCCCTCACATGTCAGCAGCCCACCCCCTCCTCACATGTCCACAGCCACCCCCCACACTGCACCAGCCCGTTTTACACACCACACACACACACACACACACACACACACACACACACACACACACACACACACACACACACACACACACACACACACACAACACACACACACACACACACCAGGGGGTGGGCTGCTGACATGTGAGGGAGGGGGTGGGCTGCTGACATGTGAGGGAGGGGGTGGGCTGCTGACATGTGAGGGAGGGGGTGGGCTGCTGACATGTGAGGTGCAGGGGGGGAAGTGATGTGAGGTGCAGGGGGGGAGAGTGATGTGAGGTGCAGGGGTGGAAAGAGTGTCATATTGAGGAGAGGGGGAGAGTGTCATATTGAGGGGAGGGAGAGAGAGAGTGTTATATTGAAGGGAGGGAGAGAGAGAGTGTCATATTGAGGAGAGGGAGAGTGTCATATTGAGGGGAGGGAGAGAGAGTCATATTGAAGGGAGGGAGAGAGAGAGTGTCATATTGAGGAGAGGGAGAGAGTGTCATATTGAGGAGAGGGAGAGAGTGTCATATTGAGGGGAGGGAGAGAGAGTCATATTGAGGGGAGGGAGAGAGAGTCATATTGAAGGGAGGGAGAGAGAGAGAGTGTTATATTGAAGGGAGGGAGAGAGAGTGTTATATTGAAGGGAGGGAGAGAGAGAGTGTCATATTGAGGGGAGGGGGAGAGAGTGTCATATTGAGGGGACAGGCTTGAGAGAGTGTTATATTGAGGGAAGAGACATGGGGGGGATGCTGACTTGTGGGGGGGGGCTGCTGACATGGAATGGGCTGGGGGGATGTGGAGGGGTATTGTGTGTTTGATTTGGAGGGGGGTATTGTGTGGGTGAGGGGGAGAGATGGGGGTATGAGAGATAGATGGGGAGTATCGTAAAAGTTGATAGTGAGGGGTTCTGCGGGAGATATGAGGATGATGATGATGAGAGGTGCTAGAGGAGAGATGATGATGATGATGATGATGATGATGACGACCCGTGCGGCCCAAATTTTTTTTTTCCTTGGAGCACTCACTTTACGAGTTGGGCAGGCCTGCTGTACCTGGTTCCAAGCGCCACCTTGTGGTAGTAATCAAATCAGCTTTGTTGGTATGACGACAGAACATTTCAGTATTGCCAATGCATGAATAATAGGGGTGGGGTATAATGATTACACAGTACATGTATAACAGGGGTAGGGTATAATGATTACACAGTACATGAATAACAGGGTAGGGTATAATGATTACACAGTACATGTATAACGGGGTAGGGTATAATGATTACACAGTACATGAATAACAGGGGGTAGTGTATAATGATTACACAGTACATGAATAACAGGGTAGGGTATAATGATTACACAGTACATGTATAACGGGGTAGGGTATAATGATTACACAGTACATGTATAACGGGGTAGGATATAATGATTACACAATACATGAATAACAGGGGGTAGGGTATAATGATTACACAGTACATGTATAACAGGGGTAGGGTATAATGATTACACAGAACATGAATAGCTGGGGGCAGGGTATAATGATTACACATTACATGAATAACTGGGGGCAGGGTATAATGATTACACAGTACATGTATAACGGGGGTAGGGTATAATGATTACACAGTACATGAATAACGGGGGGTAGGGTATATGATTACACAGTACATGAATAACGGGGTAGGGTATAATGATTACACAGTACATGTAACGGGGTAGGGTATAATGATTACACATTACATGTATAACGGGGGTAGGGTATATGTTACACAGTACATGAATAACGGGGGGTAGGGTATAATGATTACACAGTATATGAATAACATGGGCAAGGTATAATGATTACACAGTACATTGGGTGTACACAGGGATATGGGGGTTAGTGGGCGTCTCTCGGCTTGTGACAGGTGCTGATATAGTGTGCAGCCAGTTCTGCTGGGGTTTCATCTTCTCCCAGGAGGATCGCTATTTTGTAATAGTAGTACAAATAGTAGGTTGTAATAAAAGCAGTTTTTATTTCAATTGGTTTTATCTTCCTAATATTCATTATTATTGTCTCTTAATTATATGGTTCTGATGTATTGCACAGAGCAGTACAATATGGGGATGGGGAGCGACAAGGACAAAATAAAATGGAAGGGTCATGACACAGGGATAAATATTATTATTATTATTATTATTAAATATTTAAATAGTGCTTTTCTCCCAATAGGACTCAAAGCACTTCACAGTTACAAAAGGGAAAAAATAAAACATTTAAGGTTCAAAAAGAGACCAAACAGAAGGAAAGATGTAACACAGGATGGGGTGGTGCTGTAGCTATTAAATGCCAGACAGGTTGTGGTTCATTAATGAAATGTGGGTACAGGGCCTCTCAGCCTGGTATTAAGAGTAGGCTTGTCATGTGGGTGCTGGGAGGTCGGTTTTGAGGGAACTTTTGAAAGTGTGATTAGCGGGGGAGAGCTCGCCATTCGGAGTCCTGTAATGTTAATCGTTTTGTACCCTCCAAAGAGATATGGTGTTTTAAAAGTTGGCACTCCTGAGCTCCAAGTGCTTCACTATACGGCAAGGTAAACCTAAAAAAGCGAATGGGGTGAGCTTTATCACCAGAGGGGCCTTCATCACCCTGAACCACAAAGCATCGCAAACCATCGGTTTTTAAAAACATGCACCCGTTTCTTTTGTTGAGTAACCTTGATGCCCGCTGACTTGCTATAGATGCTTGTGATTTGCAGGGATTGTTTTACCCTGGACGGTGCTTCAGCCTCCCATGGGGTTGCATGGAGTATATAACGCAGATCCCTTCCAATAAGCAAACAGTAAGAGTTCCCTCACCCTTCTTTTCACCCATGTGCATTTTGTATGAAGTACGTTCTTGTGGTTTCCTGTTGTATTTTGGGGGTTTCTCCGGTATGTGCTATTGCAGATGATTTTGGTTCCATGGCACTTTTCAGCCTAGTAGAACAGATGAATTTCACGGACCTAAATTAACTCTTGTAACCGATACTGTTGGCGTAAACCCTGGAGTCCTTGCTTTACTCCATCCCAGAATTTTGATACCAACGTTAATCGTTAAATCTGTGTTTAATCTTTTGAAGGGAAAATTCTTCGCCCAGTGTGCTTCCGGCAATTTATAGCCGGGCTGGTATCAGTCTGCGCATATCCAGCCTCTCCCAGATCCTTCCAGTTAGAACGGTCAGCCCAGATCCTTGCTTGGTCACCCTTGTGGTTTGTGTGTAATGTTTTTCCCAGTGCTCTTCCTCCTACGGCACGGGTACTCAACTCCAGTCCTCAAGCCACCCCATGAGGTCAGATTTTCAGGATAGCCTTGCTTCAGCACAGGCGGCTCAAACAGTCCCTGCTTCAGCACAGGTGGCTCAATCACTGGCTCAGTCTTTGACTGAGTCTCACAGACTGAGCCTCTGATTGAGCCACCGGTGCTGAAGCAAGGATATCCTGAAAACCTGACCTGTTGTGGGGGGCTTGAGGACTGGAGTTGGCCCTATGGTTATAACGCACGGAATGGTTGCTCTGGCAGCCCTGGTTTGACATTGACATAAGGCACTTCTTATGGCCATCGGGCAGCGGTGCCAGCAGTTGCAAGACTAGTTTTTGTCTCTAGAGGTGTACACTACAGCTCCAGTTTCAATATCGGGGTATATACTTAAGTGTAAATGTTTTATTTTATTATGCAAAGAACAGTGTCACAGAGCTGCTTTGCATCATGAACACATGCATGGAAATACAAAAACCGAACGACTGGCGAGGACTGGTTTGAAAGCCAAGTTTCACCAAGTTCAACTGGATCCTCCTTTGTATTCCCTATCTCACAAACCGGTGCCATTCAAGATCTTTTATTTGTGAATTGCTTATAAATTCCTTCATGACAATTGTCATAGCAATGTACTACATGATTTTGGGCTCCGAGGGCCCTCTGTTTTCAACATACGAACTGTTGTAGGTGTCGGTCTTCTCAAAATTCCAATGAGCCACCAAACCAAAGGCCAATAGGAAGCTACGGCTGGTGACGTTGCTGCTTCCTATCGGACGACCGCGGCCGCCATGTTTAAATAACCAGCAGGTGTACTGCTACCTGAAACTACAAGTATCTTGAAAACCAGGGTGGTCCCTGCAGCTGAAAATGGTGCGGTTCAGCTCAGAGGACTTGGGTGGGATCGCTGCTTTAACTTGGTTTGAACCAAATACAAGCACAATCCAAGTAAGAATGCTGAACTAATGAAGCATAACGTCCTGAGGACTTGCCCAGACTGGAGGCTCTGCACGTTCAACAACAATTCTCAATTCAATCAATAGACATTTTCCAGATATCATTAATCCTTGAGTGAAATCATTGGCTTGTGGGATATATTGTAGCACCAATGTTTTCGCACATCCTGCCTTGGGAAAGTTCACAAATAGGACCATAACATAGGCTTTTTGCATTAAGTGTGGTACGTCTTTTCATTCTTCTACACTCTTGAAGGCTAATGTTGACGGATTCAGGCTATTTAGAATAAGTGTTGAATGAACACATTGTGTTTATACTGTCCACTTATGGGGCAAATATTTGTGAGCAGTAGCTTTACTGTAAATAATTTCCCATTCGGTTCGCCTTGTGTAGTAGCATTAATGCCGCGTAGTAACGTGCAGCCTTTTCGTCCTACGGTAGGCATTAACCGTCTTGAATTTGTGCAGCTACAAGTATGAGAGTTTTGAGGTTTCTCACTAACAGTCTCAGTTTCGCTGTTTTTTTGACCACGCAAACATGATTGTTCTGTGGTTTTTATCCCCCCCTAGCGTTTATATTGCAGAACAAAGTGTTGTGATCCTCACAAAAACTTAATTCTCCTCTTAAATCTGTTCTCCTTGACGGAGTATCTCCAACAGGATTAAAAGTGATCAAATGCATCAATGGTCATTTATTCCAGACTAAAATAGTCATTAGCACCCCATGTGACTAATATATACTGTCCATTCTAGCACGCGTTCATGGATAAAATGAGAGCGTGCTTCACGGAGCTTGGGTTCCTGATTTTGTCCTCGGGATGTACCATTTGGCTTCCATTAGGCTGACCATGTGATTTTTAAAGAAGTTGACTTCGGGAATAAGTGGGTTACTGTTAAAGCCGCCGTCTTCATTATTGGATTTCTTAGGCCCACGTGTAATGAAAGATACCAATGCGAGCAGGAGCCGTTGCAGCATTTAGGTTTATGTCAACACTTGTTACCTTTCATGTATATTAGGTGCAATAATGTTATCTTGCTGCATTTTAAGGGGTAATGATCGTCACCTTTTCCCTCAGGCTTAAGTCCGCATGACCCCTTGTTAAATGCTTGTCCCCTAATACAAGTTTTGCATTCTTACAGGTTTGAAGAGCGGGCCCAGATAGAACCACTTAGTGCGCTGAAGTACTTACAGAACGATTTGTTTGTCACTGTGGATCACTCGGACCCTGAAGAAGCTAAAGAGGTAAGGAGGGCACTGTATAACCACTGCAATAACGCCCGCTGGCAAGGTGAGCCATTGAAGACTAGCTAAACCTATGACTGTTGGGGATTCTTACTGAGGTGTGTCATCCCTGTGCCGGTTTTTGTATTATCCGCTGTCTGTTTGTATCTGCTTTATTTTAATAGGATGTATAGGCATCAATATCAGTGCCGACTCTTATTAGGGCTTATGCCTTCCCTGTTTTGCATTTAATGATGCACTAAAAATACAGATGTAGCTGGACTTAATGTCTCCGGTGCCGTGGCTGAAAAAAAGCTTAAAGCCGCGGCTCCGGAGATGGCGTTGCCGCGACATCGCTGCTGAGGTACCCCAGCTTCCCGATTAGACCCCCGCAGCAATAATCCACCGGGCAGCTGCGGTGCTGCGGTTTCCCTACCGGCGCCAAAACCACGGCTTGCTGCGTCTGTACAAATAAGTTTATTGGAATGGCCAACAAAAGTGGTGGTAAGACGAGTTAAATTAAAATAGTTAATTTCAGTCTTTTCAATAGAATGTGTATATATATAAATATATATTTATTTTTTATAGCTTTTTGTCATCTGTCTGTTTCAAAATCATCCTCTCTATAGATTTTATTACACTCATGATTTACCTATTGTGTTTTATACCAGATTGTTACACCGATTTCAACATGTTCTGTATTGTCTTTGAGAAGACTGCAAGGTGCTATGTTGCCTGGGCATGTAGTCTTCTGGTATGAGGGGTTGTCTACTTTAGTGCAAACAAGATCATGCTTCTTGCACTTAATTTTTTATTTTATTTTATTCACAGTTTCAACTTCTTCCTTCCGCCCTTTTCAAATCCAGCACAGACTTCACCCCGCTGGGTAAGTGTATTAAACCACACCTAGTCCCCAGGGGTGAAAATAGCACGGGTCTGCTCTGGAAGACCCTCCTGTAAAAAAAATGGAGAGGTGGGGGAGAGTTGGGATTAAAATGTCAGCATTGCTACTACGTAGGTGCAATCTTCTGAACACTTTTACCAAACAGAAGGGGAAAAACTGTTACTAAGGACATGGGCTCACATAATGTGAGACTTGTCTCTAAAAACACACCAACTCCTTGTGACCTTGAGAAAGGTATTTGACCTCCCACTATCATGTGCCAAATCAGATTAGAATCTTTCCAGTTCAAGGTTCATGGTGGCACATTTGTATAGTAGTGGTACACCATTGTGTTGTAAAAGTAAATACTCAAGGTCTTCTACTTGTGATTTTTCACCCATCACCAGGTTTTTCGAATGTTGACCACACCTACGCTCAGAGGACCCAGCTGTTTGACACTCTGGTCAACTTCTTTCCGGACAGCATGACTCCTCCCAAAGGCAATCTGGTAGACCTAATCACGCTGTAAGGGGGGGGAGACTCAGGACTGGAAGAAGAACAAATACTCAACACTGATAATTGGCTTTTTCTTTTGATTTTCTTTAAACTGGCACTGAAGCTGGCGTGATGGAATGCAATAAGCGTACAATAGAGAAGACTTTATGCCCGGCTTATATGGTGGATACCCCTGTCCATAGAGTTAGGCTGATGAAGCGTTCATTTTTTTTAAATTTTTTTTTGCTATTGGCAAGATCAAAGGGTGCAAACTGGCCTGCTTAGCTTTTTATTTTTTTGAATTTTAATAGTAAATATTAAGAACTGTGTTTTCCTACCCTTTTCATAAAGCTCCCACCCCCTTATTCTCATGGGGTGGCTGGGTGGCCTTCATTTCTTGGAACTAGCTGTGACAACGATTAGCCCCTTTCTCTTTGATACATATATATATAATCCGCCAGACACATTTTCCTTTATTAGGGGTGCTGCTGTATGTTACAGTAACATATGAAAGTTGAGTAACAAGGAATCGGTTGCTCAGAAGACTTTAAAAGAAGGAAGTGTGGACCTGGACAATTTTGAGTAACCACCTGTACAGCTACTGTATTTTCTGTATAAATAATGTGAAATATAAATATACATTTTTTTTTTTTTTTTAATGAGTTTTTGGCAGCCTTTACATTGAATTTAATTAGAGGTATAAACAGAACTCCACTGTCGTTGTAGCGTATTTTGAGCTGCGGTTCTAAATGCTTGTTAGCAGAACTACTGGCAATGTACACGTGCTGTGTTGGTGCTCGACTTAACTGTGATGGATGGACAAGAGGACTGATGTATATTTGAAAGTAAAGTATTTTCTTGGCCTCTGCCCTGGAATAGTTCCTTATCTGCACCAGTTGTAGGTAATCTAAGCTAACTAGAGGGCACAGTTACATCTCTCAAGGGCTGGAAGAGACACTTTGTCAGTCACCAGCCAAAATGCCACAGTTGTTATGTAGAGCAAAATATAGACATTAAGTAATACATATTTGAATATACACTTAACCACACTAGTAGTCATAAAGTAATAGTAATGTACTATTTATCATTATTGTGGCCTGTACCACAAATTCCCGTCACTAACCTTATCACCTATTCTATTCATAGCTTGAAATGAAGGACACCACATTGGCAAGAAATTTCTCACACTTCTGTTGTGACCATCCTTTCCAAATAAGATGCCTTTATGGTTGCGTGCTTCCATTTGATTGGATCAACACGAGTTATACACAATATATGTGTTTTTTTAAATAACTGGCCTTTTTAGGTGGATGGTGAAAGATGACACTGCATTTACTCACTTTAACAGAGTTATATACACGCGCGGTTAGACACACGGAATCAGACATGCAGTTATGAAATGTACATGATCAATATATTGGTCCCCAAAGCAGCCTTTAAGAAGCCTGGGAGATTGGATATAGATTCTTAGTAAATGGATTGTTTGGTCCTCATTACCAATAATAGAAGAAAACAACTTTTATGAAAGGCCATCGCCTGCCATCCTACAGCCCCCTCCTAAAGTACACTTCTAAGAGGAAGAAACGGCCTCTGAGAATCCCTGCTGCTTGGGATAAAACATGGCAGAGAAGAATCAGGTCACACCGAATTTCCTTTTGAGGTCACTGCTCTTTGGGAGGAAGAGTCAACAAACAAGAGGGTGAGATGTGCAGGGAATTCTGGGGGGCGGGGGTTCAACTTATAGCGTCTCCCTGATGTAAAACAATTGTTAAGTCATTAAATTTTGAGACGTGGGGGTGGGAAAGAGTATTTAGAATTGACCACTAGCTTCATATGACGCAGTTCGATAAAAAGTTAATATTTTGGGGGGGATGGTACTGCACTTTCCAGGGGACTATACAGTATGAACATTCAACAGTGTTGCCAGTGCACTAGATGTTTCAGTAACACCATATTGTACTAATACAGACCTTAATAGTACTGTACCTCCATTTCAAACCTGCATTCATTGAATAGACACAAAAATAACAAGGCGTGATCAGGAATGAAACGTTCGATATGAAGTGCGTGTTGAGGGATCCGCTGGTGTTAAAGCGGTTACTAATGGTATAGTGGTTATTAAAGGTGCCTAGTCTATGATGTTATTACCTTTATTTGTAGCCATTAAACATCTCATTGTCAGACTTTGTCTTCTCAACTGCAGTTTTACCCTGCAAGACAACACAGGCAACAAGGAAGTTATGGGACAGGGAAGCTGACCCGGGGTACAAACCCTTCATTGTGGGACACCGTGTTCTGAGGACTGATTTAGATATCACTTGCTGGGAAATGCCTTACAATTGCATAGACAGGGGCACGCTTATCGAAAATAAAATATACAGCATCTATGTATATTCATTATCCAATCCAATCAAATCTACACTCTATCCAATTATTATGATAACCAGTAGGAGTACTAAAGCAGCAGACTACCTTGTAGAGAGAGTTTTCCTACCACTTTGACAACCTTTTGCAGTATTCGGTCACTCTTCCCCTGATGGGGGATAGGAAGATGTTAAAACGTTAGGAGCAAGCAGTGAGTGCGTTTCAACCGTTCCCATTGCCAGCTAGTAGCAGTGTTTGAGACTGTTCTTGCAATAGACGTTTTGCTGCGTTTTCTAGTACAGAAAGGTCATTTTAGTGGTGTGAGGCGCAATATGCATTATGTGCTCCTCACAGGCTGTTATCTTTCCTATCATGGGTTTGCTTCAGGTGGGTGGAAAATGTACAGTAACCTTGACTATAATGAACAAAATGTTCTTCATTTGATGTGAGTGTGAGATGCTTCACAAGTGTGTACTTCAGATGCACATTGGAAAAGGTTTTAGAAACCTTGAGTACAACACTTCTCATGATGGTCCATTAATACATCTCTCGGCATGCAACCACACCACTTTTCTGCAAGCCTAATATGGCTACTTATATACTGCCTAATGACCTGGTCTGCAAAGGTCTGTACAGAAGCACAAACAGAAAATAAATAACTCGTTTAATAACCACCATCTGCAGAATAACTAGACTGCATAAAATGCTATGCGATCCGCCAATACGGCCGTACCGAGAAGGGGGCTGCCATGTCCGCGCATGCGCAGAAGGGGGACGGCAGAGTCTGCGCATGCGCATGCGCAGAAGGGGGACGGCCAAGTCTGCGCATGCGCAGAAAGCGTAGGAAGCATGGAAAATCGCCGGTGGACATAGCAAATGCTATGTTTTAGAGGCACCCTGGAACGGAACCCGCCGTATGAGCGAGGCCCTACTGTATACAAACAATGGAGTCCTTAAAGCTGCCGTATAAATTAAAAAAAAAAAAAATTCTCATTCAATATGTGCATCAATACACACTGCACACTGACAAGTGATTAGCTAAGTTGCAGATCGATCCGTTCTCCTGTAATCAATAGCTTGCTCAGGGTTATTTAATTCAATTCTTGCACAGCATTGTGGGCAATGTAGTCCAGCAATATCATGTGACTGGGCAGTTACTAGGTACAATTGGTGCACTGCTAGAGAGAGTGCATGGCTCAAGAGCCAGAGCCTGTCAGAAGGGGCTGTCACTTTGGAAATGGTTTCTGATTTATTAAAAAAAAAAAAAAAAAAAAAAACGTAGGATATTGCTTGAACTGCAGCTTTAAATGGAGGGGAGATACAGAAGCCATCATATTTTTTTTTTTTTTTTAAACTTTTTCTTGTATAGCGCTGCGAGTTATATGCAAATAAAAACACCACTTGTGAGCGCTTTACAGAGACATTTTGCAGGCACAGGTCCCTGCCCCGTGGAGCTTACAATCTGTTTTTGGTGCCTGAGGCACAGGGAGATAACGTGACTTGCCCAAGGTCACAAGGAGCCGACACCTGGAATTGACTGACTCAGTGCCAGTCAGTGTCTTTACTCACTTAGCCGCTCCTTCTTCACTGAGAGCACAGGGGTTGCTAGATTCAATGAGTGCAACCCCTTCCATTACTCAGTTGTTTGCTTGCACTAATGTGTACTCCATGTTATGGCAGCATAGCAAGAACAAACCGGTTTGTCAGAACCATTTTGCTGACGTAATGGTGGTTCATTCGCCTGTATAATTGATTGTATGGCATGCAAAGCCAGGAACAGCTAAAGCCACCCCTATTCTAATGATTAGATCTTCTCATACTGTGTATGCATTAACCCCTTCAGTTCACGTGTTGCAGCCTTACTGGCAGCAAATGGGTTAAGTCAGAAGTTCTCCACTCCAGTCCTCAAGCCCCCCAGCCCCCCAAAGGACAAGTTTTCAGGATATCCCTGCTTCAGCACAGATGGCTCAATCAGTGGCTCTGTCAAAGACTGAGACACTGATTGAGCAGTCTGTGCTGCAGCAGGGATATTCTGAAAACCTGACCTTTTGGGGGGGGGGGGGAGTGGGTCGGGGGGGGGAGGCAGAGCTGAGAACCACTGGGTTAAGTATATTGAATTGGGAACAAACTGAAAATTGCTAAAAGCAATTTTCCGCAGAACCAGCACCTTTTAGTAATTCCCGGTCCATAATATTTAGACGACTGGGTGTTGGAAACATCCTAGAAAAATGACAAAATCTCCAACAGCTTTTTTTTTTTAATGTATTTTTTAATATTGTTTGTTAGCAGCGCGTGACTGCAATGTGGGTCTCTGTATTCCATCCGGCCGCAAAAATACCAGAGACAACTCTTCCACTGCTGGGGAATGAAGGAATTCTATGAATAGGGCCACAGTCATCAAAAGGTTTTGAGAAATAGTTAATTCTCTTTAAAAAATAAAATAATGTATGAGTCCCAGCTTGGCTTCAGGCCCAGCAGACTTTTGTCTGTGACTGCTTAAGAAGCATTGGTAGTGGGGCCAAGAGATGCCCAAGTAGGTTTTCATTAAACTGCAATAGCACGGTCGCACGGAAACTCGGTGAAGGCATGGAGAGTTTCCATACAATAATGTACTGATCGGCACTATCTCAGTTTAATGAATGGTCTCGTCTGTGTTTTGACATCGTAGGAATGTTTATTTTCAGGGAGAGATCTCGCTACTTGTATCCTGCAAATAAAAACACCACTTGTGAGCAAATTCGCGTGTCCTGACAGGTCCACACACCAACCGTTCCAGGGATTCTGGGTAATGACATGCAAATGAGCAGTGTGTGTGGCTTTATTATCCCCGGACACTCATTATGGGAAACACTGCTCCTGTCATGTTGCCGTTTCCCATTTTGCTGTAAACATATAAAAATGACAGTGTGCCCAGATGTCTTTCTGTGTACTTTCGTTCTAGATTTTCAGGATGTTTTCATCATACATCGAATTCAGCTTTTCAAGGTTACTTTCCTTAAACCGTTATTAAAGGGCATGAAATGTGACATCATTGTGACATCGTCTGTGCGAATTCATCTCTGGGAAATGATTTTAAAAAAAATGTTAAACCCCATACAAATGAGATGTGATTGTTGAAAAATGCCCTGTGCCAGAGAGGCTCATGTAGCCCCTTGTCCTGCTATGTGACCCCCCCACCCCCGCCCCCCTCGCCCGTTACTAAGGGGGGGTGTATAAAACTGTTCTCTGTTAAAACACCTTTCGTCATACCATTCTGTCGAGCGCTGTAATTGACCAGATGTGGCAAATGTGTACATTATTTGTCACCATTATATTGGACTGCTTGGTATTTGTATGTTGAAAATAAATTCGGTGACCCATATGTTTCCTCCCCCAGCTTGTTCCGACTTCAGATGTGACAAATAAAAAATGTACATAATTTTCAGAATTTCTCCAGGGTTTGTTTTTGACTGCTTCCAAATCCACGCATCGAATTTCCTAAAACAATGGTTTCCCCAGGAGTGCTGAGTTTTTTGCCTTATAAATGTATGATTTGAGGTACCAGTGTGAGTGAGGTAGTGGCATCATTTTGGGAGTATTAATTATCTGTGGCAAAGCAGTTTATTTTTCAGGTCTTGGCTTTTAAAAAAAGCAATCGTAGACGGCAAATTATTTTTAAAGGTTTTTTTTTTTTTCCCCCTCTTGTAATATAGAATTGAAGCAGGGCGTCTCAGGAGCTGACCCCTTTAATTTCAGCTCAGGGGACCCCCTACTTCCAGAGATACTCGCCTCCGAAGCTGCCCCGGCCCAGCAAGCAGGGCTTTCGGGTTTGAAGCTCCCGCATGGAAGCCGCACCGATGATATCATGGCTTCCTATTGGCCCGCAGCGCGGGAACAGCGGACTTATTGCGAATCCTGGTAGCCGGAGAGAGCGGCTACCGGCACCTAATTCACAGGTATCTCCGGAAGCAAGGGGTCCCCGGAGCCGAAATTAGCGGTATTCAACTCGGAAGACCTCCTGCTTCAACCCTATATATAGAAATTGGTAACAAGAAATCCGCCCCCTTGGATTGCCTTGTTAATTTGTAGCTATGGAATGTGACACCTAAACGAGTACTAAAATTGCTTGCATAGTAAATCCGTATACATGTCAGTCTACAGAGATTTTCACATGTAGTGTGCATCGTGATGGTTAAACGCTGAGAAAAGGATATGCAAAGCACTGGATAAACATACGATTTCCAGGGTTTTTAGATATAAATAATCATGTTTTGGGATATTCTGATTGGGAAACACAATACTGTGTGTGTGCAGAAGTGTATTTTGTTGCTGGGATCAGGAAATGGGGCATTGTGAGGCTTCTTGTAGTTCTCCCAGCGCAGCGTCCACCGCTAGCGCTCGACCTCCTCGCAGGTCTCTATGGAATCGCACAATAAATTGCAAGCGACGACGTCTGGTAATTCTGGGTGACCCTGTTCCGCGACCCATTATACTGTACGGCTCTCAGAGGACAATAACTGGGAAGCTGAATGCAAAATAGAGGAAATTAAGTCGAATGTATTTTGTTTTGAAGTCTGGCAAAGGCTTTCTGCCCCCTGATTCTCACTTTCCATCCCACACTTTAGCCTTTGTGTCTACAATAATTGTATGGACGGCTTTTGTTTTCTAGAAGTATTTCTGTAGGACTGGGGTGCACAACGCCTACCTCAAGCCCCCTCTCCCCCCCCTCTCCTCCCCCTCTCCTCCCCTCCCAAACAGGCACAGGTGGCTCAATCAGAGGCTCAGTCTTACACTGAGCCACCTGTGCTGAAGCTGGGATATCCTGAATACTTGACCTGTCTTGGTGGGGGGATTTTACTTTGCATCTCCAAACTTTTTCTTTGACACAGAGCTTGCCAACTGTCTATTAAACATTTAAGAAGCATATAAATTTGCAGAGCTATAAAACTTGTCATTTGTGTAAAAAAACAGCTAGAAGTGCACACCTTCAGGACGTGGTAATGCTACGACTCTGTTTTTAAGAGGGGGGGGGGGGTTCTGCTTTATCCCCATTGCTGCCTGAGGGGTACCTTTTGCCATGCGCTAATTAGCATATTATTTCTCAAGCTGTAGTCCGCTTCCTGAAACGGCAGGAGCCATCTCTGTCTAGTACCATGTCTAGTACCATTGCCAAAGATCCTGTGCGTCTCCCAGGCCAGCAAATGGCAGGTGTGCATTTTATTGTCGCTCTCCAAAAGCATGAAATGGGTAGCAAACTCCTGCATAAAAACAATAATCTAGGTCAAGACTTAATAATTGGTCATTAATTAAACGTGCATTTTATGAATCGATTCATTAACAGTTTTAAACCACAAGGAGAAAACAATGTGTAGACAAAAAAAAAGGTTTATTTTCAGCTTAGTGTTTTCAAAATATAATTTTGTAGGAAACGATCACCTAGTATATATGACATTCCACGTCCGGTCAGTTCCAGTGTGTAACAGACACCTGTTCCTGTAACATAGGTCAGTCACAGTACATATTCCTGAAAAATCCAACAAACTTTCTTTATACAATCTGGAAATGCAGCAAAAATAATAATCTGAACAGAAGTGTTATTGCCCTTCTGAATTGTTCCCTTTTTAAAGGGGTTACCCCCACTAGTTTCAGAGGTAATCTGTAGAGATAAATCAAATGTCTTTAGTGCAATCATCTCACACAGCTGCTATTAACTCTTGCTTGGCGCCAATAGCCTATTTTTAAAAAAAATGTGCGTACGGTTGGGTTTTTTTTTTAACCCTTTCACTTCCAGACAGAACAACTCATTGTGGAGCCAAGGGGTTAATGCCACCCTTAATGCTGGTTTCATTTTTGTTGACCAATTATTTCATACCCATTGTTAGAACGTTTCCCCTCATTGTTTGACCCTTGTGTTTTTATGTTAAACCTTTTTTAAAGAACCACAGAACATTTTCACTGCAGGGCTGGACAACTCCAGTCTTCAACTGAGCCACCTGTGCTGAAGCAGTGATATCCTGAAAACCTGTTGGTGGCCTTTGAGGACCCGAGTTGGCCACCCATTGAACTGTCTATAGTAGGACATGTTATACCTTTTACAGTGCTGGCGGTCAAGCAGAGTTTTACTGGACCTCTGGGTGTCTCCTGGGCGATTACATGACCGTGACCAGGAGCGCCGATGCCAGAAATCGGAAGAGGAGGAGACTCAACTTTTGTTTCAATCAGAGCGGTCAGCCCGATCACCCCTTAGGCTGGGGCCATGGTGCCTTCTCGCGCGCGGAGGCTGGGGGAATGCGGGTGCTTTCCCTGGCCATGGTGGACGGGCTGTGGGGGCGTTTCTTGTGACATCACAGAGCTGGTTCGCCTTCATTGGGCGAACCGCTTACGTGACTGGCCTGTCGCACCAAGAAATCAGTTTGAACTGATTTCTTGCGCAACGCGCGCCCCCTCCTGTTTCCGTGCGGATGCGCCCGCACGCCGCATGGAGGCGAACACTGCCTTAAGGCAGTCTGTTCGCCCAGGTCTGCAGTACCATGGCCCCAGCCTTAGAAAGCAAGCCCTGATCGTGTACGTGGTGGGTCATAAGAGCCTCTGGCGTGGCAGGTATGTCATCGGGGCACTGTGAAGGTTAAAGCAGCAGTATCCCCGGTTTAGCGTTTTTATTTATTTTGTGTTACAGAATTGGAACCGCGCTGTTATTTTCCCTGGAGACCTACCCAGTTCCTGAGATATATAAAAAACCTTTCTGATGTGGTGGTAAAATGAATGATTGGTACTGGGGTCTTCCAGTAGCAAACTGCAATATCATGCTCTGCTGACATGGTGGCTTTGTATTGGCCTGTGGGAGTCAGGCTCGGGTGGCAGCCATATTGGTTTCCCAAAGGGGGCCAGAAACGTTGGCACACAATGGTAAATCTCGGGAACCTCGTGCTCATCTCGATGACTGTCAGGAGGCCCTGCTAGCTGGGCGCTTCAGCTGTAATCAGAACAGACGGGGAGGGATGCCTCTCCCATTACTGATATATACAGGAGCATCTCTGGCTGTGATTGCTGAGGCCCCCACGTTGTTACTTTGGCATACTAGCGTGGCAGTGAAAGACGTAGACTGCAGGATTTTGACTCGGGAGATGTTTGCCCAACTCCTGTTCTCAAGGGCCACCAACAGGTCCGGTTTTAAGGATATCCGTGCTTCAGCACAGGGGCCTCAGTGTCTCAGTCTTTGAGTCACTGATTGACCCCGTGGGACATCCTTAACCTGACTTGTTGATGGCCCTTGAGGACTGGAGTTGGCCACCTCTACCCTAGGATATCATGACTTGTGGAGCAGATGCCGTGCTTTGCATCTTATCTATTTAATTCTTCCTCGATCTTTACAAAAAATAAATAAAGATGGCAGTGATGTTAATGAAGACTTTTTGGTAACAATGGAGGTATATTTTCATAAGGCTTCCCACTGAAAGACTGCAGTGAAAAGCATTTTACTTGGCACCGCCTATTTTGTTCCCTTGTCCATGCTTGATTGAGCAATTCTTTAGTACTTTTCTAGTTTTTAAAAGTATTTAGGCAAAATATTTTGGGGGAAATTTGAAATTAACCACAGATTGCAGATTTGTATGTTTAAAGTTATCACAGCCTTTGCTAACTGCTCAGAAACAAAGGTGGAGTCCGATCTAACCCTAGGAAAGGAAGGAGGGACTGAAACAATAGTGGGGTAGGGGTTTCACTGAAGTCTAACAACTGCAGAACAGACTGAAAAATAAACCTTCTGGTGAGGGGAGAAACCAGGAGTCTGTTCTCATGTCTCTCACAGGCCTGCTTCAGCGACTCAAAAACCAGTCTTTATACTGAAGAATTCAAGCCCGCGAGGGCATCCCAAGCCTGGTAATGAGCACGCCATGCGAGGGCACCCCAAGCCTGGTAATGAGCACGCCATGCGAGGGCACCCCAAGCCTGGTAATGAGCACGCCATGCGAGGGCATCCCAAGCCTGGTAATGAGCACGCCATGCGAGGGCATCCCATGCCTGGTAATGAGCACGCCATGCGAGGGCATCCCAAGCCTGGTAATGAGCACGCCATGCGAGGGCCACCCAGCCTGGTAATGAGCACGCCATCGAGGCATCCCATGCTGATGACACGCCTGCGAGGCATCCCATGCCTGGTAATGAGCACGCCATGCGAGGGCATCCCAACCTGGTAATGAGCACGCCATCGAGGGCATCCCAAGCCTGGTAATGAGCACGCCATGCGAGGCATCCCAGCCTGTTAATGAGCACGCCATGCGAGGGCATTCCAAGCCTGGTAATGAGCACGCCTGCGGGGCACATCCCAAGCCTGGTAATGAGCACCCATGCGAGGCATCCCAAGCCTGGTAATGAGCACTCCATGCGATTGCATCCCAAGCCTGGTAATGAGCACGCCATGCGATGGCATCCCAAGCCTGTGTAATGAGCACCCATCTCGAGGCATCCCAAGCCTGTGTAATGAGCACGCCATGCGGGCATCCCAAGCCTGGTAATGACACTCCATGCGAGGCATCCCAAGCCTGTTAATGAGCACGCCATGCGCGGGGCATCCCAACCTGGTAATGATCACAGATCCATGCGAGGAGGAGATCCTTCCAGCCTGTAATTAGCACATGGCTCTTAAAGACCACGTGGGCATCCCAAGCCTGGTAATGAGCACTCCATGCGAGGCATCCCAAGCCTGGTAATAAGCACCCATGCGAGGGGCATCCCAGCCTGTAATGAGCACGCCGCGATGCGGAGCATCCCAAGCCTGGTAATGAGCACGCCATGCGAGGGCATCCCAAGCCTGGTAATGAGCACCCATGCGAGGCATCCCGCCTGTAATGAGCACGCCATGCGCGGGCATCCCAAGCCTGGTAATGAGCACACCATGCGCGGGCATCCCAAGCCTGGTAATGAGCACGACGTGCGTGGGCATCCCAAGCCTGGTAATGAGCACGCCATGCGAGGGCATCCCAAGCCTGGTAATGAGCACGCCATGTGCGGCATCCCAAGCCTGGTAATGAGCACGCCATGCGAGGGCATCCCAAGCCTGGTAATGAGCACGCCATGCGAGGGCAACACAAGCCTGGTAATGAGCACGCCATGGCAGGGCATCCCAACCTGGTAATGAGCATGCCATGCGAGGCACTCCAAGCCTGGTAATGAGCACGCCATTGCGGCATCCCAAGCCTGGTAATGAGCACGCCATGCGAGGTCCCCAAGCCTGGTAATAATGAGCGCCGGCCAGGCAGCCAACACAAGCTGTAATGAGCACGCCATGCGAGGGCATCCCAAGCCTGGTAATGAGCATGCCATGCGCGGCCACCCCAGCCTGGTAATGAGTACGCCATGCGCGGGCACTCGCCAAGCCTGGTAATGAGCACGCCATGCGAGGGCAGCCCAAGCCTGGTAATGAGCACGCCATGCGAGGGCTTCCCAAGCCTGGTAATGAGCACGCCATGCGCGGGTAGCCCAAGCCTGGTAATGAGCATGCCATGCGCGGCCATCCCAAGCCTGGTAATGAGCACGCCATGCGCGGGCATCCCAAGCCTAGTAATGAGCACGCCATGCGAGGGCACCCAAGCCTGGTAATGAGTACGCCATGCGCAGGCACCCCAAGCCTGGTAATGAGCACACACGTGATGGCACCCCCAGCCTGGTAATGAGCACGCCATGCGAGGGAATCCCAAGCCTGGTAATGAGCACACACGTGATGGCACCCCAAGCTTGGTCATGAGCACGACATGCAAGGGCATCTTAAGCCTGGTCATAAGCATGCACGTGAGGGCACCCCAAGCCTGGTTATAAGCACGCACTATGTTCATGAAACAGCTGTAGCTGTGCCACATACAAATACCGACTGTGCGTGTATCTTTGTTTTCTTTGTTTTGATTTCTTTGGAATTTAGGAACTTTCAGTGTGGGCCTGAGAAAAGGGGGAGGGGGAGGGAGGGGTCTGCTTGTCAATCAAGGGTTTACTCAGCTTCTAGACCACCCTGTCCTCGTCTTATAGCCAATAAAGATAAGGTAACAAACTCCTGTTCAGCACACAGTAGGGAGTCCTTTAAGGAAAGCAAACCAGACCCAATTCTCAGTTTACCATATTTACAAAATAGAGTAAAAAATATATATTTTAAAATACAGGGGGGTGAATTTTGTAACATAAAATGGTTTAAATCACCTAGATCTTAACGCCTTAAACATGCCCCCCAAATGGAGCTGCATCTTTATACCGCTAAGCCTAGGGAACAGAAATCAGGAACCATCAATACATGCAACTCTTTTAAGGACACCCGTTGGTAATGAGCAGGAGGAGAACACTGGAGTACACTTCACCTACGCTGCCCGGTGCAGCAGGCTAAAGCTAGGGCAGCACTGTGTATAAGCCTGGTCATTCTCCTGCCGGACATGCACAGTTTGTCCTCTTCTTACTGAAGTCACTAATACATCCATAATAGACAACAGCATGTAACAAATCATGGCTCGGTACATTTCTAATAGAAAAAGCGTTGACGAAAGAGGCGAATGGAGAGCCCAGCTCTGCAAGGCTTTCTAATGGCACTTTTCGTGGATATTAGAACTACTTTATACAACAACTACTGTCCTCAAATGCCGACCTGTATTAAACAAAAAACACCTGCGTGAGAATAACATTCAGGGGGGAAGGGGGAAAGGGGGAAAGGCCACTTCGAAAAGCGTGTTTTCCCATCTGTCCTCCAGCCTGCTCCAGCACAGAAGGGGTTAACCTCCTGACCGTACACACCTTTGTATCACCCCCTCTCCTGCTGTTTTGAGGTTGCCGAAGCACAGATGGGGTTAATTCGATTTCTTAATCTCCATGCAGGAGACACACAGACACAGGAAACATTTTGTATTTACAAGGAGAAATAGTCGAGCAGTTTGAACGTTTTCTTTCAAACCCTGTCCATGTTTTTAGCAGAGATAAGGAGAGACCTTTATTATAAAATAATGTAACTATGAACCGATCAGGTTGAATGTGTAACCCCCACCCTCCCCCACCCTCACTCCCTCCACAAGACTTTGTTCATGGAACTCTTAACATCAAACTTTGTGTATTGTACAATACTTATAGGTGCCAAATGAAACCGTTAAACATGGCACTGGCTCACTTTGGTCCTAGGAGGGGTTTCCCCCTTGAAAGGGAGAGTAACTTTAAAGCACATATAATAATGGTACATCAGCTTTTGTGTTTCTCCTACTATTAAACCCCGTTTCTATTGTCCTTTAAACCATCGGATGAAATGTATGGGTTTTATATTGCACCGACCTAGTAAATGCTCGACAAATATAACAAACTTAAATCAGACAAAGGTATTGGACCAGGGGGTGTTTTTGATTCATTGGCTAAATGATGTTACTACTTGCCGTGAAGCGGCGTCCCCATGTCGGAGAATATTTTTCCACCATTCATTTGCATAGAACAACTCTTCTCGCACACAGGGAAGCGGTTCATCAGGTGTTTGAGTTAGAGCCCATGCAAATGCCTACTGCACCTCCTATAGGCCACCCCGGCCCGGTCACAGATTATTATAAGATGTTGTTGACGTTATCCGTCGAATTGACCTAGTGTTCAAGAGTTGGGAGGCGTTGTACATGGAGTCGCCCCATGACACACAAACAGTGCCATTAAAAAGTATGCGTTATAACCACGTTCTAGTTCATGTCCCAGTGAAACATTTTGGATCCCTGTCTCACCTTTGGCCCCACTGTGGCTGGGAGGATTGTAACGCACTGGGTGGAAACGTACTGCTGCCCCTTCGAGGAGTTCAGTAATGAAATGTTAATATGATCCACCCTTCTATGCAACACGTTCACAGCTCATATTATAGTCATACAAAGCAAAGGCGCGTTCGCTGTACATTATAGAGGTCAAAAATGTGCAGGAAAGTGTACTGTACACGCATGTCACATGTCTAAGAGTGAAGCTTTCTGCTTATAGTGCTATGCATACATATATACATTTCATTCTCCCCTTTAATTCCCTTTTGGAAACAGACCAGTTACAGTAAGTCCATCTAGATATGTTGCAAATGGGCATTCACTTCCGAAATGTTAACTTTCTGGGTCAAGCAGAATCTCTAACTAGGCAGAACCAGTATTCACATTGGGGGTTATTCATTGAACTGTGGTGATGCCGATCTGGGCCCTATCGCATGGAAACTCCCATTGACTTCAATGCGGTTTCAGTGCGACAGTGCACCGGATCAGCACTATCGCAGTTTAATGAAGGAATGACCCCCAATGTGAACCATAAGGAATAAACACGACAAAATAGAGTTTCTAACAGTGTTATATGGACACCTGTATTGTGCTGGCTGAATGCAAACATGGAAATGTGTAACCACTTGATTACTTTTGTTGTGGCTTTTTGCCGTCTTTACCTTCACAGTGGCACAGACTCTCCTTATATCAGTGGCAGGCTGCCTAACCCCCTTCACTTCTGCATGGCCGAGCCCGAACATGGAATGCATTGCTAAGCCGTGCACATAATACGTTATATGTATAAAGCACCTTTAATTTCCCAAGCGCTTTACAATTCTGCTTCAGAGGCGGCACGTTTCAAGGCCTGTCCGGTCTGAAGGCAGGATCACGGGTATCGTTCCCAATTTCAGGTTGGCAATTCTCGGGACACATGTTCATATACCATTGAACGGGATGTACTGGGATAATGTAGACGGTAAACCTCAAGGGTCGATGGGGAGATGTTTGAATGCAGGGCAGTTAGTTGTATGGGTTAGACCAGGCACTGCTTATTTGCTTGACCAGCCGTTTCAAACGTATTGCACTGCTGGATTCCACAGACAGTCTTATTGCTCTTCACTTTTATTTATAAATGGGTGTCCTCTTCTTCTTCCATGTCTTCTCTGATCAGGTGGTCCAATGGGACAATCCAGCTGTCACCCAGCTCTCCATTCAGGCCGGCCTTTTTCTCCTGCATCTCCGGAGAGGTCTCCATCACCTCTAAGGTCGGGTTATCATGGTAGCCGTTTTCCATGGTCTGGAGCTCCTCTGTAAGCCTCTGCCAAGGGGCAAAACATGAGTCATTACCCCTAAGTGGAAGGTGTCATTGAAATGTGTTCTTCTAAAACTGGAATACACAGAGCTACTGCTGTTTCTCAAAATAAGTCCCAACCTAAAGACTTGTGAAGCAGCTATACTATTTTTTTTCTAAGAAATTGAGGTTTTGGTGTTGAAGGTGCAGCCCTAAATATGACAAGTGAACTAATAACAGTTCAATGTTCTCAATGGATTAAATATTGATAAATACCATTTAAAAAAAAGTATTTTTAATTTTGCTTTTCTAAGAGTGGTCTTGAAAAGTGTAAATATTAGACACTGAGTTGCTTTATTTCCCTTATCTTCTCCCATGATAAATGCCGCCATCCCCCTTTCCTTGGTGTGTGTATCTGCCGAGCAGGGAGTGTGCATAAATCTGCTTACATTATTACAGGAAGGAATACACAATAAAAAATGTTTCTCCAGAGTCCCCACTTCAGATGAAAACGTCATTTTTTTTTTCATGGCTTCAGTCACTTGGATTAAACGTCTTAAACATATTGCTACCATTATTTTATTTTGAGAACTAAAATTAAACCTGTAAATTACTCGAACGACTACGCTGCTGGTTTAATAAACCCCACAAGCCATAACGGTTCCCATTATAAATGTGACAAGTCCCTGGCATTTGAACCTTCTATCTATTTGATCACATTATCTTTGGTTATTTACTAATTTGGGGAACCAACCTTTTTGGCTTTGTAAAGCCAGCATATGTTAAAGGGGACCCGCTGGTCCCTCAACCTGGATTGGAAGGGTAACTAAAGGGTGCTTCCAAGAAGACAATGTAAGCTGCAGAACAAAACAGTAGTGAGTATGACGATATGACTTTGTGTATGTGAGGGACATCTTCATGAAGACAAAAATAGGGCTAGGATTTCACTCTTACCAAGGGAGCTAAATTTCATTTGTCAAACTAGGGGGCGCGAGATTTTTTTTGGGGGGGGGGAGGGTGCGGTGGTTACAGAAGCCCCACGCTCCTCAGCGTGAGGCCTCTGTAACTCCCCTAAATTCAGCTGGCTTTGGGAGACACGTCTCTATGGCAACATGGTGTCAAATGGCGCCATGGGGTCACGTGACGTCATTTGACACTGGATTAAAGGTAAGGGGGCGTGACACTGGGGGAGAGCAGGCAGGGGGGTCACAGCGCAGAAAGTTTGCGCACCCCTGATCCAACACGTGTGGCCAACCTCAAGCCCCCCCAACAGGTCAGGTTTTAAGGATAGTACAAGTGGCTTAGAGGCTCAGTCGAAGACAGCCTCTGATTTGAGCCGCCTGTGCTGAAGCAGGGTTATCCTGAAAATCTGACCTGTTGGGAGGACTTGACGACTGGAGTTGGGTTCCCCTGACCTAACATCTTTCCTTTCTCCGGTAAAGCGGACAGTGACTTCCTTGGTCTTGGAGAACGGTTTAGAATGAGTGATTGCACTCAACTTCATTTAAACTTACAACTAAAAATATTGATAATGACCATAAATGTAATCTTTGTACAACTTTGTATAAAGTTTCACTTTTTATACACCAGGGAAGACAAACCTATGAATACATTTCCTGGTCTGTAAACCTGTGTCACTGTTCTGGCATGCAGTGGTTAGGCTGCAGAAGGGGGTTCTGGTAATGATATGCAAATAAGCACATTATGTGCGTGATATTTTTGTGGGCTTCCTACCCAGTTTGAACATGGATATTTCTGCTGTGTTGTATATAACCTGTACAGTAAATCCAGGTGGAAGGAAGTGCAGAATCAGAAAACCAAGTCATGGACAGCTACTGTTATCCTTCTGGACTCCTCAGTTTTGGGTTTGCATCTACAGTGCGATTTGCAAATCAGACACTAAAAGACTATGGTGGGTACAAAAAGTGACCAAAAACATCCACCTTACAAGAAACTTACGAGCGCTGTCGATAATGTGACTTCTGCTTTGTATGTAATTGCTAACTAGCGCTTACCTGATCTCTCTTATGTGAGCGCCTCTGATGCCAACACCCGTAAACAGCCGCGATAATCAGCAGGGACACAGCCAGGCATACAATCGTTATTATAAGCGGCATGCTCAGCCAGTCCTCATCTTGTTCAGATAACTTGCTGGCATTATAGGACACATTGCTGAATCCGTGCTGGACACGAGAGAGAGGAGAGCTGCTGAGGCTGTTGTATTTGGTAAGAAACATGTACAGTGCAGAGCGAGAAAATAATGCCGGTAAACATCCATTTGGTACATGTTTAAAGGTAACATTGTACTTGGCTATAGCACAGTAATTACGTTATTAGCTGCTTGGTTGTACTGAGGTTATCTTTGTTTCATTCTACAGAGGAATCCTCATCTGAAGGACTGAAATACAGGCTGTAATGCAACGTTTAATACGTACAAAAATAATCCCCGTGCTCAACGTAACCTCACTAATGAAAAATGGCCACAAATTATGAATGGTGCGTTCAGTCCATGAGAGCGCAGGTTCTACGGCTCTTCTTTCCCCAAGGTGGGGATCCAAACAACAGACCAGCACAACCCCTGGTCAGTATAAAATAAAAAAAGAATAATGACAGATAATGCTCACTTACGTGTGGGAAAATACAGATGATCCCTGCAGGGCGCGGGAAGGGAATATCACCAGAGTAGGCCTCGAAGAGGTGTGGGAGGCACTGCTGCGGCCAAGTATCTTGATGCGGGAATAATTTGACATAACCCACGGTCAGAACCGTCTCGCAGTCAACCTCCAGCGTTGGATGACAGCCCCACGCTCTCCTGGGGTTCTTGGTGGCAGTACCCAGCAGGAGAGCGTGGGGACGTCATTGAAAGCGGCGGTGCACCAAATACGGAAGTGCGCCGTGCAAGAAGACGCAAGCAGCACACACGCGGTTGGTCAAACGCTGGAGGTTGACTGCGAGACGGTCCTGAGCGTGGGACTTTTCAAACGGTTCCCGCATCAAGATACCTGGCCGTAGCAGTGCCTCACACACCTATTCGAGGACCTTGTGATCAGTGGTGGATTTCCCATTAGGCCTGATAGACCCGGGCCTAGGGCGGCAGAATTTGGGGCAGCATGCGCAATTGGTGCTTGCCGCCCGCCAGTGGCGTAGCTAGATATACGCGGGCCCCCGGGCAAAACATTTTTTTCAGGGCCCCATTTATACTAATACTGACTGCAATTTTTTTTTCTCCCTCCCCCATCCTCTCCCTGATCCTCCCTCCTCATCTCTCCCCCTCCTCCTCTGCCTCTCATCTCCCCCACCATCATCATCACCCCCACCATCATCACCTCATCTCCCCCACTACCATCATCATCATCATTACCTCATCTCATCCACCATCATCAACACCTCCCCCACCATCATCACCTCCCCCACCATCACCTCATCTCCCCCAGCACCATCATCATCATCATTACCTAATCTCCCATACCATCATCATCATCACCTCATCTCCCCCACCACCATCATCATCTCCTCATCTCCCCCACCATCATCACCTCCCCCACCACCATCATCTCCTCATCTCCTCCACCATCATCACCACCCCCACCATCCTCACCTCATCTCCCCCGCCATCATCACCTAATCTCCCCCACCATCATCACCTCATCTCCCCCACAATAACCATAATCACATCATCTCCCCCACCATCACCTCATCTCCCCATCTCCCCGCGGGCCCCACCATCATCACCTCATCTCCCCCACCATCATCATATCTCCCCCACAATCATCACCTCATCTCCCCACGGGCCCCACCATCATCAGCACCTATGTGACCTGTGGGTGTTCTGGCCTTAAACAGAGGATAAGCCACACAGGAATCAGCAGCTGTTACACTGGCAGAGCACGAAAGCAGGGGAGGAGCGCGCTCTCGTGGTCTGACCCTGAAGTCTTTCTAACTTCCGGTGTCAGCTCTGTAACAGCTGCTGATTCCTCTGCTGGGCCTGCCGACAGGGGGAGGGAGGAGGGAAGAGAGCGGGCCCCCTAAGAGCGCGGTCCCCTGGGCTGCCCGGGCTATAACTACGCCCCTGCCGCCCGCACATGCGCAATTGGCGCTTGCCAGCCACTCGCGCATGCACGGGCAGCAACCGCCGATAGCGCATACACGCGGCCAGCGACGTGATGTCACATTGCTATGGGCGGCATTTAAAAAAAATCTAGCACTGCTTGTGATATTCCCTTTCCGCGCCCTGCAGGGATCATCTGTATTTTCTCACATGTAAGTGAGCATTATCTGCCATTATTCCTTTTTATTTTATAGTTATTAGTAGTTGGGCTTGTCTGTTTTTTGTCTTTAATAAGTGCATTTTTTCCCTCCATTAACTACTGTTTTATTAAAACAACCAACTGGTTCCATAGCTTGCACAAATGACAACTTTACAATTAGTAGTGTCACCGACTATTTTGTACATTACTATGTAAAAAGATCATGGAAAGGACGACTGGTAAACTATACATATTTATACATGCAGTGAAGGATTGTAACAAGCGTACCTCTTTTATCTTATCCTTGTTGTTCTCCAGCACTGTATAAAGGTCTTTTGGCACGGAACGAGCTAAGATAAGCAAAAATATCAATCAGTAACATTGTTTTCACATGTGGGTGTCAGAAAATCGGTGTTTTATTTCATCTCTCCCGGCCTCGGTAATTTATAGCCCTCGGTACATATTACTTTCTGCTTGAAGTCCGTTCAAGGTTACAATCCTTATCAAAGCTCAACAAAATAGATATCCCTTGGAGATATGCTAATAGACAGTGATAAGGACAGGGTGCTGATATCACGGGAGAAGGAAATAAGGTAGCAAAAGAAGAAAAACGCAGCGCACTGCCTGGGAGCCAGGGGGTTAAAAAAAAAAGTATATACATGTATTCCACAAATGAACATCACCCAAGGGGTTTGTGCAACCTCCTACACGTTTCGAACGTAATGTCCTTTAACAAGGAGTATTCATACTTATGTCCGAAACGCGTAGGAGGTTGCACAACCCCCTTGGGTGATGTTCATTTGTTGATTAAATTTATATACTTTTTTATTTAACCACCTAGCTCCCTGGCAGTGCGCTGCTTTTTTCTTCTTTTGCTACCGGTTTTCTACATCTGCGGCTGGACACGCCACAACAGACTCGTGGAGGCTCAGGGGTGGGTAAGATTTATTCTACACGGAGCTAATATGGGAGAAGGAAATAAGGACAGGGTGCTAATATGGGAGTGAAAACAAAAGAAATTAGTGCGCAGCTAATACCTAGTACTTTACAAGAAGTGACCTGTGCACCGTGATTAGGAAACAATATTGTTAACC
The DNA here is from genome assembly GCA_036426205.1 of Ascaphus truei. Lineage (NCBI taxonomy): Eukaryota > Metazoa > Chordata > Amphibia > Anura > Ascaphidae > Ascaphus > Ascaphus truei. Next base: position 191,541,439 of record CM071571.1, read on the forward strand.
TTGTGTGAGGGTGACACTTGACGTGGGTCTGCAGCCTCTCTTGGGGGTGGCTCGACACCCCAGGAACTATACAAAAAACAGAAAAACAAGGCGCACAACGCACATAGTGTAATAGAGTATAAAACGTGACTTTATGGTTAAAAATAAATAAAGTCATACACTCCCTGAAGAAGTAACCTAGTGTTACGAAACGCGTTGGAAAGAAGGGTGTCTTTGCTCGTTTCCCCAAAGTATTTTGTAGCGTCTCTGGACACTGTCAGTAAGCTGATTTATTTGACGCATGTGCGCTGTACACTCCGTTCGGCTGGGAACTTCTAACTTGACACGCACGCTGTGCGTTCCAGGAGAAGGTTGCCGGAAGCTGTTGGGCGATTTGTGACGTCATCGCCGGGCGCCCCGCAAGAAGCCCCGCAAGAAGCAGCACGCCGCTTGGAGCCGTGTGCTCTGGGACTCCTACTATAGGACATTCACACAACATTGGAGCCCGCAGCAGATGAGACGTTTGCTGACACATCCCCTGCTGTGATCCCCGCAACTGTAAAGTAAGAAGCAGACGAGACGCTTGCTGTTACACCCCTGCTGGTACTTACCAAGGGTGCTACCTCCGGTCATCACATGGTGTGGTAAACCTAACAACCAACTGCTTGTAACTATTACCTTGATGTACGCAGATTTATTTATTTTTAACCATAAAGTCACGTTTTATACTCTATTACACTATGTGCGTTGTGCGCCTTGTTTTTCTGTTTACTGATATGGGAGAAGGAAATAAGGACAGGGTGCTAATATGGGAGAAGGAAATAAGGACAGGGTGCTAATATGGGAGAAGGAAATAAGGACAGAGTGCTAATATGGGAGAAGGAAATAAGGACAGGGTGCTAATATGGGAGAAGGAAATAAGGACAGGGTACTGATATCACGGGGGAAGGAAATAAGGACAGGATACAGTACTAATATCACGGGAGAAGAAAATAAGGTCAGGCTACTAATATCACGGGGGAAGGAAATAAGGACAGGGTACTGATATCAGAGGGGCAGGAAATAAGGACAGTACTGATATCACAGGGGAAGGATATAAGGACGCCGCCGTGCCCTCAAGGATATCAAATCGCACATTATGTGCGTGATATTTTGTGGGCTTCCTACCCAGTTTGAAAATGGTTTATCGGCTGGTTTTGTATATAACCTGTACAGTAAATCCAGGTGAAGGAAGTTCAGAATCAGAAAACCAGTCTGGACAGCTACTGTTATCCTTCTGACTCCTCAGTTTTGGGTTTGCATCTACATATGCGATTTGCAAATCAGACACTAAAAGACTATGGTGGGTACAAAAAGTGACCCAAAAACATCCACCTACAAGAAACTTCATCGAGCTGTCGCGATAATTGACTTGCCTTGCTTTGTATGTAATTGCTAACTAGCGCTTACCTGATCTCTCTTATGTGAGCGCCTCTGATGCCAACACCCGTAAACATCCGCGATATCAGCAGGGACAACAGCCAGGCATACAATCGTTATTATAAGCGGTGCTCAGCCAGTCCTCATCTTGTTTTCGATAACTTGCTGGCTTATAGGACACATTGCTGAATCCGTGCTGACCCGAGAGAGAGGAGAGCTGCTGAGGCTGTTGTATTTGGTAAGAAACATGTCAGTGCAGAGCGAGAAAATAATGCCGTAAACTCCATTTGGTACATGTTTAAAGGTAACATTGTACTTCTGGATATAGCACAGTAATTACGTATTAGCTGCTTGTTTACTAGATGTTATCTTTGTTCATTCACAGACAGAGGAATCCTCATCTGAAGGACTGAAATACAGGCTGTAATGCAACGTTTAATACGTACAAAAATATCCCCGTGCTCACGTAACCTCACTATGAAAAATGGCCACAATTATGAATGGTGCTTTTCAGTCCATGAGAGCGCAGGTTCTAGCTTGGTCCTTCTTCCCCAAGGTGGGGATCCAAACAACAGACTGCAGCACAACCCCTCGTGTCAGTATAAAAATAAAAAAGAATAATGACAGATAATGCTCACTTACGTGTGGGAAAATACAGATTCCCTGCAGGGCGCGGGAAGTGAATACACCAGAGTAGGCCTCGAAGAGGTGTGGGTAGGCACTGCTGCGGCCAGATTAATCTTGAGCGGGAATATTTGAACTAACCCCCGTCCAGAAACCTCTTCGCATTCAACCCTCCAGCGTTGGATGACGACCCCCTCTCTCCTGGGTTCTTGGTGGCAGTACCCAGCAGGAGAGCGTGGGGACGTCATTTGGAAGCGGCGGTGCACCAACAATACGGAAGTGCGCCTTGCAAGAAACGCAAGCAGCACTACACGCGGTTGGTCAAACGCTGGAGGTTGACTGCGAGACGGTCCTGAGCGTGGGACTTTTCAAACGGTTTCCCGCATCAAGATACCTGCCGTAGCAGTGCCTCACACACCTATTCGAGGACCTTGTGATCAGTGGTGTGATTTCCCATTAGGCCTGATAGACCCGGCTAGGGCGGCAGAATTTGGGGCAGCATCGCAATTGGTGCTTGCCGCCGCCAGTGGGTAGCTGTTACGCGGGCCCCCGGGCAACATTTTTTTCAGGGCCCCATTTACTAATACTGCTGCAATTTTTTTTCTCCTCCCTCCCCACTCCTCTCCCTGATCCTCCCTCCATCTCTCCCCCTCCCTCTGCCTCTCATCCCCCCACCATCATCATCCACCCCCAACCATCAGCACCTCATCTCCCCCACTACCCATCATCAATCATTACCTCATCTCTCCACCATCATCAACACTCCCCCACCACATCAACCTCCCCACCATCACCTCATTCCCCAGCACCATCATCATCATCATACAATTCTCCAACCATCAATCATCAATCACCTAATCTCCCCCACCACCATCATCATCTCCTCATCTCCCCCACCTCATCACCTCCCCCACCACCATCACCTCCTCATCTCCTCCACCATCATCACCACCCCCACCATCCTCCACTCATCTCCCCCGCCATCTCACCTAATCTCCCCCACCATCATCACACCCTCTCACCCCCACAATACCATAATCACATCATCTCCCCCACCATCACCTCATCTCCCCAGCTCCTCGCGGCCCCACCATCATCACCCTCATCCCCCCCATCATCATATCTCCCCCACAACTCATCACCTCCATCTCCCACGGGCCCCACCATCATCAGTCACCTAGTGCCTGTGGTGTTCTGGCCTAAACAGAGGATAAAGCCACACAGGAATCAGCAGTGTTACACTGGCCAGCGCACGAAACGCAGGGGAGGAGCGCGCTCTCGTGGTCTGACCCTGAAGTCTTTCTAACTTCCGCGGTGTCGCTCTTAACAGCTGCTGATTCCTCTGCTGGGCCTGCCGACGGGGGAGAGGAGGGAAGAGAGCGGCCCCCTAAGAGCCGGTCCCCTGGCTCCCGGGCTATAACTACGCCCCTTCCGCCCGCACATGCGCAATTGGCGCTTGCCAGCCACTCGCCATGCCGCCAGCAACCGCCGATAGCGCATACACGCGGCCAGCGACGTGATGTCACATTGCTATGGTGGCATTTAAAAAAATCTAGCACTGCTTGTGATATTCCCTTTCCGCGCCCTGCAGGATCATCTGTATTTTCTCACATGTAATGAGCATTATCTGCATATCCTTTTTATTTTAGTTATTAGTAGTTGGGCTTGTCTGTTTTTTGTCTTTAATAAGTGCATTTTTTCCCTCCATTAACTACTGTTTTATTAAACAACCAACTGGTTCCTAGCTTGCACAAATGACAACTTTCCATTAGTTGTCAACCGACTATTTTGTACATTACTATGTAAAAAGATCATGGAAAGGACGACTGGTAAACTATACATTTATACATGCAGTGAAGGATTGTAACAACGTTACCTCTTTATCTTATCCTTGTTGTTCTCCACACTGTATAAAGGTCTTTTGGCACGAACGAGCTAAGTAGCAAAAATATCAATCAGTAACATTGTTTTCACATGTGGGTGTGCAGAAAATCGGTTGTTTATTTCATCTCTCCCGGCCTCGGTAATTTTATGCCCTCGTAACATATTACTTTCTGCTTGAAGTCCGTTCAAGGTTACAATCCTTATCAAGCCAACAAAATAGATATCCTTGGAGATATGCTAATAGACAGTATAATGGACAGGTGCTGATCTCACGGGGAAGGAAATAAGGTAGCAAAAGAAGAAAACGCAGCGCACTGCCTGGAGCCAGGGGGTTAAAAAAAAAGTATATACATGTATTCCACAATGAACATCACCCAAGGGTTTGTGCAACCTCCTACACGTTTCGAACGTAATGTCCTTTAACAAGGAGTATTCATCCTTATGTCCGAAACGCGTAGGAGGTTGCACAACCCCCTTGGGTGTTGTTCATTTGTTTGATAAATTTATTACTTTTTTTATTAACCACCTAGCTCCTGGCATTGCGCTGCTTTTTTCTTCTTTTGCTACCGGTTTTTCTACATTCTGCGGCTGGACACGCCACACAGACTCGTGGGGGCTCAGGGGTGGGTAAGATTTATTCTACACGGAGCTAATATGGGAGAAGGAATAAGGACAGGGTGCTAATATGGGGTGAAAACAAAAGAAATTGTGCGCAGCTAATACCTAGTTACTTTCCAAGAAGTGACCTGTGCACCGTGATTAGGAAACAATATTGTAACCTTGTGTGAGGGTGACACTTGACGTGGGTCTGCAGCCTCTTGGGGGGTGGCTCGACACCCCAGGAACTATACAAAAACAAGAAAACAAGGCGCACAACGCACATAGTGTAATGATAAACCGTGACTTTATGGTTAAAATAATAAAGTCATACACTCCCTGAAGAAGTAACTAGTGTTACGAAACGCGTTGGAAAGAAGGGTGTCTTTGCTCGTTTTCCCCAAAGTATTTTGTAGCGTCTCTGGACACTGTCAGTAAGCTGATTTATTGACGCATGTGCGCTGTACACTCCTCTTCGGCTGAACTTCTAACTTGAACGCACGCTGTGCGTTCCAGGAGAAGGTTGCCGAAGCTGTTGGGCGATTTGTGACGTCATCGCCGGGCGCCCCGCAAAAGCCCCGCAAGAAGCGCACGCCGCTTGGACCGTGTGCTCTGGGACTCCTACTTAGGACATTCACACAAACTTGGAGCCCGCAGCAGATGAGACGTTTGCTGACACTCCCCTGCTGTGATCCCCGCAACTGTAATAGAAGCAGACGGAGACGCTTGCTGTTACACACCCTGCTGGTACTTACCAAGGGTGCTACCTCCGCACATCACATGGTGTGGTAAACCTAACACCAACGTCTTGTAACTATTACCTTGATGTACGCAGATTTATTTATTTTTAACCATAAAGTCACTTTTATACTCTATTAACACTATGTGCGTTGTGTCGCCTTGTTTTTCTGTTTACTGATATGGGAGAAGGAAATAAGACAGGGTGCTAATATGGGAGAAGGAAATAAGGACAGGGTGCTAATATGGGAGAAGGAAATAAGGACAGAGTGCTAATATGGGAGAAGGAAAGTAAGGAAAGGGTGCTAATATGGGAGAAGGAAATAAAGGACAGGTACTGATATCACGGGGAGGAAATAAGGACAGGATACAGTACTAATATCACGGAGAAAAGATAAGGTCAGCTACTAATATCACGGGGAAGGAAATAAGACAGTACTGATATCAGAGGCGGAAATAAGGACAGTACTGATATCACAGGGAAGGATATAAGACGTTACTGATATCACGGGGAAGGAAATAAGGAAATACATTACTAATCACGGGGGAAGGATATAAGGACATACTGATAGCACGGGGAAGGAAATAAGGACGGTACTGATATCACGGGGGAAGGAAATAAGGACGGTACTGATATCACAGAAGAAGAAAATAAGGACAGGCTACTAATATCACGGGAGAAGGAAATAAGGACAGGCTACTAATATCACGGGAGAAGGAAAAGGACAGTACTAATTCACGGGAAATAAATAAGGACGACTAATAGTCACGTGGAAGGAAAATAAGGACGGTACTGATATCACGGGGAAGGAAATAAGGACGGTACTGATATCATGGGAGAAGGAAATAAGGACAGGGTACTGATATCATGGGAGAAGGAAATAAGGACGGTACTGATATCACGAGTAAGAAATAGGACAGGGTACTAATATCACGTGGAAGGAAATAAGGACGGTTGATATCATGGGGAAGGAAATAGACGTACGATACATGGAGAATACGTACAGGTACTGAGATCACGGAGAAGGAAATAAGGACAGGCTACTAATATCACGGGAGAAGGAAATAAGGACAGGGTACTAATATCACGTGGGAAGGAAATAAGGACGGTACTGATATCACGGGGGAGGAATAGGACGGATGATATCATGGGAGAGAAATAAGGACGGTACTGATATCATGGGAGAAGGAAATAAGGACGGTACTGATATCACAGAGGAAGGAAATAAGCACACAGTTGTGGACTAATATCACGTGGGAAGGAAATAAGGACGGTACTATATCAGGGGGGAAGGAAATAAGGGTACTGATTCATGGGAGAAGGAAATAGACAGGGTACTGATATCACGGGGAAGGAAATAAGACAGTACTGATATCATGGAGAGGAAATAAGGACGTACTGATATCACGGGGAAGGAAATTAATGACGGTACTGATATCAACAGAAGTAAGAAAATAAGGAGGGTACTGATATCATGGTAGAAGGAAATAAGAGACGGTACTGATATCGTGGTATAAGGAAATAAGGACGGTACTGATACACGGGGGGAAGAATAATGACGGTACTGATATCACGGGAAGGAATAAGGACGTTACTGATATCACGGGTAAGGAAATAAGGACAGGTACTATATCACGGGAAGAGTAAGGACAGGGTACTGATCTACAGGGAGGAATAAGGACGTACTGATATCACGGGAGAATGAAATAGACGGTACTGATATCACAGGGGAAGGAAATAGACAGGGTACTGATATCACGGGAAGAAATAAGACAGGGTACTGATATCACGGAGAAGGAAATAAGACAGGGTACTGATATCACGGAGAAGGAAATAGGACGGTACTGATATCAAAGGAAAATAAGGACGGTACTGATATCACGGGAAGGAAATAGGACGGTACTGATATCACGAAAAAATAAGACAGGACAGGGACTGGATACACGAGAAGGAACCAAGGACAGGACAAGGACAGGACAGGGTACTGATATCACAGGAGAAGGAAATAAGGACAGGACAGCGTACGCTTTATCATTAATGAAGTCTAAAGGCAGAAGAGAAAGTAACTAAACAAAGTCTCATTTTACATTCTTCTAAGAATTTCCCCCCCAAATAATTTCTTACAAAAATGTCACAACATTTGACCCATTAAACACACTGCTTTGCTCCTGATAGATTTACACCTTTAATACCCTGCCCGGATTTCCTTTGATATAAGCCAGCCCCCTGCCCCGGCAATGGGATAGTTGGAAAAACGTACGTTCCAAATATTTATAACTACAGGTAACGCTCTGAACCTGCTTTGCCTTCTGGATCGGGCGAGAACTTGGCCGGAACTCTGCTCCCCCCTTTTATTCCGCATATGTTGGTTCCATTCCTGGTACTCACACTGCACTTTGACCTCCAGTATCGCCAGCTGACTGGTTGGCTGCTCTTCGTGTCCGAGGACGATGCTGCAGGTGTCTGTGCCCGGCTGGAATCCCGATTTCACGGCTCGGCACAGCAGGTCGGCCACACCTTTATCGTCCTGCTTCCCGGAAGGTCCCCACAGTACATCCGAGTTCTGAAATCCACAAACAATAAAAACCCACAGCAGTTATGTACTTGTTGGAAGAAGAGTGATAACTGCATTTATTGAGGGATAATATTTTAATCCAGATCATCAAGCTTCTTATGAATCAGCGCAGCTCTGTTTTCTACTCTATATCAGGGGTGGGCAATTCCAGTCCCCAAGGGTCACCAACTGGCCAGATTTTTAGGATATCCCTTCTTCAGCACAGGTGGCTCAATCAAAGACTGAGCCACTGATTGAGCCACCTGTGCTCAAGCTGGGACTGATTGAGCCACCTGTGCTGAAGCTGGGACTGATTGAGCCACCTGTGCTGAAGCAGGTATATCCTGAGGCCCTTGGTGGCCCTTGAGGACTGGAGTTGCCCACCCCTGCTCTAAATCTGACTTTTCCCTAATTATTTGTTACCCCTTATTAAAAAAAATGAACCACGCCATCTCTTCCTCTTTCTTTGGCACTCTGCCACACACACACACACACACACACACACACTGTACGTTGTTCGAGTCTCTGGGGTTTGCCCACTAGAGTGAAATGGCCATTGTCAACAGTTAATGGCCATTCATTCCATGGCTGTTAGCGAGTTACAATGACTGCGGCTGGTTGGGGAATAAACCCCTTTGCATATAACCCTCACAATTTCACGTGGGCGTTAAATGAACTGCCAAGACGTATTAAGGTATTTGCTTTGGTTCTGCTGGTGCTTTTGGTCACTGGATGGACCCGTTTTCAAAGGCCGTAACATTACTACTGAGCTCCCCCTCCTTCATCAACTTCAGCAACTTGTTGGAAGGCAGGGCTACTGTAGCTTGGCTATTACCCAGATCATAAAACAAAGAAATATTGCAGGTGATAATTAATCAAAACGGTTTGAATTTCCCCACATTTTGTAATACTTCGATACGTTGAGTGTGTGTTTGTTTTGGAAACCCGATGCTGGAAATCCCCCTATAAAATGTAGCTCATGTGGAATAATTGCTTTCCCCCTTATCTGTGGTGGGAACGGGAAGAGCGATGTTTCACTGATGTTCCAGTGATGTTTCACTGCTTATCGTTGTCCAACTGGTGAAACTTTGTAACACAAACACGATGAACGTGGGAAAACAGAATTCTCTTTCCCACCTGTTATTTATTTTTCAGGATGTCGTGGTGATGTTTGGCTGTGAAGTGGATAGTGGAAAACAGACTCTAATATGTCTTAACCTTTTGGGTTTCCCCCAAGATGTAGTCACTATGTTTTGCCAAACGCCATATAGATTTACCAAATGGCTGGTTTGCCAACCTGGACCAGTCGGTAAAAGATAGCGGGTCAGGGGTGCTCTGACTGCCTTTTAGCAACTCCTCTTAGTTTGTTGAATATCACATGGATGACTCATTTGCCTGCTAATTTTCAGCCCAGACTATAATGCATAATTCTGTTACCCCTGTAAAGAGCAAGGAGGTCTTCAGCTCTTTCTTCTATTAAAATGGTTGAAGCACACACTTCGCAGAATAGGCTATGGGTAAAATATGGGGTGAAGGGGGCTTTTAAACCTTGATCTAGCAACGCTTTGCTTGGCACTCAAAGGGTTAAACCAGGTGCCATTAAATAGTTGTGAGTCCATGTACTTGAGTGTGTTTGGGAGCCGGGTCAGCTGAGCTGTTTCACGTCTGCCCCTCATGTCTGGGTGATGAGAGGCAGATAAGGATTTCCAGTGAGTACAAAAAATGAGCTGACAGATTAAGCCCAAGAATTCTTCTGTCTGGGTTTCCCGGGTTTTGATTCCAATCTTGTGTGAAAGCACAAAACACCAGCACACAAAGCCGGAGCAATCTGAAAAGTACTCACCAAGGGCTATTTAAAGATGGAGATCCATATAGTGCAGGGGCGGCCAACTCCAGTCCTCAAGGACCATCAACAGGTCAGGATTGAAGGATATCCCTGCTTCAGCACAGATGGCTCAATCAGTGAGCCACCTGTGCTGAAACAGGGACTGATTGAGCCACTGTGCTGAAGCAGGGACTGATTGAGCCATCTGTGCTGAAACAGGGACTGATTGAGCCACCTGTGCTGAAGCAGAGACTGATTGAGTCACTGGTGCTAAAGCAAGGACAGATTGAGCCACCTGTGCTGAAGCAGGGATATCCTTACAGCCTGACCATTTGGTGGCCCTTGGGGACTGGAGCTGGCCACCCATGATATAGTGCTTTTTTTGCCCAAGAAAATTGCAAACATTTCCATGTACCCCTCAGAAATATTAAATGATTCAGTCACCTACAAGGTGAAGTTTTACTTACACCTGCATCTGCTGACATTCAGGAATGCTCATTACATCTACTGTATGTGTTTGATTAATGATGGCATCAGAGTGACAAACGCACAAATAACAACTTACTTGTCAGTTATAGGACTCTCCTCTCACTTTAAACTCTGGGGCCTATGCAGAGAGCAGCGAATTTAAAAATTGGCGAGTTTAATAAAAAGTAGCTTTTTTGGAGAGTTTTATTCTCCATATGCAGAAATGTGCGAATTCTGCTATGTTTAACATGAATGCGTGTGGCGAGTTTAAATTGGCGAGATGCGCGCTGCAGAAATGTGTTAAAAAAAAATTCGCGCCTTTTTTTTTCCTTTCCTATGGCCGCGAGCGGCAGCTTCTTGCCAACTTTTCCTGGCGAGGCAAAAAGGAGACAATCGCGCCATTTTATTGGCGCGAACAGCCGCTAGATGCCGTTCGCGCCTCTCTGCATTAGGATATTTTTAAAACTGGCGAGATGGAGGTTCTCGCCAGCCGCGAGGCGAGTTTTAGAAATAGAAAAAAAAAATTGGCGCGTTTTTCGTAACTCGCCATTTTCTGCTGTTTTCTGCGCGATTTTCTCCAAAAAATGGCGAGTTTTGAAATAGCGCTGCTCTCTGCATAGGCCCCTGTATTACCTTGTTTCCCTTTTTCTTGGAGCATAACTCCCAATAAACTAGTTTTAATTATATCAACATATCATTATTTTGGGTTGAGTGCTCTCATTAAGGGGTCCTTTTCTACCCCAGATTGCAGCACCACCCTCTAACGCTGTTTCGGTTTCTGAGCTGCAGCGAGGGTATCCCCGTCCCCATTCCCCTAATACACAGTCACCTCACTCCCTCCAGAAGGGAGGATTGTACAAACCGTTCACAGCATTTGTTCACCACGGAATAATACCTCAAATTTCTTCGCTGCCACAAAGTAACAAATTACTTTTCAATGCCTTGCTGACTCCTTTTTGGTTTGCAGAGGTTTACATAGTTACATAGTTACACAGTTACATAGTTACATAGTTACATAGTTACATAGTAGATGAGGTTGAAAGAAGACGTACGTCCATCAAGTTCAACCTATGCTAAATTTAGACAAATACTTTATCCTATATTTGTAATTACAGTATATTGATCCAGAGGAAGGCGAACAAAAAACCCCAGAGTCATATCATCCAATGATATCTCATAAAGGGAAAAATAAATTCCTTCCTGGCTCTAAATAATGGCAGTCAGATTATTATTATTATTATTACTCCCTGGATCAACATCCTTCCCATGTTTACTTATTTGGTATATCCCTGTGTACCTTTCCTTTCTAAAAAGATCTCCAACCTTTTCTTGAACATATCTATTGTATCCGCCATCCCAGTCTCCATGGGTAATAAATTCCACATTTTACATTAATGTCTTTGAGCAACATACCCTCATTTCTAGGTTTGTATCAATGGCAAATATATGATTTATTTGATATTATTATTCTTGTGCAAAAATATCCCATTGCTCAACAATTATGTCAACACAAATGTGTATGTTAAAGTAGAGGCAGAGTGAGGGTGTCTTGCAGTCACTGGAAGCAAGCTTTGAGATAACATTGATCCATTACACAGGACAAATGTTATCTGCACAGGACGGATCAGAGGGGAAGAATTGATGATCCTTGTAGGGAGGCTACAAGCTTACTTGGGAATGTGTTTTATCTCAGCCGCCCAGGGCTCATGGAATACAAGTGACAACTATCTCTCTATTTCTGGCACCAAGGGAAACGCATCTGTAGTGCTGAGGGGTAGGTTAAAAGTAGCTTCTTATCGAAAGCGAAATCCAATGGGCTTGTGTATTATCGCCAGTGGCCTTTCGCCCCTTATCTGAAGGCAGCAGCTCTAAAACACAGGAACAGAATCTCTCTGGGGGGGTGATCTGCTGACCGGACTTTTCTCTTCCAAATCAAACTTTCCCACGAATGTTGGATCAAATAAATAACTCCGTAGTTTTAATGACTTATCCTTTAATACCGATTTAGCAAGCGTTTTGCAGATGTGATATACAATTAAAAAAAATGTTGGTGTGGTCCTGTAAAGCAGTGACCTGCGCTCATCGAATTGTTTGTGTTCTTTTTTAATTACGTTTAAGTGAAGTAGGGGTGCGCCTGAGCGGATCAGTGTTCCCTTGGCCTCCGTCCCAACCCCATGCAAATAAAACCTATATATAGCCCCATTATACCTCATTCTTACACATAACAAACAGCAGATGGCACTATAATAATAACATTATAAAGTCTAGCAAACACATCTTTTTTTAACCCAGTATACAATGTATACCACAGTGTTAACTTAAAAAGCATAAGGAAATTCTATTAGTGCGATTATCAACGCTCACCTGTCTCCTGCAATCTATCCTAAACGCTGCTGCTAGAATCACGTTATTCTCTCCTAACTCTGTCTCAGCGTCTCTCCTGCTGTAATCCCTCTCCTGGATTCCTATTAAACTCTGTATTACTTTCAATATTCTCCTCCGCTCGTTTAAAGCTTTACACTCTTCTGCTCCTCCTTACATCTCAGCCCTAATTTCTCGCTATGCATCTGCCCGGCTCTTGCGTTCTGCTCAAGGATTTCTTCTTTCTAGCCCCTTTGTATCTAAAGCCCTCCCCCCTCTTAAACCTTTCTCACTGACTGCCCCACGCCTCTGGAACGCCCTTCCCTTCAATATCCGACTATCATCCTTTAAAAGAGCAATTGATGTGCCTTTTCAAAATTAATTTGTCATGGAACAAGAATCATATTTCTGTTTGACCCCCCCTTCTGCTTGTCAGCTCCTTAAGTTCAGCTGCATGCATTTGTTACACACACACACACACACACACACACACACACACACACACACACACCACAACAAACAAACACACACACACACACACACACACACACACACACCGTGCCTGTGTGATGTATCAATATGCTGCCCTTTTTGCATCTGAGTATGTAACCAGTGAGTTGTTACAGCAACCTTGGAGATTCTTCTCAGAATGGGCTATTCTGCCCTCCCCCCTGTCTTTGCTGACAGTAGTTTGTCCCATCCCACTTCTAGTGTGACCCTTGCTCCTCACTTCCTTTTCCACCCTGGAGACAGTGAGTACAGCACCCATCTCTGTTACACTCCCATGGCAAGGCCATCTCTTTCTACCAGTTTCTAACTACAAATCACAACTACACACCATCCACAAGAGCCTGTAATTACTGCTGCTTTTCCAATAAAGTGAAGGAAATATTATAGGACTTGGAGTGATTTGGAAAGGGGGCTGCGTTAATGCTATCTGGGGCTATTCACACATCACACGTGACCCTGGCTTCAGAATATAATTATTTTTTTAACATAGGATTGAAGCAGGGGGTCTTCGGAGCTGAACCCCATTAATTTCAGCTCTGAGAACCCCCTGCTTCCTTAGATACGTACCTCCAAAGGGGGTGCAAGTATCTCTGCGAAGTTTAAAGCTCCCGCGTCACGTGGACCAATAGGAAGCCGCACCTGATGTCTTCATGGCTTCTTATTGGCCCGCATGGCGCGGGCGCCATTACGTGAACCCTGCTAGCCGTGCGGAGCGGCTACCCCTATGGAGGTAAGTATCTCTGGAAACGGGATGTCCCTGGAGCTGAAATGAATGGGGTTCAGCTCCACAGACCCCCTGCTTTAATCCCATGTTAAATAAAACGTAGTCGCAAAACAAATCGCCCACTTGGATTGGCGCTCCAAGGCCGATCTTAAAACACACCTCTTCAATTACAAATACGGGTAGCTCCGTTGGCTAGTACTATAGATCTCATACGCATTTACCAGAACACCCTCCTACTGTCCCTGTAAGTTGTCCCTACTTACAACTTAGATTGTAAGCTCTTCGGGACAGGGACTCCTTTTCCTAATGTTACTTTTATGTTGAAGCGCTTATTCCTATCACAGTAGAGTCTCGGTTACCCGAAATGCCGTTTTATCCGACATCTGCACCCCACCCCCTCCTCACTTACCAGGCTTCCCGGCGATGGCAGCGGCGTCTGCAGAAGAGGAGGACTGAAGACCACGGGGGCGGGATGGCACAGGAGGAAGACAGCTGGCGGCGGGAGAAGAGGACCATGTCAGCGGAGGAAAGGAGTTGGACAGCGGGTGGTAGCGGAAGCAGGAGAAGACCATGAGGCCATGTCAGTGGAGCAGGAGCAGAGTGGCACAGGACTACGGCCGGGGAGGATCACGCTGTAACAGCGGCAGACACCGGAAGTCAGCGCGCTCCTCCCTGGCCGTTCTCAGGGGCCGCTCTGCTCCACTCACATGGTCTCGTGGTCTTCTCCTGCTTCCGCTACCGCCGGCTGTCTAACTCCTTTCCTCCGCTGACATGGTCCTCTCTCGCCGCCAGCTGTCTTCCTCCTGTGCCGCTCCCATGGTCTTCATTCCTCCTCTTCTGCCACTGCCGTCGGTAAGGCTGGTAAGTGAGAAGAAGGAGGGGGGCGGGGGCGCAGATGTCAGATAATACTTTCCGTATTATCCGTCATTTTCAGTTATCTGACACGGTATCGGTCCCGTTTAGGGTAATTGGGACTTTACTGTACGCTATACTGTACAGCAGCTTCTGTTTCTAATATTACCCATAAAAAGATTCCATGTAACCCTCATCGCTCCAAACTCTTAGGTTCCTGAAATGGATAACTGAATTGTGAGCCATTACAGGCTCGGGTATTTACCCAAGGATTAGGAATCTGGGGCACCTAGTAGACACAGCCTGCTTTACAGAAATCCTATAACCCCAGTCCCTGAGTGGGGTTAAAGATGTTTGCAGAGTAAATCCCATGGCATTGCTGCAACAAAGCTAGGGTCTTTATCTGGATATTGGATTTCCCCCAAAAAGTGTTTTTAAATACTGACAAGACTGTAACAATGGTATCTGGGACTAGGGCTGAATTTCTAAAGCTTCCAATGACAGAGCTACAGATCAGAACCAACTCTAGTACTACCCTAACTCCTGTTACTGGTATCAAATATCTGGGCATTTGTTTGACTCCCATTTAACATTCGGTATGCACATTGATACCCTGACATCCAAAACCTATGCCAAACTAGGTGTACTTTATAGGAACAAATCCTCCCTAAGTCTGCTGGTCTGAAAGCGTATCGCGCAGCAGATGCTAATGCCAATTATTGACTATGGTGACATAGTATATGGCACTGCACCCCAAACTCACCTTAGCAAACTAGACACCCTCTACAATTCAATATGCCACTTTGTCCTCCAATGTAACTACAACACACATCACTGCGAAATGAACTAGATTGGCCGTCACTTGAGTCCAGACTAAAAGTACATTTTCCTGTCTTGCCTTCAAATACTTTCTGGACAGTGGACACGCTAACCACCATATCTGAACAAGCGCCTCACCCCTACCACACGAAGCACTACCACACACACAGCACTTATCACCTGAGATCTGACTCCAAATGATTGTTCACGGTCCCAAGGTTCAACAAAGTATCCGGCCGCTCCTCCTTCTCTTACCGTGCACCTCACAACTGAAACAGTCTACTGGAGACTCTCACAGCCGCCACCAGTAATTTCAAGACTTCAGCTGTTTCACATTTTAGTCTGGTCTGTAACTGTTATATACGCCTATAACATATATTGTCCCTAACTGTCCATGAAATGTGTGTCTGTAAAATCACTATGTGCTGCGTACCGCGCACTATACTGTAATTGTGAAGTGTACTGAGTCCCATTGGGAGAAAAGTGCTATATGTAATAAAGTTATTAAATGCCTGTAAATATAACATATAACCGCTATTCATTTAATGTAACCTTGTATTGTCACCATAACTCTGTGCCCAGGACATACTCGAAAAAGTCCTTTCTTCAGGACGAAATGCGTCGGAGTGTATCTACTCTCTGTTGATGTCATATTTTTGATCCAATAAAGTTTTTTTATTTTTATTGCGCTTGGTTGATTTATGGAGAGCTGTGACCGCCGAGTTACACCATCTTTTTCCTTGTACTAATCACGGGCAGGAGCACGCCATCACAACAAGCAGCTTGGAACAAATGCCGCCTTTTATCAGCAACACCCGGCAGTCTGCACATCTTACTGTGAGTACTTGCTAGCTGATCCATTCATCGTGGGACACGGGGTGTAGGTGAGGTTAGCACATACTGGGCATTGTGATTTACTCTTTGGCATTTCTCCTGACGTGCCTCCTTGTACTTCTACCAGCTCATATGCTTCATAGCCCCCACCCTGAGTTAGTCCGGTTGCGTGTGGTAGATTGATAGTCTATCAAGCCATTATATTCATGACGCTGTTGTTCTCATCTCTGTGCTCTATGGATTAAAAGTTTACTTGCCTAGCTTGCAGCATCAGTCTTTGGGGGTTGATTCCCTGTTTTTTCACATACTTGAAAACCAGTGGGAACTCTCAATGTATTACTTCCTGGTAACACATTTTATGAATAAATATCTGTTTTGTGAGGGGCAGCACTGAATGAACAGTCTGTAAACGGCAAACAATATGATCTCCAGCAGGTGGCAGAAGAGAGCTCTGACTGCCAGAGATGGAGGACAGCAGCTCACATGTGCAAAAGGCAGAACAAGCATCTATAAAGTCAGGTCCCGCAGCAGCTTCTCAGTCTGCAGTAAGAAGGAGTTTATTCATCCCCATAGTGATCAACAGAGAACTTCTCATTTCCTGCAAGTCTTGCAATGGTTTGCCTCACCCTCACCTTTTGCTCCAACTGTCTAATCCTACCCAGTTAATTAGATGCTGATCCTACATTGCCTGTTTTGGGTGCAAGTCTCTTTTTGTGATAAAGACGTTTCTGCATGTCGTGGTTATTACAGCGCCCCACCCCCCGCCCCATACCCCTTCATTAAGCCTCTTATCTTCAGTAGCTAATGGAAAAACACACCGTTTCTATTTATAAAAGTCTCCCTCGAATTAGATCAGGCAAAGAGATACCCCATACGGAATTTTTTAGATACCTTCAGATCAGAGCATTCTATAATAAACATTCTCCCTTCCCCCCATTGACTACGTTTGAAAAGCTCTGTCTAAGAGAGACAAATACAAAGGGACTTATATCGCAGATGTATAAAGAAGTGGCCGGTTCAAACTCTACAGAAAATTATAAATGAGCTTATATGGTTAAGTGGGAAGCAGATCTGGGAGAAGAGGTGAGCGGAGAAGACTGGTTGGCTATTGTAACAGCAGCAGCTTAGAGCTCAATCTGCACTACTTTAAAAGGAGAGCACATATAAAGTCCTTATGAGGTGGTATCTCACTCCACAGAAATGAGCAAGGTTTGGACCAGGATGCTCCCCTCTGTGCCCAAGACAGTGTGGAGCATCGGCGAACCTGTTACACATGTTGTGGTCTTGTCCTCAGATAGTCCCATTATGGACACAAATTAGACATTGGCTTCAGAGGATTATGGACCTCACTATTCCTCCGGATCCATGGCTGTTCCTTTTGAACAGGCCTTGGCTGGGCCTTTCCAAAACGGTTAATAAACTGATTATGCGTTTAGCAACAGCCACGAGGTGCGAGATCGCGGCACTGTGGAAACAAGCAGAGATTCCAAATATCCCCCAGATTAGGAATAGAATGTGGTATATTTGCCAGATGGAAAAATGAACGAGTTTGGTTAATGACACTGGCGCCAAATTTATAAAAGTCTGGAGGCCGTGGTTGGCTCAGACAGACATCCCTGGAGTAGAGAGAACCACAATCTGGCAATGATAGAGATAAATGCGTTCTCTTTCGAAGTACGGGTAAGAATATGAGTAAGAATGAGCTATAGGTCACCTATTAATAAGACTAACCAGAAATATAAAAAATAATAAGAACGTTAGTCACCTACACAAGAATTGAAGAAAGATCCCATAGGAGTAATAGTAAAATAACAGAAGCAGAGATCTCACACCTGTTATCCCCCTCCTTCACCCCCCCCCTTTTTTTTTTGCTTGTTTACAAACAGATAACATGTTACAATTTTGTTAAGAATATTTTTTTTATTCCACGTTTGAAAGCTCGAAATATGCAATGTTTTATTTGATATGAAAAAATTCAATAAAAATTTGAAGTTGAAAAAAAATAAATAAAAAACTCTTCCTCGGCTGAGAAACTGAAGCAAGAAAAAGCAACAACTTTAGGGAAGAATGAAACCCCCCTGCAAGTAAATGTTTTTCTTTGCTAAATCGAACGCTCTTCTTTGCAGCATTTTTGCAACCAGGATAGGTTAATAAATAGTATTGTTTGTGCTATTATTCACATTTTAATCTGCACCTATAACATATATTATCTAACTGTTCATGCAATGTCTTTATATACAGTGGCGGCCGAGCTGACTCTAATGCGGCCGCCACCGCAGTGCGCGGGGTGACGCGGCTTGTCCGCGCGTCACTGTGGCGCCGGTGTCACGTGGTGCGCCGGCTTCCCCGACATCCCCTAAAGTTGAAGCGGGGTTACGGGGAAGATGCAGGGGCAGAAGGGGCAGGGCAGGAGCAGCCAGGGGGTCGGGAGGGGAGAGGAAGATGCGCGCGAGGGGAGGGGAGTGCAGGGAAGAGATGCGGCTAGCGCGCTGCCAAGTTCGGCGCCAGCCGAACTAAGCCCCGGGAAATTACGGGAAAATGTTAGAATGAAAGTTGCCGCAGCAGTATAATATATAGCCTCTGTTTACTTAATGTAACTATGTATTTGTAACCGTGTATCTGGCATCATATCTCCGTGCCCAGGACAGACGTGAAAATGAGAGGCAACTCTCAGTGTAATACTTCCTGGTAAAAAAATATAAATAAAATAACTAAATAATGGTGGTTATGTGTTGTGGGTCACAGCGTGGTACTGTAGTAGGAGCAGATTTGTCACCTTCTATTGAAGGGTAACCCAGAGATATTTTATTTTTTTTACATTTGTCTTCTTTATATATTTATTTATCTTACATTCGGCAGCGGTGGCGGCGGCTCCCGGCATCCTCCCCTGCAAATCCCGTCAACATGGCTGCGTGATGTCAACGCGTTGCCCTGACAACAGGGTGCCCATGGCATCACGCGACGTCAAGTTGCCATGACAACGTGCCTTATGGCACCAAGTGGTCACGTGACGCCACATTGTCATGGCAATGTGATGCTGCGTAACGCCGTAATGTCCCGGAGCGTTTCGTTGTCATGGCAATGGGCGTCACGTGACACCTAGATGTCACGTCGCGTCCTGTTGTCATGGCAACGTGGCGCCATTTGACGTCACACAGCGATGTTGACAGGATTTGTAGGGGAAGATGCCACCACTACCCAGAGATTTACCAGGTAAAGTCGGAGCCCGGAGATAAGTGGCCGAAATCCGTAGTTTCTGGGTCAAACCCGGAGTGGTGGCATAAAATAACAATTCCTGGCAGTGTCATTACTTCCATTTGCTCTAAAATGAAGGATCTGTGTGAGGTGGGAAATAAGGTTCTCATCGTCGTCATCATCATCATCATCATCATTATTATTATTATTATAATACAAGACTACATATTTGTTTGAGAGTGGGTTAGAAACCTATCCCCGTGTTCCTTCTAGAACAGTAACACCCTTCCCATGACTGATTTTGCTGGGACAAGCCATTTCCATGGCAACCTTGGATTGGTCAGTGCGTGTGAAAGAGGATCAGAGGGTTTCACGCGCACACACCGTTATGGTGATACACCTAGTGTGCACACTAGTAGTACTAAGATTAAATATATTACGTATGGGAGTAGTGCAGCTCCAGAAAAAGGACTCAATCCAAAATCCAAAACATGTACACTGAAGCAGGGGATCGAGCGTGCTCTTGATTCTTTGATTCAGTGTTTGTGAATGGCGGAAGCCATTTTATGTTCCCAGTTTGCAATTCTTTGACAAAAATCAATTCATCAGTGTGCCACTGCATTAATTCGAAGAGGCAACATGGTTACATTCTCACAATCTTCCTATTTGCCAGAGAAACACCCTGCATCATCTCTGTATATTCTCTATCAATACAGTTTGCAGAGATCTCCTCCCAAGTCTCCCTAATAGGAGCTGTCACTTGCTGACCATCGCACCTTTTAATAAATGCTCACAAACGTGCAGACAGTCCCGGTATGCACAGGTCTTTAGAAAAGCTAAAAAGGAGCTAATCCACCCTAACTAACCGCCTCTTTTTTTTAACAACATTGGAACCAGGGGGTCTTTCAGAGCTGAAGCCCCTGAGGGCCCCCAGTTCTTGATTATTTAAATGGTCATCCAGTAGGAAGACTGATGTTATCGCTCTCCCATGGTGGATGTTCTAAATCCTTGTAGATTTTGGGGAAGAAGTGAAACACAGCAGTAACTTGGGTTTCTCTTTGTATAAATATTTAAACTCATCATCATTCAAAATCCCCAGAGATTTTCCATGTTGACAGCAAGGTTTTCAAATCTATCAAGAATTATTTGGTGGGATTATTCCCAAGTGACAACTATGTGTCTTTGTCACCTAAAATCCTATTGGCTTCTCCAATGTAATAACATTTGTCCATGATAATCACCCCGCCACCCTTATCTTCTTGCTTTATTATGATTTTGTCATCTCCCATTAAGTCTACCAATGCCTCTCTCTCATATTCAGTCAAGTTCTGTTTAAATTGAGAACGTTCTTTAGTAAGTTCATTACAATCATTATTAATCATTTGAAAGAAAACTTCCAAAAAATGCCCCTTCTAGTGGCTCGGGTAAAACGTAGATCTGGTGTTAGTTTTGTAAGGGTTAACGCTCTATGTTCTCCAATAAACGGGAGTTTGCTATATGCATCTGTGCCCATCAAATTCCTTCTTCCCAATTCTCTATTCATTAAATATCTCCGAATAGTAAGCTTGATACAAATTTGTTCACACCAAGGAGTAATTTAACATTATCTGGATCTGTTGTCGGTGCAAATGTGAGCCCCTTATCAATAACCTTATTTTGAAATGGTGTCAATCTTTTTACTCAAGTTGAAAATGTTTTTAGCAACTTTATCTATTTTCTTTAAAAATCTCTTGGCCTCTTCCATTCTTCTTCTTTTTGACCCTACTGGGGATTGCATCTCCATCAATGGGGAACACCAATTCCTTATTTCCCAAGAATTTGAAAACCTTTGCATTCCCTAAAAAAATGGTTTGTGTACGTTCATTTTGGTTGCGTTGTGTACGTTCATTTTGACTATTCACTCTCATCCTACCTCTCTTTCTGGGATAGACTAAGTATCTGTATTTTCCCTTCTATTCTGGTAGTTATTCTTATTCCAATAAGGTTTTACTTTTTATGGGGAATCCCCCCAAACCCCCGCCAATGTGGATTCTTATTATTTTTAAATTTGTCAGAGTTATAATTATCCAACATTTTACTAGGTTGCCCATACTTAATTGCCTTCAAATACTTTCTGGGCAAGCTACCTGTCTATCTGAACAAGCTCCTCACCCCTACCACATGCAGTACTTATCATCTGAGATCTGACTCCAAAAGACTGTTCATGGTCCAAAGGTTCAGCAAAGAATCCGGCCGCTCCTCCTTCTTCTACCGTGCACCCCACACCTGGAACAGTCTACCGGAGACTCTCACATCCACCACCAGTCTAAGTTCTTTCAAAACTAAAGCTGTCTTACATGTAAATCTGGTCTGTAACTGTTACAGATGCCTATAATATATATTATCTCTAACTGTGCATGCAATGTCTTGTATATAATGTATACCCTGCTCACTTATGTAACTAAGTATTTGTAACCATGTATTATTTGACATCTTAACGCTATGCCCAGGACATACATGAAAACGAGAGGTAACTCTCAATGTATTTCTTCCTGGTAACACATTTTATAAATAAATAAAATAATACGTCCGTATTTCCCCAACACATGGATGGCTTTATGATTTACGCTCACTGTATCTAAAAAGGCCTGGGATTTCTGGCCACGCATGCACAAGCGAGGGCCGCCCGTGCATGTGTGAGCGGCAAACACTGACTGCGCATGTGCGAATGAAAGTCGAACGCGCATGCGCGATGGTTGTCCCGGTCTTGTGTCTTGTTTTTAGAATGGTGAAATATGGTAACCCTAATATAGCAGACGGTCTATCCTACTCTCTCCTTTCCAGCATATTTCCATCGAACACAACAGAATTGCTTTTATTCCAATTTGTTTGATTTCCTCTAGAATTGTCCTCCTGATCCTTTTTTTTAAACTTCTTTTGTTTGATAAAAAACCCCACATCTTTTCCCACAAGGTCCGACCTTTTTCTTGTAAAATCGCGTCATTATTTTAAAACACAGGGTTGTCAACATAAGGTTGTAATTCATCTTTAATGCTATTAATTTCTTTATCCAGTGCAATCATATTCTTTGTGTGTGGTGAAGTTATGTGTCGCGGAAGCTCACAAGAGCAGTTATCTAAAATTCTATCCCGAGTCTGAATAAAAGCCACATCTTCTAAATCAAAAGACGGCTCTTATTCAGTCTTTAGTCCTCTTGGTATTCTATTTCTAGCTAGTTATGTATCTAAATAGAGTAAATTTCACCATATTCTCGAATGTACTTAATTAACAATTTTTCCAGTTTGGTGAATTCTGTGTCTAATAGTTCGTTCTCAACTAGCTCTATGAGGTTCTTAAAAGACAATGGGAAGTCAGGATTGGAATTCCTTGACATTCTCTTGGTGAACTCATTTGATAAGATGACGATGCATTGTTTGTAACCTAGGTGCAGCCACAAAATACTAGAACCAATAGGAACAAAGACTAGAAACGACGTATAAGGGCGATCCTAATACTGTTATTGATTATAAGTGGATGGGGAAATGTTATATCAAACCAAATAAATCGGTGAAGGGATAAATAATTATTTAGTGATGGGAAAATATATATAAGTGCAGTGAACAAAAATAAACACACTCGGGAATTATCCCAGTAAATGTCATATTGATATCACTAAAATAAGATACTTAAAATAATCTCTTCAAACACACCCAAATGTGTAAATCAAAAAATTGTGTGAACAATACATTTGTAAATCAGAAAAACCCTTTAAAGGACCGTTCCAAAAGTCCTTCAGTTTGTAGAAATGTCGTCCAGGCAAAGGGAGTGCAGAATGTGAGAGAGGGGGGGAGACAGAGAGAGAGGGGGGGAAGAGAGGGGGTCAGAGAGAGGGGGGGAAGAGAGGGAGAGGGAAAGAGAGAGAGGGATAGGGAGCGCGAAAGAGAGAGAGTTAGAGAGAGGGGGAGGGAAAGAGGGAGAGGGGGCGGAGAGGGAGAGAGAAAGGGGGGGAGAGAGAGGGTGAGGGAAAGAGAGAGAGGGAGAGAGAGAAAGATGCCCCAGACCAGGGATCCTAGATTTGTCTTATACGCGCATTTTAAATGTGCCAGATGTGAGTGCACATTTGATATGTTTAAGTGAGACTATACATTTGTGTAGACATACTAGACTATTTGTTGCATTTCATCTATCTGAGACCTGATGGGGATCTATCAGAGTGATATAGAAATATCTTTAAACATTAACGTCCATGGCGGGAACTTGTTACATTATATATCTTTTTGCCTTATCCGGCTTTGAAATTCTGTGTTCCCCTTGCCTGGAAGACATTTTTGTAGGCGGGGCTACTTTTTAAAGTGTGTTGTGCATAGATGGATTTTTGAACATTAGTATAGCGGTAGGAGGGTTGTGGCAACTGCCCTCTGAGCTCCCGAAGTGACGTCCCTCGTTACCGCTCTGGACACCCAAAAAATCCAAATCCGAAATCCAGTTTTATAAACTCAGCCAATACTTAAGAAACGGAAATCTTACATTGTATAAAAATGCCGTGCAGCCCACATCCAGCAGAACTCGCACAGGCACCATTCCATTCCGGGGGCTTTGCCATTCAGTGAGATTACTCAAATGTTGTTTCTTAGCTGATGGTAACCCTGGTAGTTACCATCCTGGTGAAGAGTGTACCAGCTTTTATATAACGACTGCAGTATCTATAATTTAGGTTAAAAAATATTTATGGAAGAATTCTACAAAATATGGGAGTTATGGCCACATAAATAAGAAAAAAACAGAAAAAAATGTATTGAATATTTTTAAATGTTTTTACAATTAAAGTTACATTAGATTCTTTTACACTCATTTCGACAAGCCACATACCATATTCCCCCTCAATACTTTATATCCCCCTTTCCTTCTCCCGCACTCATTCCTCTATCTCTTCTCTCAATCTATCCTCTTCTATCTATTATAAAAATTAAAAAAAAGGTTGTATTAATCGAGTGTTTTGTATCAAAGATTATATATTCACTACTATATGTAGTGATGTTTTTTATGTAATATATATTCCGTACAACGATTTCTGTTTGTATATATTTTATAATTATATATTCCTTTAAAATAGAAATATGTATCAATATGAAACGTTATTAAATAAAAAGATTAAAAAAATGTTTTAAAAAGGAAATTCAATGTAGCAGGTAAAAAATACATTCTAACCAACCTATCGGTGTGATTGGCTTAATTATCCCACCTTATTTGTATCTTGTGGAAAATATCTATATATTACTTTCCGTTGGGAACACTGAATTCAACATATAAGCTACTGTACTAACTGGTTGACTTTATGATGGATTCATAATTAAAACAACACAAAGAACTATACTCTGCTCCAGGTTGATCACAGGTGCGAACACTTTGTAATCAATTATCAAGGTGCTCAATCCTGATGACTGAAGCAGCCATTATGTTAGCCACACAATCAGGATTTTTACAGATTTATACCAGGAACACCAAACGATTGCCAGCTTGGGTAAGGATGTACAATTATACATTGTCACATGCTTTACATATTCACACAAGAAAAGGAAAAACAAAATGGGGTAATGTAGTATTCCTGTTGTAAACATCCAACCGCCCTTTTGACATAGGCAGGGTTTATGGTCTGAGTAGGTTAGATTGAGTAGATGATACAGTAAATGAAGTGAAATGCGTAGGAAATTGATATGCAAATGCAACATATGGACGGGATGTAGATCGTACTTACACAATCCCTCGTGTGCTTCATAGTCAGCTTCACTTGTGAATCGTCAAATCCAGTTTTCTGACAGATGACCTAAAAGGAAATGGGAAGCGAATTAGAACATCAAATTGTGCAGTGGGTTTATTTACATATGTGCAGTACAATTCGTGGCTGAAAACACAGTTGCTTTGTGGGTTTTCGTCAGCATGCGGTGAGGCCGACGTCCCCTTGCTTGGGAAGATTTCACCTCCATTGATTTGCATTTGCTGGATCAGTGGAAGACAGCTTGTCAGTACTGTAGATGAAGAAGTTTGGATTAACCTACTTCTTTGTTGGAGTATTTACCTTGGGTTGACCCCTGATGGCAGGAACACCTTTCTGCAATGCATCTTCTCTACTGAAGAGCAGCATGAGACAGAAGAAGACTATGGTCCACATTCACGGAGCGGTGCTATTCTGCAAGACACCTTCTGGCACCGTATAGAGACCCATTCAATTGAATAGGACATGAGGTGTCTTCCAGCGTTGGATGGTGTCTCCAGTGTTGGATGGTGTCTTGCTAATAGAATAACTTAGTAAATATAGCTCTATGTGTGGGCGTCCTCAGTACTACATATTCTCCCTGTCACTTTCCCTCTCTCCTCTGTGATTCCTCTCACAACAGCTGCCAATTGTTTCTGGCTTTTTCTACTACATTCAGGAGATAAGACGGGAGAGGCAGTAGTTCAGGAGACATAAGAACTACAGAGCTAGAGAGACACTGCCCAGCTGGGTAGTAGAGCGGTTAAGTGACAATATGGTGGGCAGAATGTAGACATGTGTTTATAAGTACATTTTAAGGCCACCATCCCCCTGTTTTTGTCTTTGTACATAATGAGGGTCCCATGGAGATGAATCACACTATTCTGAGCTCCACGAGCCTCAAAGAAACCAAAATATTTCCATTTCGTTATTTCTCATAAAAAAGGCTGCCACATTGTCATATTCTTAATGACACTGCAGCTTTCTTTTGGTTATGAGCTCTACCCAGTGGCCATATTGTTCTCCTGGCAGTAATTAAACACAGGGAAACAATATCTGGGGGGGGGACCAGAGTCTTATTGGAGCTCCAAATAGCATAAACATCTTTAAAGGCTCCATCCTATTCAGAATATGTGTATGCGTGTGTATATGTATGTGTGTGTGTGTATGTGTGTGTATGTGTGTGTGTGTGTGTGTGTGTGTGTGTGTGTGTGTGTGTATGTATGTGTGTGTATACGGTGGAGGGTTTCCAGTCACCTTTTCACCCACCATAACATAAATAATGTGTGGTGAAGATCTACCCAAAGTCTTACATTGCAAAGCCAGTACAACCAACCTCACACCGATGAGACCCACAAGGTCGAAGCAGTCTGTCTGTGAGTGGTTTCATTGGCTTTGCATCTCATCCCGGGCTATGTTTAAAAGCTGTGTTTAAAACAGCGAGCATTGGCTATAGGGTGTCATGTAATATAGGCTTTACGACAAAAGGTGGCACTGTGTGCTCATTTGCATGTCATTTCCCAAAATCCCTTGCTGCAGTGGAAGCACTGTATGCGAGGTGATAATGGTGAAAAGCAGGGTTGCAGACCTGTCTAAGACATGTGAATGTGCTCACAAGTAATATTTTTATATGTGAAGGGGTTAATAGTATATATATATATATATATATATATAATATAATATACTATTAACCACTTCAGTCAGTGAGGCCAGCAATGCTTTCACATACGTTGCAGCCCCCTCTGTCCATAAATGGGTTCAAGTATTTGAGTGGAGTGCTCCTTTAAAATGCCCTTGCCTGGCATAACACATCCAAAGCCGATCTGACAGGGAGAATTTCAGATGCATTATAGATAAGTTATGAATGTTCGAACATTTGCAAACTCTCTGCGTGTTCCTGACGTCTGGATGTAAAGTTCAGTTGTTTGTTTTTGTTACACAGAATAAGAATGTCCTGTTCTTCCAGAGACAAACTTGCATGTACACATCTCATTAGTGACGAGAATAAAGACACAATGTGATGGGAGATGTAGGGCCGGGTGATACATTGTTCATGTTTCAACTTCTAAATTTGTCAAGGGCATTAATTCAAAGGATATAATGTCACAGGACACATTACACAGAAAGCTGTGTGTGCATTAAAAAAGCGACTGCACAGATTCAAAGACTGAGTCACTGATTGAGCCACCTGTGCTGAAGCAGGGATATCCTTAAAACCTGACCTGTTGGTGGCCTTTGAGGACTGGAGTTGGCCACCCCTACCCTACAGAATAGTGTCAACGTTTATGCTGTAGGAAAATGGGCTGTGGGGCCTTTAAACTTAAATCACAAATGCTCGGGGTGTTTATCTCTCGTAGCTTTTCCCTGTAGATGACAACAATGTATGAAATGAAATAAAATGGCTATATAGTTTTTTAAATCAGGAAATATTGGAAAGACTATGTGATATATTTAACAGGTTAATAATCCTATTTAACAGGTTAACAAGTCTATAAGTCCAATTCCTTGCATCCACTGAGGCTCTGAGACAAAGGTCCACTGCATAATGGCCAGGAGAGGACAGCAGGCTGAGAGAGTCCTATTTGGCCAACCACTTGTTGTCCGTGTGGTACATGATGTAGGGGTTACGGTGTATACCACAAAAGATGTAAAATCTGTTTCTGCCTCACAAAATCATGTGACCTTCATCAGATAACTTTGTTTCTCCATTAACCAGTCTTCCCAACCTTTGAGGGATTTTTTGCATACAAAGGGTTAATGCTATTATTTTCGGATAAATATGATATTTTTACACCAGTTTCCAGGTGGTTTGCTTGAGTTCCCATAAGAGATTGTGTCAGTAACCACAGCATTGGCTCATCAATTACAGTTTGCGTTATACCTACATTCACAAGAGATTTGTGATCATTGTGCATTTACCACTGTTGGTGATCAACTTTAAAGGGACAAATACTAGTGTTCTTCACAAATGACCTCACAAGGGCGTCAATAGACGCAAGGAAGACTCCTGGGAAGTCTCAGAAGTCCATGTACATAATAATAGATTTTCTGCTTCTCCAGGACATAACAGAACTGTTATTATACATTTACATGTTCTACATTTACAGTACCTTGATAGAGGATTGGGGAGTCACAGTGGGGTTGCTGGTCCTTGGAGACATGACTGTAAGAAGTGGATTCTGGGTGGAGGCAGAGATGCTCAATGAGGTTGTGCTTATGACGGCCTTGCTGGAGCTGACCATGGTGCTGACACTGCTTGAAATGATTGGGGAGGTTGAGCTTGGGAGACGTAAGTTCGTAGTCGGTGGTTTTCCATCCAGCGTTTGTGTTGTACTGCTCCGCTGCGATGAAACTGGAGTACTGGGGGTGCTAGCCCGATTTGCTGTTGGCTCTGGGGTTTTTAGTGTATCAGGGGTCTGGGCCTTTGCTGTACTGGTCAACTGCGATGGGGCTACAGGAATCCAGAGAGATGCAAAACATACAATTGACATTAAAATGAAAAATCTGATCTTACAATGAAAAGTCAACCTCTGCACTATTAAGAATTTGCAACAAGCTAAATAAATAAGAATGGGAACGTTGCGTGTGTGTGTATGTATATTTGTATATGCAATATATATAGATAGATAAGAACAGTACCATATGTATCAATAATGACAAAATATCCCATAGAATGCAATAGTATTTTCTTCCTTGCTAAATATGGTTCTATGTATTTCAAGGAAATTTTGATCAATGATCCCCAAAAGCTATTCTCAAAAGCTATTCACTGCAGCCTGACTGCAAGCATTCCAGTGATCTATATCTATATGTATATATCATGTAGACATATTAAACTGCATCTATTCTATTAAGAAAGGTTTGTATTTCTAAAATCTGGTGCAGTTTTTTTTTCTGCACCAGATTTTCCTCAGTTTTCCAGGCAGACCTCGAGGGCTGTTTATCGAAGCTGTCTGGCTGCAAAGAGAGCCATATTTACCAACACCTACATCAAATAATACAATTCTTTGCAAGAAATCAATGTGATTCTATCACGTGATAGGACATGATGCTGTTTTCCTGTTCCATTATTTTCCATTATTTCTCAAGTTTTGCAGCCCAGATACTTTGGTACATATAGCCCTCAACATCGGTAAGAAAGTAAACATCTTTACCAAGTGATGAAGCAGTATGGTGGAGGTTCTTGGGTACCGATTCACTAGTTATTGCTGGAGAACCGGTTGTCGCAGTCTCATCCTCTTTTTTGGCTGCCGCGTTACTAGTAACATCAGTTTGGTGTCGTGTTGTGACAACACTGGGGTTCAATCCTGTCACCTGGCTGGCACCACTGGGGCTCAATCCTGTCACCTGGCTGGCAACACTGGATGCTGACAAAATGGTTGAACTGCTGACAGTGTGTTGTGCCTGTATAGTAGGTGAGGGTGTCGGAGTGGTCGCTTGTTGGTTTGCAATGGTGGTAGCAGGTACATTTGTAGTAGGACTAGTGAGAGCAGGTTGTGCACTGGGAGTGGTTGGTTTCAAAGTAGCACTTGTTACAGTGGTTTGAGGGAGTACATTATTGCTTGTTGCTGGCCTTGTTGTTGGCGTTGGTATTGGCGTTGGTGTTGGCGTCGCAGTAGCTCCTGAAGTAGTTGATGTAACCTGTGCCATTGCCAAAGTGCCATATCCTGAAAGATAAAATGAGAAACAAGACTATGTAATATTATTACTTCTTTAAAAG
Organism: Ascaphus truei; assembly: GCA_036426205.1. Lineage (NCBI taxonomy): Eukaryota > Metazoa > Chordata > Amphibia > Anura > Ascaphidae > Ascaphus > Ascaphus truei. Next base: position 191,571,274 of record CM071571.1, read on the forward strand.
TGCCATTCATATTATTCACTTTATTCCTATCAGGCGAGTAATCCCTTCTGGCAGCGAAGAGATAATAAAGCATTTTTTTTAAAGTCTTTCAAAAAGCATTTTTAAGCTTTCCACTGTAATTTCTTCCTTTTTTGTGCAGCCACAGTCAGTGTAACCTGTTTGTATGTTGAGGTTTTTTTCCCGGGGTATGTAAAATGGCCGTGCTCTTGTATACAAAGTAGTGTTTGGCACAGCCACTCGGCACACCGAGTCTGTCATTTTCCTATTTGGGACAGCTTAATTTCAACCCCAACCATGTCTGAAGTCCCTTACTATCTTAGCGACCTCTATTGCTAGCTGCAGTATTATAACAGGATATATCAGTGTTAGCATCTGTGACTCCTGCTCTGTCAATTAGAACTAGCAGGTTTCACGTGGCGGTGACCTCTGGGACTTTGAGACCACGATGAGACAAAAAGAGGCACTCAAATAAAAAGTTGACACACGAGAACAAGTTCATCGCACGAGCTCATCTTCCTATAAACCACCTTTAGTTTTTCGATGTATTAAAGCTGCTTCGTCACCTATTTTTGTTTAGCTTATAACGGGTTTTCAAACTGTTGCTTTGTTGCAAAAAAATGAACACATTTCCTATTTTTTTTTGGCATATAACGTTAGAAAGGAGTTTTAAATACTAACAATAAGCATTGCTACATTTTGACAGGTGGGCAATATACTGTACACTTGTGGTTTGTTATGATTGTTCTTGCCCAGGGGAATCTCAAATCTAGGGGATCCTGGGTAAGTGGAGGCGCTGCCATTTGCTATTGTGGCCCCAGGCTCCCAGTTAGCGGAGGCTCAGATCTCGCTGAGCCAGCAGGTATATACAGCATCAGTAGCCTGTCTAGTCAGCAGGAAAGAGGGTTACATACACAAAAAAATAGATAATGCCAAGAGCTGAGGGCTTGTTCTGTACAGACCATTTAAAATCAGAAATCCCCTATTTATTAGCACACTGGTATATGCTGTTACCATGGCAACCTGTGTTCTCTGAATGCGTGGGAATGGTAACGGCCATTTTAACCTCCCAGGGAGGCAACGTTTCAGCATCTAATATCTCCAGAATCCCGCTACAGAATTTAAAAAGAGTGAGATTGCCAAGAACAGCAACAATAAAAAGAAAGGAAAGCTGTTATCTTTGTGGCGAATACTGTGGATTGCTGCTCTAATGGTGCAATGCCTGACAGATGAGCAAGAAACAATATTTTGTAAAGAAATTAAGAAACTAAATCAGGGGTGGCCAACTCCAGTCCTCAAGGGCCACCAACAGGTCAGGTTTTAAGGATATCCCTGCTTCAGCACAGGTGGCTCAATTAGTGGCCCAGTCAACGACCCAAGCAGGGAAATCCTTAAAACTGAAATGTTGGTGGCCCTTGAGGACTGGAGTTACTCGCCCTTGGTCAAAGTGGTGGATTTACTTAGGTCTTCTGGCTTCTAAACCGGAGCAAAACCAGTGCAAAAGCACAGCACCATATTTATAAAGGCAAAAGAATCCCTCTGAAATAGGGTGACCGTATTTGTCCCAAATCTCACGCATGCACAGTCAGTGTTTGCCGGTCGCTCATGCGTGACTGGAGCTTGCTAGTCGCGCATGCGCACGAGCACCCGACAACGTGCGTGGCCAACGGAATAGAAAAACGGGACGCCACCCCAAAAAGTCGGGACGGAGCCGTAAAAAAAAGCAGTGCTGTCCTGGCTAAACCAGGATATCTGGTCACCCTACCCTGAAATCAATGAGATAGTTCCCCGGTGCAGTTATTTTGCATCACTTTTGACCCAGTTTTGCAGCTGGAAGACCTTAGTAATACTCCCTAATTGTCTTCCTTAAAGAAATGAAACCATGCTTAAAACAAAGCTTTGGCTGTTGCTGTGGAAGGTAATAGTTTTCCTTCAGGCATTTGAAGGAGGGATTGATTATCAACCAAGTCGTTTCCTCTACGGGTATCCCACCCTCACCATATATGAGCGAGACAATATTGAGGAGAGAGGGGGGGTGGGGGGAAGGGCGTGGGCTTGCATGCACAATCTTTTGTTGAGCACACTCACGTAAAAGGAAGCCCTTAAAGGAAATTAAACCTCTACTGAGTCCTAGCACAATGTGACTCATTAGCATCAGATTAATGTTGGATTTTAATAAAAAGGGCATTAATCACCCAGATCTAAACACTAAACGTGCGACTGTGCATCTTGGGCCTATTTGGGATCGCCATCTTTAAACTCCAAGGCCCAGATCCACTAAAGAGTGCTACGGTTTAGGAGGCCTCAGCTACCACTCATATGAATGGGAGTAAAGACATGCTAAAGGTTAGCACCCTTTAGTTAATCTGGGCCTAAAAGAGCCATCCAATGTAAGAGTTGCCTTAACATATGTTGGCGTAGCTTTGATAAATGCACTCATGGTTGTGTTAATGTTTTAAAGCTACAGACCAACCAATATCCTACATGTGGTTTTTTTTTATAATCAGTTCTGTACTATGAGAAAAACAACACACAGGAACTCCTCCCGCAGGAGGCGTTGACGAAGCACAGCCGAAATAGAAGAACGATGGAAGGCTGATGAAGTGACTGAAAAAACTTTATTTTGCACAGTGTACTGACGGATCCTCTGACGCGTTTCAGCCCATCAGGCCTTTGTCAAAGGCTATAATTGAGTAAGATCAATGTTTATTGTGCGTTTATTAAACAATAATGAGAAAAGGTATATATATAGGATATGTCCATGACAACATACACACTCCTGACGAAGCTGGAACAGTTTTACTGGGCGAAACGCGTAGAGTGGCTTTTTGGACCTGAAGGAGATCCGTATCCAACCATCCCCACAGCGAAGGTGACGACAGACACCCCGACGGGCGCGACGGAGCGGAGACAGTCACCGCAAGCATCCTACGAGCAATGGAAGAAATCAGACTGAGGGAAGGCGGTGAGCGGTGCGGTGATCCACCCATTTTACTATTGATGTGATATATGCCTGCATTTTATCTGCACATTGCGAGTGCGCATGTTAATACTTTTTACATAGAGACACAGTTTAACTTACTGATCTGTACTATGTAGTCTTTCCATCTCTTCATATATTCCTCTCCACCAACGCCTGTGCCATTGATGAGAGCCCTTGTCAGCACTCATCCATCACACCCCACGGGCAGCAGCCCTTCTTGCAAGTGCCCTTTATTCATCTGTATCCTGTGAGTAGGCTGCACATACGAGCCAAGAATACATAGAGTGCCTTATTCCATATACACTTAGGTCTGCACTTATATTGGTTGCTTTGTTTGTCTTTTTTCCCTTGTATGCTCCCCCTGGATTGTTTGAGAGGCATATTACAGGGGGAAAATGAAATAATTAAATAAATAAACGGCAGCTTGGACTACTGCGTTAATAGCTTTTCAAATTTGGAAACCCTAAAAGCAAAGGGAAGGTCCTAGATACTTCTAATAGCAGCTATTCTTTCAGCGACCCACAAAACAATGACTTCAAGATTTCTCTCTGATAAAAAGCTATTGAAGGATCTATTGGAATCAGGATGAAATGGGGTAAGTCAAGGCAATTTCCATTAAGTTCTTGAGTTACCAACAACCAACTTCTTTATTTAAACTTGTGGAATTTCTGTGTAAATTCCCAATTGTATCGTATCCGTAGAGTAAGGCTGCGGCCCCGCTGCCTGCGCTGAACGCGCGTCTACGAGGCAGGCGGCGCGTGCAGCTGAGTCCCCCGGTCTGCAGAGAACTGCAGGCGGAAAGACCGGGGGGGGGGGAGGGCGTGACGGGGGAGTGACAAGGACGCGGCCGTGACGTCACCCGGCAGGTTCACCCTCATTGGCTAAACCGCCGGGGGGCGTGGCCTAGCGCTCCGTCGCGACTCCTGCTCTCGATTTTCTTGAGAGCAGGAGTTGCTGTCGGCGCAGCATAGCGGCCCCCCCTCGCAGCGGGCCTGGCCCCACTGTGGGGTGGATCTTGTCCCTGCAGCGTCCGTCACAGCGTCCGTCACAGTGTCCGTCACAGCGGCGTCCGTCACAGCGGGCGCTGCAGTAGCCAGCGGGGACCTGGCCTAACTGATGCAAGAACATTTATGCAACTGCCAACTACTTGAATGGGTGCAAAAGTCATTGGACCAGTTACTGAATCTATCAATTAGTTGAAAGATTTGAACATAAGCCCTGTTAGTAATACATATTCTGGTTCCACCGTTTGCCATTATCAAGGATCAGCCTCATAAAATAATTCAGCACTGAAATTCCCCCTGATTATGACACCGTCCGTTTCCTTTGACTTGTCATTTCCCATGTGGAATAATTTGTATTGGCTCCAATCTATAAATAGTGGAAGAGGAAGGTGAGAATAATAAGCTAGGAAATGATGGGAACACGCCCCATTCAGACAGACAGGCGGACACATTTCCATGCACAATGTTGGCAACTGTTTCACTTTCTTCTAAGGTTCAGAACGCGGGGAAACAAATGACAAGGGTGGACTCCCCGGAAAAGTAATGAAAAGAATACAGATGTGTGGGGACAATGGGCCATACTGCTTAGTAGTTGGTACGTGTGGAATGAGAAAACCAGGTGCTCCACTAAAGTCCTGTAAACAAAATTCAGATGGTGCGTATACGTTCCTGAGCATTATATTCATGATTGCTATCAACTGGAGAAAAAAAAAAACTAAAGGACTTGCTTGTTTTTGGCACTTTCATAAGGAAATACTGTAGAGAGTTTGTTTTTCACACTTTCCTCGTTGGGGAAGTTGTGGTCCACAGCAGTTCAAGCTGCCGTTTTAAAATATAAACTAAAAAATTCCATTCAATATGTGCATCAATACAATCTGCACACTGACAAGTGATTAGCTAAGCTGCTGATCCGTCCGTTCTCCTGTAATCGATCGCTATGCTCTGGGTTTTTTAATTTAGTTATTGCTGTAAAACCGTACCCGCAAAGCAAAGTTCTGTGGGGAAGATCATGTGACCAGGCAGGCACTAGATACAATTGGTGCCCTGCTAGAGAAAGGGCAGGGCTCAAGAGCCAGAGCCTGTCTCAGAAGGGGAAGGTGGTGTGACTTTGTAAATGGTTTCTATAGAAAAAAAAATGATAGCTGCAGTTGCTAGTTTTAGACCATTTGCCATGGAAAATCTGTGGCTATCTTGCAGTAACGCTGCAAGATTTCTGCAGCCAGACTAATGGCCCATCGGATTAACACAGCAGGGGTCCCTGCATTTGAATGGGACTCACGCTTTGTGAATCCTACCGGGCTGCGAGGCCCATTCAAACGCAGGGACCCCCGCTGTGTTAATCCGATGGGCCATTTCAGCCTGTTGTGACCATCACACGAGTTACTGTGAGATAGCCACAGATTTTCCAAGGCGAGTGGTCTAAAACCAGCAGCTGCATCTGTACATTAGAATACGATAAAAATGGCTTTAAAAAAAATGCTACATGTATTTTCTCATAGTACAGAACAGATTTATTAAAAAAATGCACATGTAGGATATTGGTTGAACTACAGCTTTAAGATCCCAATGACCCAAAAATAGCGGGATTTGGGGATTTTAGCACAAGCTGTTACCTTAATCACCGACAGAGTATACCGGCAACACAAGAGACTGCCGGCAACACAAGAGACTGCCGGCAAAGGAGCTCAATGAATCATTGTGATGGTAAAGTCCTGCTTGTTGACATTGAAGTCCATAAGGTCACTGATGTCAGAAATGTGGCAGAATGTCATCATCTAAGTAAGACTTGCTCCAAGCAAGTAAGACTTGACATGCCCAATGGCGCAGGTGATGAACTTGATGATACAAGGTGTTGTGTGCATCCCCAATCTCACCTATCATCAACCCTCTCTTCGATCTTAAGAATATGTTGACAAATTGAAACATTCCTATGTTGCAAAATTAAACAAATAATAGATTTACAAATACTGTGTCTAGATCCACCATTAGTCAGTATGACTTTGATTAAAGCTTACCATACTGAAGGGAGTTCTTCTTAAGCTGCGTCCATAGAGGGGGGAGCCGCGCTCCTCCGCGCTGACACTGAGGCTCATCTGCGCAATCAGGAGCGATTGCATGAACTAGCAGACGAGCCAGCGTGCGTGATCGGGAGGCGGGGGGAGGCGGGGCACTGACGTCACTGGGCCAATAGCCCGCAAAGTACCGACGTCAACGTCTCGTTGACGCTGCTTCGCTCTGATTGGAGGTTTTCAGCCGACAGCGCGCTCAGAAACAGGTTTTGCTGTCGGCTGAAAATTCCTGCACCTCAGCACGCCTGCGGACGCTCGCGGGAGCCCCCTCTAAAGACATCCTCACTGAGGATGCCGGGGCTCATCACGGAGCGTCCGCACGGCTCAGCGCTGACTGTCCTTCTATGGACTCAGCCTTAGTTTGTTTTGGGTTAGCAGAGCATTTTATTTTTATTGGTCCTGGAAAAGTCCTCATATTTTCCAGTATGCATCGATTTACTCAACAGTGTTAGTGTAAGAACTACAGTATTTGTTTTTAAAGTCCTACAATATGCTGCAAAGCTTCCAACCAAGTGATGGCTGCATGTGCACATGCAACTGCCTTGAGCTTCAAATCAAAATAGTTGCATAAAATCAAATGAAAGGTTGATGGACATACAGTATATAATAATTGTTTGTCCTTGTATAGCGTTGCTAGTTTTACGTTGCGCTTTACAGAGACATTTTGCAGTCACGGGTCCCTGCTCCGCAGAGCTTACAATCTATGTTTTGGTGCCTGTGGCACAGGGAGATAAAGTGACTCGCCCAATGTCACAAGGAGCAGACACCGGGAATTGAACCAGGTTCCCCTGCTCCAAACTCAGTGCCAGTCAGTGTCTTTACTCACTGAGTCACTCCTTCTCCCTATATATCATATTTTCAACTATATCTGGGTTCTATACTTTTCCCATTAGCAGATGACAGTACCAGGCTGCATTCATCTCACTCCCTTGCTGAGCCCTTGAAACTCGTATAAATAGCAGGTGAAGAAGAGAGCCCTTGACGTTGCATTAGCAGAGATATCATTCCAAGTGCCCATCACTGACAAAGTGATAAATGCTGGTGTTATGTTGTGAAAAAGATCTTGACATATAATTCAGCACTCACACAGAATGAAGTTTGCATAATAGCGCACAGCATCTTTATAGCGATCACAAATGAACAAGAGGCAGACGGGCATTGTTTTCAAGCCAGTCACTTCCAGACACCCAGACCGGCTCCGATAAGACAGGACTGTTTGGACACCACCACAGATAGCTACCAGGCATTCTTCAGATCCTGAATGGTGCTGCTCTTATCATCCTGGTTCACATGGACATGGGACACTCACTCTCTTGTGTTGTGTGTGGTAAAGACAGTAGGTGCAGTGACATGTCATTGTCTGTTGACAAAGGGTGACAGCTGCTTTTTGAGACAGTGACAGTGAGTGCTGTTACATCGGAGCCCATTCACAGAACGTGTATGTTCAGAATGAAACAATAACAATGATAAATCAGAAAAAATGTTGTGGTCTATTTCAAGGAGTTAATTCTGGGATAATGTCTGTGGAACGAGCAGAATAGTAACATGTAATAGGAGCAGAAGATCATGTTCATATTTAGGACCCAGGAAGTGAGAAGCAAATTCACACGTTCCAGGGTAATATACAAAATAAAAGGATCTTAAAGTCAAAAAATGCACAGGAGTAGAACGTAAAAATTGCACAGGAGTAGAACTTATTATGTATAGATAGAAATAAATTTAATAGAAATCAAGAATATAGATGTTGTGATTTGCTCATCTCTCAACAGTGATATATTTTGAGAAGCAAATAGTTGGTAACTGCTGGAAAACATACACTGTTGCATGGAACAGGATTATTACTCAGGCAAATACAAGGTAACAATATAGATATCCAGTACTGTTGTACATGCAGAACAGTAGATAGACAATAAGTCATAGTAGCACATGATGATAGTGAAAGAAATCAACAACAAAAAGGCAAGGAAGGAACTAAATGCGTATTTACTAAAACATACATAATAAGAATGTACCTACAGGTGCGCCGACGAGTATTCTAAAACTTGCCTTGGAAAATCTGGGGCTATCACCAACAAGATCCAGGTGCATGCTGGGTACATGCTGCAACATTTCAGTGACATTTCTGCTAGAGGGAAAATTGGCCCATCGGATTAACACAGCAGGGGTCCCTGGCAGTCCCATTCAGTTTGAATGGGATTGCCAGGGACACCCGCTGTTAATCCGATGGGCCATTAGTCTGTCTGCAGAAATGTCACTGAAATGTTGCAGCATGTACCCAGCATGTACCCAGCATGTACCTAGCATGTATCCAGCATGTACCCAGCATGTACCTGGGTCTTGATGGTGATTGCCCCAGATTTGTTTTCTTGTCGGCACTACAGTACATCGTTGAAACATTAGGGTGATGTGTACATGCCTCCTGGGGTACAGGATACATTACTGAAGAAAAATAGAGAAGTGGAAAGTGTGTGCAAATCAATCGTATAATATAATTGGTAACAAAACAAGGGGCAGAATCTAATACAGACCATTTACTTGCCCCTGAACTGAAAACTGCCCAGCAGGAGCACTTTCTTGTGCTATCTTTCAATAAAATATTTTTGTTAAAACTTATATTTTTGTTTGCAGTTGCCCTCAATATGTGTTTCTGTGACCATGCGCAGTGACCATGTGTGACCATGTGTGACCATCTGCAGTGACCATGTACAGTGACCATGTGACATGTACGTGACCATGCATAGTGACCATGTACAGTGACCATGTGACATGTACAGTGACCATGCGCAGTGACCATGTCAACACGTTCGCTGATTTAAAACAGCAGTCCAAGCTGCCATTTAAAAAAAACAAAAAAATGTAATATGTGCATAAATACAATTTGCACAATGATAAGTAATTACGTGTAGCTAAGTTGCCGATCGATCTCGGGGGTTCACTAAATGGCTGCAGATGAGTATTCTGCAGTCAGTGGAAAGCATTTGCAATAATATGACAAAGTTCTGTGGGGAAGATCATGTGACCAGGCTGTCACCAGATACAATTGGTGCACTGCTAGAGAGAGGGCAGGGCTCAAATAGGGGTGTGCCAGAGCCTGTTTCAGAAGAGGAAGGGGATGTGACTTTGTAAATTGTTGCTATAGAAACAAAAAAGGTGTGTTACATTATAATGCATTAAAAATGTAATTTCAGAGTTGTTTAAAAAATAATAATGCTGCAAATACCGGTATTCTCATATTAAAGAACTGATTTATTAAAAAAGAAAAAAACACACGTAGGATGTTGCTTGGTCTGCAGCTCTAAAGCTCAAGTGAACTCCCAAATGAATATGGAGAAATGTGTTTTTGAGCGATCCAATAATGCTGTATTCTCTCTCTCTGGGACTTACTGTATTCATTAAACTGCAATAGTGCCGATCAGGGAAAGTACTATTGCAAGGAAACTCACAGCCTGTGTGATAGTGGCCCGATCGGCACTGTGACAGTTTCATGGATAATCCCCTCTATCTCACCTTGAAGACAGATATGTTTGCCAGCAGCAGAAATCCATCCTTCACCAGTTTCGCAAACGTTTCACCCATCCCTGTTTCTTGCCATTGGTACAGGGAACCCTTCAGCTTAAGGATGGATGGAAACACTTGACTGACCAACACCCTCACATCCCCCTAAAGAGTACCCTCCTAAAAAGAACAACACTGTTGATTTTTCAATTAACTTCCAAGGCAATCCACTCGGAGAAGGGACTTATGAAGTCCAGAAAGGTCTGCAGTCTACAATGTCATCTCTTGTTGGGATATTAAATGGTATCTTCCACTCTAGGGAAACCAAAACAGTGACGTGTGCATGATCTAATGTGTTTAAAGAGGCTAATTATATTAGGTAACGTTGAAATATGTTGTGAACCCTTCTGTGGGTGAGACACGTACTGTAAACTGGATTGAATGATTTCGCTTATCATTACGCTGAGAGTCTCTGGTGCTCTCAAAGGGGCCTTGTTTTCACCTTGAGGAGGGCGGTTCCTTTCCTTGCAGGGCAATATCCTTCCAGTTGAACACGTGTTTGCGTGTTCAGTTTACACACTGGGTTCGGCCAGACGTGATGGACGTCTTCCTGAACACACAAAGGCTTGGCTGCGGCAGCAGGTATCAACAATTTAAGTGTAAATAAGGACGTGAAGATCGGGGCAGACTTTCCACTAGTCAGAAACTATTTCAAGCACAGTAAGGAAGGAGTAGAATAATAAAATGGATTATTTGTCATTTCTTCTTGATTCGGTGTCATTAGGCCAACTGGGATTTACAGCCAAAGGAGTTTATTCTAGTTCAGCCAGTGAAAATGTGAATAATATGCATGTACCAGGCACAGCTAATGGTTAAGCATTATTTTGACATGACTAAACTTTATATACACCTTATACATGAAATATAAAGGAAATAATGTGCATAACATAATAGAGAATGTATTGCCTGTGGCCAGAATGCTCAGCCATGAAATGTCATCAATATAAGGGAAAGGCACGTGGTCGGATACACATCTTTGCCAGGGTACACATCGGCGCTGAAGACTGGCGAACACACACAGGGATGCATCATCTAGTTTGGGAATGAGTGAAGTTAGATAATACTTTTATTTTTTCATGATGTTATAGGTTGGATCATGGAACTGAAACCAGAGTGGGCAGAGGTAAAGGCTATGGTGATAAATGGTGCTAAGCAGCCTTCACTGGAGAGGACCGTGGGGTATTATTCGGGATTGTACTGCTGAATTTGTGTGGCCTGTCATGACCAGGGAGGCTGCGAGGAAGCCCCCATCCCTCTTTTACCAGTACCCACATAGACACATACAAATAACGACTCGGTCTGGAGGTATAAAAAGGCTGCGGCTTTTGTTTATTATATAATAATAGCGGAACGGCTAGTCCCTGCCAGAATGCTCGTTTAAGTGCAGGGTCAGACGGGCCGTGACCCGCTGGTTCCGTCAGCGTAGCCGTGCCCACGTGCGCCGGCCATTGTTGGCGAGTAGGCTGGCGGAAATTACTTCCATCCACCCCGCCCACTCGCCTCTACACCCGGGATTTATCAGCCCCGAGCCCCGTCTGGCAAGGACAAGCACTTACTTCCCAACCGTCACAGCCAGGAGCAAAGTGAGTATGCCCGCTCCCGGCTGTGCCCTTTAAGCCCCCCAGATCCCTCCCCTCTTTGTTCCTCCCCGCACCCGGGCCGTGTTAGGGGCCAATCCGCAGTGAGGGAGGCCTTGCCCCCTGGTCAGGGCCGCCCATCACCTGGTTGGCTAGAAGGGCTGCTCCTCCTTTTTCATTTTCTGTTTAGAAGTCAGTGTTGGCCTCCTCTCTCCTCGTCTGCAAGACCTGCCTGAAATGTCCTTTACAAAAACCCTTTACAAGGAAGCATGTCCATAGAGTTCCTAAATTAGCACATGGCCCCATTTGCACTTCAATGTGCTCCCGTCTCCCCCTGTCTCCCAATACACTAATTAATCTGTCAACTCATTAGGGCAAGGAATCCTTTACCCCAACTCTTATTATTTGTACTTATTTTATAATACACTTGGTTGTATTGAACTGCACAGATTCCGCTTCTAGATTGTAAATTAGTGGAATTAAATGTGTGTGTGTGTGTCTTTATTTATATAGCGCCATTAGTGTAAATAGCGCTTCACATTAGTACTACACGTGACAATCATAAATAACAAATAATACAAATAACACATAATGGGAATAAGTGCTTCGGACATAAAAGTAACATTTCGGAAGAGGAGTCCCTGCTCCGGGGAGCTTACAATCTAATTGGAGGGGAGAACGTACAGACACAGTAGGGGGCCAAGCTTTATGTATCAGGTGTATAGTATTAGCCACGCTGCTATTCATATGCTTCTTTAAGCAAGTGTGTCTAAGGTGGGTCTTAAAGGTGCATAGAGAGGGTGCTAGTCGGGTATTGAGGGGATCAATTAGATCATTTTTGGATGGTTTAATGAAATTAAACACTAACAGGAATAGGCCCATGTTGACTGAACGGTTCTAAATTTTAAGACACCATAGGACTTTTTCCCTCTAGAGGGTCGTCAGCTGCATTATGGGATTGCATGGCTGAGGTTTGGCCCCAAATGTTCCTTCAACCCCATTGCAGAGGTAAAATGCATTGCTGGCCTCCGTGTTAGCGAATGGGTTAACCCCATTCGTTTTCAGCTCTGCCCTGAGAAATTCCCTTTAGGGAGGAACTGATATGAGTCTCCCAGATGTTACTGTAACTGAGGAAATCCTTTGGCCCCTTTGAGCAACTGGCACAAAACCAGGACTCAAACGTGAACCATGTGAATGGGACTCCATATATTTATCCAGGCTTTGCACAGGTTAGTGATGGTGTAAGTACTTTAACACAACATCCCATGGGGCAGCATGAATGACTTATATGCCATCATTGGCTCTCCTACGTAGTCAATTCCAAAGTTAAGAAAAGAGCACATCCGGTGTATCGTTTAAAGCAATAATCTGGGATTTGAACCCCTGGGTCCTTGAAGAAGAGCTATGATTTTTACAGCATCAGGGTCCCTTCTGTCTCCAAAATGTCTGCCAGAAACAATATGGCAGTCTCACTCTATCAGCCAATAGAACGTTGCAATTTGATGAGGACATGATGTCACAGCTTTTTATGATACAGATGTAGTCAGATTTACACTTCCTGTGAGCGCGAGAAGGTGCGAGATGTACTGGTACTGGGATCCATGTATCGGCTTTTGAGATGTGCAACTCATTCCCGTACATCGGCAAATTGGGCAAATATTGGATATTTGCAAACTAACAGAAAAGGTTTGTAAATGGAAACTATTTCGCAGGCGGATTGGACAGGCGGAAATTCAGGCGAATGCTCCTGAATCTGCCGTCCTTTTCAGTTCGTGAGAATGCCATGAAATCCGCCCACCAATTTTTTATTGACATTCGTTTGCGAATGTTACGAGAGAGGTAGAGACCCACCTTTAAATAACGTGTTTATTTATCTATCAAATGTGTTACCAGGAAGTAATACAGTGAGAGTTACCTCTCGTTTTCACGTATGTCCTGGGCACAGAGTTATTATGACAGATACATGGTTACAAATACAGTTACAGTAGCAAGGAAACCTGGTTCAATTCCTGGTTCAATTCCCGGTGTCGGCTCCTTGTGACCTTGGGCACGTCACCTTAGCTCCCTGTGCCTCAGGCACCAAAAACATAGATTGGCAAGTCCTCTGTGCATGGTCTGTGCCTGTAACAATTCCTATGTGCTGCGTACCGTGCGCTATACTGCAATTGTGAAGCGCTTTGAGAAAAGCACTATATGAAATAAACAAAGTTGTTGTTGTTGTTGTTGTTGTCGTCGTCATCATGGGAGTTTGAGATTTTCAAGTCTCCATTTTCTGCAGAAATCCAGGACAATTCCAAAGAATGGATTGAAATCTCATGAAGTGATTTGGCAACATGACAGGTTTAATAAATTAATGCTCTGCTCGGCAACTACTACCATGTCACCGCCATAAAAAAACAACCGTAATCTGGGTTCAAAGCGTAGAAAGGTTGCAAAGATATTCCCCTTTTTTTCCTCAGCACAAAGCTACCAGAAGTACCGGCTTTACACACCCCACTAATACTCATTCTGCCCCCCACTGCTGTTTTCTGTCTTGGTCCCACTGTCCTCCCTAACATGCTAAGAGGAGAGCCAACAGGAGGAATCTGTTTTATTTTGTTCAGCAGTGTCCCTAATGAGCTCTCTAATAGGATTGTGTCCATCCCCGCTTTCTTTCTTTGTGTAGCGCACACACAAAAAAAAAAGACGCACAAAGCCGCAAGAAGGAAATCCCTTTATCGAGTTGCGCGGCTGCTACCACTCGAAGCTAAAGACTGAAATTCTTTAGCTTGTTCCCAGCACAGACGGGGCCTTTGTGAATAGATCAGACCCTCGGTGATTGGCTGGTGGAGTCCCATGGATGAGGAAGCCAATTTGGAAAGCATTGTTTAGCAAGCAACAATTAAAAAAATGTTTCAGCTCAAAGCCACAACTGCACTTCAACTGAAAACATAAGTTACTGTCCGATAAGGAGTATTTGTGGCCCCCTAGTCTGTGCCATTTTCCTGTTTACTGGAAAATCGTAGACACTAATACAGTAGATCTCTGTCTTTTTGCTTGTTTTTGTATCTAAAGCCAGATCCTAAATGCCTCTGCTATATTTACTGCCCCACCTCTGCTGGGAGGGGGCTCCATGTATGCAGCACTCTTTTATTGTAATGGAAAGGAAACACCGAGATAAGTATTTCATTTTAAAATAAGATGCCCCCCCCCCTGCCCCACCCCCTCCCCCCTTTATAGCGGAATGCCAATGACCAAGTCCCCACCGGCATTCCGGCACCGAGAGACCCTCCGCCGCAGGCCACTTCTACGAGAAGTTACGTTTTAGGGTAGTAGGTTAACTTTAGGGGGTTTAGTGGTGAAGGTAGGGGCTTAGTCTAAGGGGTTAAGGTCTTGAGGGTAGGGGGTAGCATTAGTATTAGGGGGTTTTAGGGTACGGGCTGAGGTTAGGGTTTTACGTTAGCAGCGATGTCACTTGCGGCTAAACACCGGCGGAGATTTGGTTGCGGCGAAACGGCCAGGACCAAATGTCCTAGACCGCTTTTACAGAGCTTACCATGTGCACTGACATGTTTTAGGTAGCCGTTCCTATCCTGCAGAACTAACAATCTAATTTTTCATGTCTGAATAATAGAGAGGTTTAAAACCAGGTCCAACAACTCTGAGGCACTAGGTCATATAATAAAATGAATATTAGGAATCCAGAAGTGTTGGAGCTGGTGCTGTGACTTGGAGAACCACAACACAATATACGTGTGTCTTGTACATAAGTAACATTATAATAGAATATCAGTGAATAGTTTAAGAAGTGCAGCCATTATTGAGGCAAATAGAGGTCCTTTCATGTATGATGGTACTACGAGCTGCAGTACGAGTTTCAGTAGGAGGTGCAGTAGGAGGTGCAGTAGGAGTTGCAGTAGAAGCTGCAGTAGGAGCTGCAGTACGAGTTGCAGTACGAGTTGCAGTACGAGTTGCAGTAGGAGCTGCAGTACGAGTTGCAGTACGAGTTGCAGTACGAGTTGCAGTACGAGCTGCAGTACGAGTTTCAGTAGGAGGTGCAGTAGGAGGTGCAGTAGGAGTTGCAGTAGAAGCTGCAGTAGGAGCTGCAGTACGAGTTGCAGTACGAGTTGCAGTACGAGTTGCAGTACGAGCTGCAGTACGAGTTTCAGTAGGAGGTGCAGTAGGAGTTGCAGTAGGAAGTGCAGTAGGAGACTGCAGTACGTATTTGCAGTAACGAGTTGCAGTACGAGTTGCAGTACGAGCTGCAGTACTAGTTGCAGTACGGAGTAGATGCAGTAGGATGTGCAGTAGGTTGCATAGAAGCTGCAGTAGGAGCTCAGTACGAGTTGCAGTACGAGTTGCAGTAGACGAGTTGCAGTACGAGTTGCAGTACGAGCTGCCAGTACGAGTTGCAGTAGGGAGGTGCAGTAGGAGTTGCAGTAGAGCTGCAGTAGGAGCTGCAGTACGAGTGCAGTACGTTGCAGTACGAGTTGCAGTACGAGCTGCGTACGAGTTTCAGTAGGAGGTCCAGTAGGAGTTGCAGTAGGAGTTGCAGTAGAAGCTGCGTACGAGTCTGCGTACGAGTTGCAGTACGAGTTGCAGTACGAGTTGCAGTACGAGTTTCATACAGTTGCAGTACGAGCTGCAGTACGAGTTTCAGTAGGAGGTGCAGTAGGAGTTGCAGTAGAGCGCAGTAGGAGCTGCAGTACGAGTTGCAGTACGAGTTGTGCCAGTACGAGTTGCAGTACGAGTTGCAGTACGAGCTGCAGTACGAGTTTTCAGTAGAGTTGCAGTAGGAGTTGCAGTAGGAGTTGCAGTAGAAGCTGCAGTACGAGCTGCAGTACGAGTGCAGTACGAGTTGCAGTACGATTGCAGGTGACTGCAGTGAGTCTGCAGTGACTGCAGTACGGGGCTGCGTACGATTTCAGTACGAGTTGCGTACGAGTTGCGTAACAGTTGCAGTAGAGTTGCAGTACGAGTTGCAGTACGAGTTGCAGTAGGAGGTGCAGTAGCGAGTTGCAGTACGAGTTGCAGTACGAGCTGCAGTAGAGAGTTTTGTAGGAGGTGCAGTAGGAGTTGCAGTTAGGAGTTGCAGTAGAATCTGCAGTAGGAGCTGCAGTACGAGTTGCAGTACGAGTTGCAGTACGAGTTGCAGTACGGGCTGCAGTACGAGTTTCAGTACGAGTTGCAGTACGAGTTGCAGTACGAGTTGCAGTACGAGTTGCAGTACGAGTTGCAGTACGAGCTGCAGTACGAGGTCAGTAGAGTTGCATGAAGTTGCAGTAGATGCTGCAGTACGAGCTGCAGTACGAGTTGCAGTACGAGTTTGCAGTACGAGTTGCAGTACGAGTTTTGCAGTACGAGCTGCAGTACGGGCTGCCAGTACGGCGCAGTACGAGTTGCAGTACGAGGTGCAGTACGAGTTGCAGTACGAGTTGCAGTACAGTTGCAGTAGGAGTGCAGTACGAGTTTGCGTACGAGTTGAGTAGGAGCCAGTAAGGACTGCAGTACGAGTGCAGTACGAGTTGCGTAGAGTTGGCATGTACGAGTTGCAGTACGATGCAGTACGAGTTGCAGTACGAGCTGCAGTACGAGCTGCGCAGTACGAGTTGCAGTACGAGTTGCAGTACAAATTAACCGTTCCGCACATATTAAAATGAATGATCTTTCACAATCTGCCACAATCTGCTACCATTTCGCCTGCACACAAACTACACCAGGTCCGGGGTGGCGTAATCCTAGATAATTGGATTTGCAGTAATTGGGACAAAAATTGTTCAGTGTGTCAAACCCTGTCATAATATACAGACTGCAAGGGGTGCTCTAGTAGCTATGCTGATTCTTAGAACACATCCATGGAAAGCCTATCACAGACTCCTAGCTGGAAAACTGGGATACCAGATTTATCAAAGAGGAAGGTCCCATCTGAAGAAACGGATATTTTGCTTTGGATAAATAATCTAGTGCGGGGTGGCCAACTCCAGTCCTCAAGGCCACCAACAGGTCTGGTTTCAGGATATCCCGCTTCACACAGTTGGCTCAATCAGTGGCTTAGTCAAAGACTGAGAATAGGGAAATATCTATAGTTGGGACTCTGGTAGACGAGACCCAGATCAATGGCTGTCTGCCTCAAAGAAAACCTTCCTTTCTTGAAACCTCCCTGTGCTCACAGAGAGGTGATGAACAGGTTACCACATAGTATGAGGGCCATATTAAATATGATATCATTGGCCTGACACCTTTTGCAAGAATAACAAATACATATTTGTAACTGTTGCAATGAAAACAATCAAACCATGCCTAACACTCGATGACTAGGAGTGCCAGGGGCAGATAGTTTCTCTCCTTGCAAAATAAGACGTTGGGCTGTAAAATTTTAGATGTAGGTGTATGTTAAGTAACCGACGCAACCGTGAAGATGGCGTGTGTCTAAGTATTAGAGAAACAAAGTTAGGAAGCCGTTTATATATTGAGTCAACTTTATAAAATCCAAAGAAGGTTTTTTCCACACTTAAATCGAAAACTGTCAGGAGGTGGGTTCTGGTGTGTTTTCAATGCGTAAGATGGTCTGGGAATAAGTTGGCATATGTGAATTGAAAATCAGATTTTAACTAAGGGGTGTCCATGCAAGACCCTTTGGGAAAAGATCTGATCAATATTACACGATAACGTAACTTAGATACTTTGTGTATCTTCTTTATTTTAGAACTGGTCTGCATTTATTGTAACTGTATGTTTTTTGTCATCGTTTTCTGTTCTAAGCACTGTATTTTTCTATTAAAGCCAAACTTTAATAGTAACGCTTTGCGCTCTGATTGAACTGTTGCACCTTTGTAGAGGTAAGTACATTTTCGCACACATTTTGCTGCAACAGATTCTGGTGTGTTAAGTGCAATCGTTTTTTTTTTTTTTTTTAATAAACAGAACCATTGGACCTGCAAATTACATGTTGATATTTATTTGGTGGTGGCAGCAGATAAATATAGATTGCAACCGAGTAAGGATAAATATTATCTCATTGAAAGTAACTTGCGGAGGAGTAAGGTGAGTTGGCTAGAGTAGCCGTGTGTATTAACCCTGGTTGCATATCTAAGTCACGTGCTCACTGTCCGTAACAGATGGTATATGGGAACGGATTGAGGGGAGATATTGCACCTTTGCGGAAGGTGAAAAGTGGGCTAGCTAGATAGCTGCGTATTAAGCCTTGTCCCATATACATGGACAGAATATAGGGGGGTAAACCCCTCGGAATACCGTGGCTACCAAAACCGTGGTGGTCTGTTTATGCAAGTCCGTGGTAGCAAGAGGTAGACATCCTTGAAAATATAAAGACAATAGGCAACCAGGATATAGCCGTGCAGACAAAGACAGGGCGGGGGGCCTAGACCGGGGGAAATACCAGCGGGCACGTCCAGGGAAATGCCCGAAAATAAGTCCCTAATGAACCGGTAGCAGGACGCCTCACCCACGCCCTGTGTCCCGAAATAACCCACGGTCAGTACTCACGACTCCTTTGTGATCTGCCAAAATGCTGGTTTGAAAGTTGCCCAGCGGTCTGCTGTATGGTGATGTCCTCGTGTGCTCCGCCGGAAATAAAAGAGGTAAGTGAAAAAAACAAGTGACGCCGCGGTCACTGCTCCTCAAACAGCATATAGAAAAATAAAAAACTTTATTGATCGAACATGTGAACAACAGCCATAGCCAACCTCGTGACGCGTTTCGTCCGGGTCACGAAACGCGTCAGAGGTTGACTATGGCGTTTGTTCACATGTTCGATAATAAAGTTTTTTATTTTTCTATAGGCGTTTTTGGCTGTTTGGAGGAGTCGTGACCGCGGCGTCACTTGTTTTTTCACTTGTCCCATATACAGGTCACATGCTCGTAGGTGTGTCGTACGTGACAGGGCCAATAGGAAGCTACATCGTCATCCCTTACAGCTTCCTATTGGCTCGCATGACGCAATGGATTTAAATAACCAGGAAGTATCAGTGCTAGCATTCCCGGTATGTATCTCAAGAACAAGCGAGTCCCCGGAGCTGAAATTACAACAGGCCCCCTGCTTCCCAACTATGTTCAAAAATGGTGAGCCTGGGGGATGGGGGCACAACGACAACTGCTGCTTTAAAGCGGTATTACTTGTCGTACGTCACCATTACGACTCCCACAACTGGATACTTTTCACGTCCTTTCAATGGCGAAAAGGGAATTCTTGCTTCTATGGACAGAAAGTGATCTAGTGGTGACAGTGATGTCTATTCTACAGATACAAAGTGAGTTTTAACAATGGGAAATTGGGTGTGGAATGTATTCATAGGGTAATCATTGTTTCAGTAATAGGCACTGTCTCACATCAGACATATATATAGCGATCACCTTCCTGACTCCATCAATTCAACTGCTTCCTGTCCCGGATAGCAGAGAGACAGGAAGGGAATCCCTAGAGACCTTTGCAGGACAAAATGAGGTTTATTCAAACATTCCATCTCAGAAATAAATAAGCACGGCGGGGGTTAGTTATCAAAGTCTTCCTGCTGCAAAACTGTATGATGCAGTGCCTCGGATTTATCAAAGGTACCATACATTTAATTGGCTTTTGGGGTATGTGTCATTGAGCTGCATTCTACCAACCAGAGAAATTAAGATTTAATTGGCTTTTGGGGTATGTGTCATTGAGCTGCATTCTACCAACCAGGGAAATTAAGATTTAATTGGCTTTTGGGGTATGTGTCATTGAGCTGCATCCTACCAACCAGAGAAATTAAGATTTAATTGGCTTTTGGGGTATGTTCGTGAGCTGATTCCTATCAATTGAGAGAGAAATGATAATATAATTAACTATTTGTATATCTGAGTTGATTAGACAAACCCCTCCCTTAAGTGTTAGTCAAATGCATGTGAATATGGTACTTAAGTCACTGTAGCATGGCTGTTTAGCCATAAGGCTGTGTAACATCAAAAGCGTCACATCAAAAGTGTCTACAAGAGTTAATTTTGGAGTTGAATTTGGAGGTGAAGATTGGAGGAAGATCTGGACTCTGCATTACAACTTTGCAACTGTGAGACATTAACTTTTAACATCTGTGATTTATTTGTACACTTTTATCCTCCAGTACCCTGGAACTCTCTCCTCCTGCATCTCACTATGCCCTCCCTATTGCTTTTTCTGTTTACCGTTTCCTCACTCCTTTGTGAGCATTTCTGTTCTCTTCAACATCCCCACTCCCCACTGCACCATTATTTATACACCTCTCCCAACAACTTCTTTACCCCTCAATAAAAAAACACTCACACAAATCCTCTATTCACACCCTCATCTACTCCTTCCTGCTGCTGGGGATCTCCCCTAAGCCTGAACCCAGACATACACACCTGATCTCACTCATGCCTCCCTGCCACCTCTTCCCCTGTAAATGGTGTTAACCTTTTCATTTAACACTGGCCTTCCTTAAATTTTACCCCACAAATCAAGCATCCCAATAGCCTGCACTCATGGATATTGTCCCACACTCAGTCACTCCTACCACCCATTGTGACCAAGCACTGCCATCTACAGCACTTTTTCCCTCCCCTGCCGTCTCTGTAAATTTCCCATTAAACCTCTTAGATTGTAAGCTCTTCGGGGCAGGGATTTCCTTTCCTATTGTCTGATTTTGCTGCACTTATTGTATAATTATAATTCCCTGTACTGTATTCTTTGTGAAGCGCTGAGTACACTTTTGGCACTATATAAAGACATACAATACAATACATGTTGCTAACTCCAGGTTGACCGTGTAATAACGATCCAGTCCTGGTTTTGTATTCCCACATTTCGGTCTGAAAGCGACTGTGGCATGAATAAGATCTGAAGGAAGACTGGCCAGGGTCATTATGACACTGGACCAGGAATTAGACGTCAGGTTTCGTTCTTTTATTAGCATGTACCAGTATTACAGCAAGACGTCATTGAGGTCGGTATATGATGGCAAAAGAACGGTGTTATTTGTATCAGCTTGTGACTCAGTAAGTGTAAGAAGCTTATTAACCACGTTTCTTCCATTAAACCCTAATAATAAGCCAGGGAGGTTTGCCGTCACTCTTAACATAGAGTATTTTGATGCTAAGACAAATGCAGGGAAATCAGCAGGTTTGCTGAATTAGATCCATTATTTTCTGTGCAACATATAACTCCTTCCTAATTCCTTCTATTCATACTTTGCAGATTGAAGCCGAGCACAGAAGAGGCACACAGCCCGGCACACTCACACACATCGATGCCGATTTGAAATGCTTCACTTTCCATCAATTTAATGATAGTGTTGCCTAGGCCAGGAGTGGCCTACTCCAGTTCTCAAGAGCCACCAAAAGATCAGGTTTTAAGGATATCCCTGCTTGAGCTCAGTCAACGACTGAGCCACTGGTTGAGCCACCTGTGCTCAAGCAGGGATATCCTGGACTTGTTGGTGGCCCTTGAGAACTTGAGTTGGCCACTCCAGACCGAGATACTTTTGAATTTGAATGATATAGACGGTAAATGGTAAAAGGTGCGTTCTCATTTACCTTTCTGATCCCCCCCAAAACATTTCTTGTTCATGTTATATTTGCTTTCAGTCTAAATGTTGGTGCCTGAAGCACAAGAAAGTAAATTAAATACATTCTATATATATATATATAAACCAAAGTGATGATGTTCAACAAATGTTTTAATGCTACATAATGGAATAGAACTAGAGGAAGTAGAAGACTTTGTCCACCTTGGCCAGCAAGTTTTAATGGATAGAAACCCTTTGAATGAAATCAGCAGGAGAATGAAGATGGGACGGAGGCATTTGGAAGAAACAAGACAATCTTTCGAGGGAATCTTTCACTGTGACGCAAAAGGAACATTTTCGACCGGTGTATTCTGCCCGTGCTCACGTATAGACGTGAAACTTGAACCCTAAATGTGAAAATAATTCAGAAGCTTGAGTCAATTCATATGTGTAGGAAGGTTGCAAAGCAATTCACTTTTTTTGTCCAAAGCACAACGCTGCAAGAGGTGTGAACCTAATGCAGGCTTTACCCAACCAATAGATTTGTCCACAATACATTGTTAATAAGCAAACTACGTACTTTCCTATTAAATGAAACAGGATTCTTTTTGCTACTGCGTTATAACTTAACCTTGGTCACTTCAACCTTGAAATCACTGTTGCCTTATTTCCCCAGTTAGATTTAATTTCCTAAAATCACACAGTGTTTCACATTGACTTCTCCTGGTCCATAATTTATAACGACAATAAACATCTTTGAAATGCGGCTGTGAAAATATGGAGACATTCTGAAAATATGTTACATGGTTGGGCTGCTTTTATTTTCTTTCAACCTTATGTGTGTTGCTACAATAAGTCCCTTATATATTGGAAACGGTGTTGTACATGCATAAGTCTAGCTGTTAAATACTTTCTGGGAAGTGCCATTGTGGGGCACCTTTGGGTCTGGAAGTAGGCCAAGGTAAAAGCTGCTAACCAGAAAGCAGCTTCAGTTCAGCCAGCATGAGCTGTAGAGAGAGGCAACCATTCATGGCAAGAGGCACAACTGTCCCCTTTGAACTGTGGTCCAATAGCACAAACTAATGAGGCTGTATCAATGGTAAAACCGAGCGCTGATCTTATCAGCTTTACTGTCTGACCACTGAACCAGCAAAGAGGGAAGAGAGAGAAAAGAGAGAGAGAGAGGAAAAGAGAGAGATAGAGAAGAGAGAGAGAGAGAGGAAAAGAGAGAGAGAGAGGGGGGGGGGAGGGATAGAGAGGGAGGGAGAAAAGAGAGGAGAGAGAGAAAAGAGAGGAGAGAGAGAGAGAAAAGAGAGGAGAGAGAGAGAAAAGAGAGAGAGAGAGGGAAAAGAGAGAGGAGAGAGAGAGAGAGAGGAAGAGAGAGAGAGGGAGAGGGAGGGAGAGGGAGAAAAGAGGAGAGAGAGAAAAAGAGAGAGAGAGGAGAGAGAGAGAGAAAAGAGAGAAAGGGAGAGAAAGAGAGAGGAGAGAGAGAGGGAAAAGAGAGGAGAGAGAGAGCGCGAGAGAGAGACTCCAGCTACAGGAAAAATTTACTACGTTTAATTGATTATTACCAAAATTAGAGAAAGGGATGTGTTACCAACCCCCTCCCTAGCTAGAAGCCCACTGATAGATGCACTCCAGGGCTGTTAAAATTTAATTGATTACCCTACTGTAGCTCAAACGGCTTCCCACGGGGGCTAATTACAGTATTATTCTTATTACTGCTGTTAAACTGATGTAAAGAGAAGCTTTGCCATGCTCAAGAACATGGTGTTTCTTTGCCCTTTGGCACTAAAGGGTTTAGTTTTGTGCTGACCTGGGCGATGAAAGGCTCTGCATATCATGCCACGCAGGACACCCGTATCGGATATTTTCAGGAGGGATACCGTACAATACAAGGAGTAAGGAGGTGCACATGTTATCAGAGGAGTAGTCAATATTCTGCATCGATGGAGTGCGGGGGGTCCTTATAATGTCCTAGAAAAGGCACCTGAGCTTCATAAATAAAACCCAATATCTGAGGAGTGACCCGGCAGCGCTGGTTCTCCCCATCTGGTTATGGGTAAGAGGAGAGAGCCCATTTAGACACTATAATTACCGGATGTATCGGCAAAAGGCAAACTAATGTCGCTCCTATCTGACCTCCTGTCAGAATCAGATACTCGAAAAAGCTTTTTGAAATGTGCATTAGCCGTGTCTCTGTGGTAATCTGTACAAGATGTCACTTCTGAATGGTGCTGACACCGGGCACATTAACACTTCTGCTATGAAACAGGTTTAGAAAGCCCTAACCTGAAAGTTACAATGGATGCAGTATTTACCTGTAGTTGAAACATTTGATAGCTTGTCTTAAAGCTGCAGACAAGCAATATCCTACATGTGTTTTTTGTTGTTAAATAAATCAGTTCTATTTTACTGTATGAGAAAATACTCATAGCATTTTTTTTTTTAAATTCTGAATGACATTTTTTTTATGTATTATAATGTAACCGGCATTTTTTGTTTCTATAGCAACCATTTACAAAGTCACAGCCCCTTCCTCTTCTGAAACAGGCTCTGGAATAATGTTGGACCGGGTCATACATTTTTTTTTAAAACCGGGTAACGGGTACCCGGAGGATTTGGCACCTTGTACCTGGCCGGGTACTTGACTACCCGTTTTTTCACTTACCTGGGGGTGGGGGAAACGTACCTGGGGTGGAGGAAGCCCGCGGCGACATCTTAACAGGTAAGCAGAGGTGCGGGGGCAGTGGGGCAGCATCAGCGGTCAGTGTGGAGCCCGCGCGGGAGCTGCAGGACTCCATACTGCACTGGGAGCTGGGACCATGTGACCGGAGCAGGAGAAGAAGCTTTCCTATTGGACAGCCGGCTGTCCCAGCTCACACTGCACGGGCCCCACACTGACGCTGATACCGCCCCCGCACCTCTGCTTACCTGTTAAGATGTCGCTGCGGGCTTCCAGCAGGTAAGTAAGAGATACTTTTCACCTACCCTGACATTACCCAGATACCCAGCGCCGGGTCCACTTTCCAGCTGCCGGGTCCGGGTAATTTCCGGGTAGCTGAAAAGCGGCCGGGTAACGCCGGGTACCAGGTAGTACCCGTTACATCACTACTCTGGAACATCCCTTTTTGAGCCCTGCCCTCTCTCTAGCAGTGCACCAATTGTATCCAGTGACTGCCTGGTCACATGACCTTCCCCACAGAACTTTGCATCTTGGGTCCTCTTCTGCTGCACCGACAGCCATTTAGTGAACCCCCGAGCCGAATCTTCGCCGATCGATCACAGGAAAACGGTTTGATTGGCAACTTGGCTAATTACTTATCTTTGTGTGGATCGTATTGATGCACATATTAAAGG
Source organism: Ascaphus truei (assembly GCA_036426205.1). NCBI lineage: Eukaryota > Metazoa > Chordata > Amphibia > Anura > Ascaphidae > Ascaphus > Ascaphus truei. Next base: position 191,596,309 of record CM071571.1, read on the forward strand.
GAGGACAGGGGGGGGACAGACGCAGCTTGGACTGCTGCTTGCTTTAAAAAATATGTTTGTTGCACGTTGTGATACATTTTAATGGACCAACATGAGAGCTCTTCATAAACATAACTGTAGAAACAGTTTCGATACCTTAAAAGTCTCTTTCTGTGATTTCAGAAGTCGTACTAGAACAATTTCTTGCAAATAGGGTCCAGTGCCCCCCCCCCCCCCCTAGCCATCCCATTTTCATGCCCAGTGTTAAGATTGTAGGATGCATTTGATCCTTATGTCCTCCGCAGGGAGCTATCTATTTTTTTGTAATGTACGTTGCTGAAAGACTGTTCCATACGTCCACTACTCTTTCAGTGACGGACTCTCCCATGGTTCCTCTGGCCTACTTACCACCTGCCTGGACCTTGTTGATGATTTACTAACTTGCTATGGCCTCTCGCCATGTAGCTCCTGCTTTAAAGGCAACAAACCTTTCTTTGTGTTAAATTTAATACATTTAACTTTTTGGCATTCAGTGCAAAAAAAAAACATTGTGTGCGCTGAGCACGCGCTTTTTAAGTCAAACTTCTTTGTCTTTTGTCACTGTTTTGTCAAATAAATTTTATTTGTGATGGTGATGTTTTTAATTAAAAATCAAAACACAATTTCAGTGACAAAACGCAAAGAAGTTTGACTCAGAATGCGCGTGCTCGGCCCACACCCCCTATTTTAGCTATTTGGACTTCTATATTTATACTAACTGTGAATTCCTTGTGTGTGTGGTTGGTTGTGTGTGTGTGGCTGGTTGTGTGTGTTTCTCAGTGTGTGTGTGTGTGTCTCAGTGTGTGTCTGAGTGTGCGTGTGTGGTCTCCGTGGTCTCTGTCTCCCAAGTGTGGCAGGGTGGATTCTGCACAAGAGTGCTGAGCCTGCGTTTGCTGCGCATGCGCCAAGCCGGCATCTGCTGCGCATGTGCGCAGAGACGGCGTCTGTTATGCATGCGCACTGAGCCGGCAGCTGCTCCGCATGCGCGCTGAGGCGACGGCCGTGAAGTGCGGTATTGCGCCTGCGTGGGACAATATCGGCTTCTGCCTCCTCTTCTGCGCATGCGCTGCCTTCAACCTCCGTGTTGCCTGGAACGTTGAAGTATGTGCATGCGCGCTGGCCCGAGAATCCTTCTGCACATGTGCCAAGGCCCGAGGACCTTTCTGCACATGCGCCGAGGCTCGCGACTGTTTCTGCATCATGACGTCACTTCAGTCACACGTTTTTGTTACAACGAATGACATTTTCCCCATACGAACCCTGTAGGTGCCAGCAAAGAAGTTTCACTTCAAAAAAGTTGAGAATAATGGCATTAATACACTGTTATATTGATGCACACAGTTAATGGATTTGAACAAAGTAACACCTTGCGTTGGCCAACCAGCCACTTCCCATATAGCATTATTCATAAAAGTGCTATATTACTGCTCATTACGACACATCCCTCAAGCCACTGCTGGCCCTTCTGGCTGTGAATGGGTTTGGGATCAATATTGGCTAATTGACTTTATGTATTTATTTTTTATTTATAATTTTTTTTACCAGGAAGCAATACATGGAGAGTTACCTCTCATTTTATAGTATGTCCGGGGCACAGAGTTATGATTACAAATACTGTACATGGTTACATTAAATGAACAGAGGTTATACATTCAATATAGACATTTCATGGACAGTTAGAGATAATATATAATTATGGGCGTATGTAACTGTAGCAAGGTCCCCCCTGACTACTATTCTGCCCAATGGGCTGGCAGTAAACGCTGGCACTAACAGGTTGCCAGTAGCCGGTATGGGGTTTTCCCCCTCACCTTTGGTACTGTACTTGAGTGACAGCAGAGGGTGGTACATCCTGTTGTAGCTGGGACAACGGGGTGCCCACCTCCTGGCTGTACTTAAGGGCAGGACCGCCCTAAAGTTAGTAGTTCCTTCCCCCACTTGAGGAAGGCAAGTCACACATTGGAGAGGCTGCATATTGGGCCTACTCTATTCCTCTTCCCCCTGCGGGAGAGTGAGTGTGTACCTTACCTCTGCCTCTGCTAGGGAGGTGGGGAAGAGCTAGGACGGCTGCGGGTGCCCTTGGCCTGTAATGACGGTCCAGGGACCATCTTCAGTGATAGCTGATCTGACAGACTGCATCCGACTGCTGTGTAACTGTTACTGCAGAGTGTAGTAATAAACCTGTTTCTGTTTGCAATATACCTCCTGCCTGGTGCGTGACCTTACTGGGGGGAGAGGTAATAAGTTGTAGCGTGGGAGATCACCTTCAGTTCCTGGAGCTTATGGCAGATGGAGGCGCTGCACTGCTAAGGAGATATGTGGGGTATGAACCCCAGAAGCCTGCTCCGGTGCCCCACTACCATTGGCAAACGTCTCAGCCCTCCTGTTGCAGCAGGTGTTTGCACCATACACCCTGTAATAGCCCCTATCTGCGATCGGGTGGGGGAAACACCGTTACTTAACAGTTGCAGACAAGGTTATAATTGTCTTACAAGAGGTAGGATAGACCTGCAAGCGTGTAGACAAGTCCTGACAAGGTTTTTTGATACATTGGTATTAAGGGACACATAGAAAGACATTAGTCTTATTCAAAGTATAAACACAGGATCTTAAAGTAGCAATCTCCCTTCCCCTACGAAAAATATACAGTTTGAGCCAATTTGATATTATCATGCTGATGTTTCTCTTTATGCAGTTCTCCATGCGACATAACGCTAATATAACGATTAACATGTTGTAGATGTAATTTCCTAAGTTATAATATGTTTAAGCCTAACTGTGAAAAGCAAAATAAAAAATATCCCGGAAGATCTTCTGCGATAATTAACATCTAATCAGCTCATTCCAAGCCGTGCTACATTTTACAGGCTACGAGAGGATCTGGGAGGATTATTAAAGCAATGTTTAATCATTCACAAACTTTGAGGACCCCACAAAAATGGAAATGAAGCAAAGGAGGGTGGGTCACCATGATTGTCCTTTCTTCCATGTAGTAACAAAGGAGGGACAGGGGGTAGGGTAGGATGGTAGGATGGGATATCTTTTATTGGACCAACAAGTAGTATTTCTGCGACACCTGATGAAGGACCCTGAGAGGTTGGAAAGCTTGTAACACATCAACTACGTGTTGGTTCTACAAAAGGTATCATACCCCCTACACCCTCTCCCTCCTGTGTTACTACAATGAAGAAGCTCACGATGAAAAATGGTGGGCGGAAGGTCATTTTTTGGGACGTTTGGGTGGAAACCGGGACTTTAAGTCAAAGCCTCAGTAACTTTGAAGCGTCCCCCCCCCTGTGATTGTACATCACACCAAGGGTTAAAAGGTGGTGCCCAGGATATGGGAGGGGGTTGTTTGTTCACAGTTGGCAGGTCCTGGATCTCAGATGTCGCATGGCTGACACATTATACAATTGAAGGGACCGGGCCGTACGGGGGGAGTCACTGCATTCATTTCCTGGATGTGTTGTAAAAATAATCTTTTTCAAAAGAAGGGGGCAAAAGGTGATGGGGGGCACAGTAATAGCTCACATGGACCCTTCAGGAATAATTTCCACTGACCTAAATAAAGAAACAATTACAGAAAGGCCGGATGCCAAAGCCCAACCAAGCCCAGTGGTCCATTAAAGGTGCAGTACCCATTAGCAACATATATTGGCTCCGCGTAACGCTTCCCCTAACATTGTAACCGCTGCTTCAGAATAGGACATGTTTATTTGCTTCACAAAAGTCTAGCACAGGGGCGGCCAACTCCAGTCCAACAGGTCAGGTTTTGAGGATATCCCTGCTTCAGCACAGGTGGCTCAATCAAAGACTGAGCCACTAATTGAGCCACCTGTGCTGAAACAGGGACCGATTGGCCATCTGTGCTGAAGTAGAGACTGTGAGCCACCTGTGCTGAGGCAGGGATATCCTGAAAACCAGACCCGTTGTTTGCCCTTGAGGTCTGGAGTTGGCTACCCACGGTCTAGCAAGAACAGCACAGAAACAAATATCCTGACAAATACTGGACGCTCTTTAAGCTCGGAGCCAGTTAGGGGCTTAAAAGAAGCAGCAGCAGCAGCTGTAAAGTTTGCACTGAACCGCAAGCTACACATACTTTACCCCAGCAGTATGATGCTTATCACGAGGGCGGACAGGGAAAAGTAACGAGTATTTCTATAAAAGTGTTTTCTACTCAGTAAGGAAGTAGAATTGCACGTCAAGCAGGGCCCCTGTGTAAGGGTGTTTGACACCCTGGGCAAACCTTAAGCCTTGGCCCCCCCCCCCTGCCCCCCCCCCCTGTTGGCCCCCTGTGCTTGTCCCTATCCTTCCCCCCCCCCCCCTGTGCGCCCCCCTTGTGTCCCCCCCCCCCCCCCCACCCCCCCACCCACCCACAACAATGACAGTCAGATAAAAAAAAGATGATACAGGCAGTCCTCGTTTTACAACGCAGCTTCGCTTTACAACGAATGGCTTATCCAACGCTGTGCAATGCATACCTAGTTCATTTTTTACAATGCCAAAACGGCTTATCCAACGCTCTTACCGACGCTTTGCAACGTTGTGTATGTGCATGTGTGTATATATACACATTCACATAAACAATGTTGCAAAGCATCGAAGCGTATATATGATATTATACTATATAATATTATATTACTATATAATATATTATTTATTATGTTTATATTATATTACATATATATATATATATCAGTATATACACTATATAATTTATGTGTGCTGCATATCTTATTGCCTGCATAAAATATTTGGTGTTTTTCGGTTAAAATGCCTTCAGGACGGAACCTTTATTTAAACAGTGTTCCTACGGGAAAACGTGTTCGCTTTACAACGTTTCGCTATCCAACGCCATTTTGAGTAACCATTGTGTCGGATAACCGAGGACGGCCTGTACTCTCTCCCATCTCTCTCACTCCCTCTTCCCCAAGCTCTCCTCTCCCCCTTCTCTCACCCTCATCCCCTCCTCCTCACCCTCTCATCATCCATTCCTCTCCCTCCTTATCTGAGTCTAACACTCTTCCTCTCACCCCCACCCTTCATCCTCTCACTTCCTCCCCCACCCGCTTATCATTACACCACTCCTCCTCCTCTACCCCTCCTGTCCACCCCTCATCCTCTCCCCCCACCCTCATCCCCCTCCACCTCACCCTCAATCCGACCCTCACCCCCCTCCTCGCCTCTCACCCATCTCTCACCCCCACCCTCACCGCTCACCAACCCACCCCTCACCTCACCCCCCCCCCACTCATCCTCACCCCCCCCCTCATCCTCACCCCCCCCTCATCCTCACATCTCCTACCCGCTCCTCTCTCACCCACCCCCTCATCCCCGATCCTCTCACCCCCTCCTCGCCCTCACACCCCCATCCTCTATCCCTCTCACCCCTCCTCACCTCTCAGCCCTCCTCCCAACCCCTCCCCTCTCACCCCACCTTATCCTCACCCCCACCCCCCCTCCTCCTCCTCTCACGCTCACCCCACCCCACCCCCCTCATCCTCTCATCCTCTCACCCCTACGCCTCATCCTGGCCTCCACCCCCACCCCTCATCCTCTTCACCACCACTCCGATCATCCTCTCACACCCCCTCCTCATCCTCTCACCCCCCCTCCTCATCCTCTCACCCCACCCCTCATCCTCTCACCTCCTCCTCCCACCCCTCATCCTCTCACCCCCAACCCTCACCCGCTCACCCCCACCCCTCATACAGGAAACCCCGAAGTAACATTGTTCATTCGTTCCTTTAACTTGTATTCCTTTAGTACATCACCCACCACCTACACACACACACACCCAACACACACACACACACACCAACCTCACACACACAAGTATGTGTCAGGTTGCACCGGGAAAATCCTGCTGAGCTTTTTGTGTATTACATACAGTAAGAAGGCCAGTTTCATAATGAATCATCTAATACATTCCAGTATGTTTTTAGAAACATCTCATTTGTCAGGCTGGACGTATCTCTCTCTGACAGCGTACCAGGCTTACTTCTCTCTGATAGCGCAGGTATGGGGTTTTCTCCTTTCATTCCCACCATTATCTGTAAACAAAATGTGTTACATCGTCCAGGCCAAATTCCCAGGAGTGTTCTAAAGGAAACGGTGCTTACGAGTATCCAGAACAGAGAGAGGACAGCCTGTGCCAGTCTCCTTCATCCAGTAAATACCCCATGGCTCGCAGCTGGAACTTCTGCCAATTAAGGAATTAAAGAAAAGACCCTTCAATGGAGATCATGAACATTAACTGAAAGCAGCAAAACCCCAAACAACTGATTATTTTTTTTTTTTGCATACTTAGGGGGTGGATTCACCAAGTGCAGATGCCAGGTATAAGACCCCCGATCCAGAATAACCTGCCGTTCAAATCTATAGCAGTTAACGCTGGATCAGGTGTGCTACCCCACACAACGAATTTCCGCTGTAGAGCTCTGGGATTCACCCAGTTCCCAAAATAATTGACTGCAGGTTAAAGGCAAATAATGGGCAACCAATGTACTGTAGAGAGGATACATTATTGTCTTTCTGTTGTCTGCCAGAGTAATGCAATCGGCCCTATTGTTTCTTCCACACAAGCGTTGCCGTTTATAGCTCATAATATATATTTTCTTTAACTGTGCATGCAATGTCTTGTATATAATGTATACCTTGTTCATTTATGTAACTGTATTTGTAACCATGTATTATTTTGTTTTACTCTGTGCCCAGGACATACTTGAAAAAGAGAGGTAACTCTCAATGTATTACTTCCTGGTAAAATATTTTTATAAATAAATAAATAAAAAATATAGAGAATTAACCCTTTCACTGCCATCTTGATCCCACATGGCTGCAGGGACATGAATGGAAGTAGGAGCGACTGCTCCCATGGGGTGGTGAACGAATCCCGCCCCTAGAAAAACGGGCACATACAGCATGACTTACCCTATAAGGACCCCTGGCATGTCAGCCCTCACGATGCACAGGAAATTTAATACGGGCACATATAAGATGAATACCCTATAAGGACCCCTGGCATGTCAGCCCTCACGATGCACAGGGAAATTAATACGGGCACATACAGATGAATACCCAATAAGCCTGGCATGTCAGCCCTCACGATGCACAGGAAATTTAATACGGGCACTTACAGAATGAATACCCTATAAGGACCCCTGGCATGTCAGCCCTCACGATGCACAGGAAATGTAATACGGGCACATACAGCATGACTTACCTATAAGGACCCCTGGCATGTCAGCCCTCACGATGCACAGGAAATGTAATACGGGCACATACAGCCATGACTTACCCTATAAGGACCCCGGCATGTCAGCCCTCACGATGCACAGGAACTGTAATACGGGCACATACAGCAGACTTACCCCTATAAGGACCCCTGGCATGTCAGCCCTCACGATGCACAGGAAATGTAATACGGGCAGTTAAGGTTGAAGTCTTACAATCCCTTAATCTGGAAGTAGTTCGGTTCCACGCACACAGTATGTTCAGATAATGTTACAAATAAAAAGTCACAAACACAACATGAGTAGCCCGGGCTGTAGCTCTCATGTACATTTCATGTACTTTACATGTAGACTAGTAAAGAAGGAAGGCAGGATAAAGCGACCGTTTAGAGGTACATTTTTATATATATCACACTGTTTTACACAAAGGTCGGATTCCTAAAAAATACCCAAATATGTCCAATTAGGCCAAGATGTGACATGTGGAAGGGCTGTAATGCAGCTAAGACAATGAACTCGCCAGGGGAGTAGGAGCGGCTTGTGAGTAAGACAAGTGCTTTGAGTCCCATTTGGGAGAGAAGCGTTATATTAAATAAAGTTATTATCGCATCTAGATTTCTTCCACAGATCCCTTGGCTGCATTGTCATGTATCACCCAGTGTCTGAACTGCAGAAGAGGATTCTGGGTAATAGCACACACAAACCCCTTATGATGTAACAGGTAAGACAGGGGTACTTGCTCATTTTCTAGGGCAGACAGGGCCGGCCGCTTTGACAGAGAAGCCAACCCAATCAAAACGGAGGTGGTGCCCCTCCACAGTTTACAGGGGATCTATTCTAGGCACCGGAAAAATAGATTGCAAGCTTAACGGTGCAGAAACTCATACCCGCAAAAAGGGTGTGTACATGGCTGCGTGCACTGTCAGTGCTATACAATAAAAACGTATTATTCAGTTCCCGTCTTTCGTTTTCCCCCCGCTGACTGATTTTAATATGACATAATTTATTTCTAAAAATGATCCCAAATATGTAAATTAAACTGGCAGCTAAACCCCTGCAACTTGGAGACAGCATTAACCTTACCAGAGAGGCGCAGGGTGAGACAGCTTCACTGATAAGATGCTTGGAGGACTGCGCGGCAAACAGCTCGGTGCTGCCGGCTGGAGTGGAGCAGGTGGGATAAATCAGCAGTGGTTGCCATGTGAACACTATACTGCAGGCTTCGGGCCTTTCAAGTAAAAAGTTAGATCAAATGAAAAGCAGCTAGGAAACCAACAAGGGCAGTCATCTGCTTTACAGGTCACTAACTCCTTTTCAAGGTCACGGTGGGGGTGGGGGGAGGATTGTATCTAGTGGCCCCGGGCCTATGGCGGCAAAATTCCCCCCGATTGCTGGGGGAGAGCATGGGGCCTCTGTAAAGCTCTTACCGTCTCCTTCGTGCCGCCCTCCTCCTTCAGCGTCAAATGACACCGCAACGGCACGTTACCATGGCAACGAATGCCGTGTGACTTCGCAGCATCATTTGACACTCAAGAAGGTGGAGGGCGGCACATGCCGCTCCTGGGAAGTGCCAAAAGGCGGCAGTTCTGTAAATCCGCCACTAATTGTACCAGAGATCCAAATTATACACCCATTCAACTCTTGATGTATAAGGCTGCGCTTATAGTCCCGGCAACGGCACCGCCGCGTCAAAACAAATGTATCGAATCCGTCACGTGCGCCTATAGTAGGAGCGATGTGCCGGGGCGACGGCTTGGTTGCGATCGCTAGAAGTCAATGAAAATGGATTTTTCAGCGATCGCAGCGTGACGTCAGCGGCCACGTGAGCGGTTTCAGGCAATGAGGGCGAACTGCTCACGCCACGCCCCTGCCACGCCCCCTGTCGCCGTCTCTTGTCTCTAACACTATAAGCAGAAATCGTTGCTACAATGGCGATGGATGACGTCAGGCCGTTGCGCCGCCGTAGCAAGGACTGTACGCGCCGCCATAGACAGCAATCCCCCCCCCCCTACCCTATTCTTGTCAGGGTGGGAGCTGCGGGGAGGGAGGAGCCTGCACAGAGGAATCCGGCTATTTCTTAGCCATGGAATCTACCAGTTCCCGAGACACCTACCGGTGGTGCTACCAGGTTTAAATATCCCACCAAGGTAAACAAAATGGCGGCCAAATCTCAGGGCAATACGCAGCCGTATCATTGGTTGTGGTTTCCTATTGGACGGCCATTTAAATCCCCTTAAAAAAAAACGATGACGTAATACCAGTAATTTCCCCGGTATGTACCCCGGCAACCGAGGGGTTCCTGGAGAGGAACATAGCCCGGGTCCTGTTTCGGAGGATGCCCTTAGTTTTTAATAAAGGGGGTTTATTTAGAGGGGATTGCTGCTTTAAACGGAGAAATACATTGCTTGATGATTTATAGGCGGCGTTCAGCGGTTTGCAAAGAAAAGCAAACTAATCCACATTATGTAACACACCCAGAGTCCTGCACAGCGGCCGCTATCTTTCCAAAATAACAAAGAAGGTGCAATTATAATAATATCTCCTCTGGGACCTCTCGGGATAAGGAACATTTAGCATTTCATTTTGTACTTGAGTCTGTGCCCCCAAAACCTCCTTAACAACCTGAAAAGCGATATCCAGCATACTACTTATATACTGCGCCCCCCCTAACCAAAGCTGTGTATTGTACATTGCACGGTATCTGTTACTGCAGGCGGGGCCACTCCAGGTCACCCTCAGGGGCCACCGTCATTTCCGGTTTTAAGGATATCTGTGCTTCAGCACAAGAGGATCAATCAGTCGCTGACTGAGTCACTGATTGAGCCGCCTGTGCTGAAGCAGGGATATCCTTAAACCCTGACCTGGTGTGGCCCTTGAGGACTGGAGTTGGCGTCCCCTGTGCTATTGTGTTCAGTGCAATGTTTGTAAATAAATTACTGAATGATAAAACAAATGGTCAAAACTACACAGCACGCGTTGCATGGCTGAGTGCTTATATACTTATACCCTAAATATATCGCTAAATGGTACAGCAGCTTTAATATTCTTCCATATTAGACTTCTCCAATGAGGTACTCCATTCCTAATTTACTGTACAGGCGGCTGTTATTGTGCACAAACTGGGGGGCGTGAGATTTTCTGGGGGGGGGGGCGCGGCGGTTACCGTGGCCCCCGCTCTTCCCCAAGGCATTTAAATTAAATGTCGGGGAGCGTGCGCCAGGCCTCTGTAAGGCCGTGATCATACCAGCTCCGGCAGGGTGCGCGCGCTCCCTCAGGGCGATGCGCACGTCCCAAACCTTCACTGCGGGCAGGAGGTGCAGGGAGGCGTGGCCATGACCTCACATGAACGGCTCGCCCTCATTGGCTGAACCGCTCACGTGACGCGGCCGTGACGAGGCTGCCGCCCGGGAAAATCAATTTCTCGGATCTGCTCTACATTCGCGCGCTTGGCCGGCACTCAGTGCGCGCTCAGTGGAAAACATGCATTTGTTATGGCGTGGCGTGCCCGGCCACCTTGGTATAAGCACGAGCTAACTTCCCTTCCCTGGTCTCTGGCGGCTTCCAGCGACGCCTCGCCATGGTAACCCGGCGTCGTCGTGACGTCAGAAGACATGGGACACCAGATAAGCGGGGGGTGGGAGGGCGCGAGCAGGGGGGGAGAGCAGGCAGGGGACACCTGAAAAGTTTGCGCACCCCTGTTCTAGACAACGGTTTCTTAGATTGTCTAAACATTTGCTTGAATAAGAAAGGTTTGGTGGCTGCTGGTATGTCAGTGACACAATGCGCTTTGTTTCCACACGCTTACAAGGACTTATCCTAACTACTTAGCAACTTTCTCAGAAGGATAATTGTTACTTTGTTACACACGCACACACAGGAAACTCGTTAACAGATGCATTTCCCCGGGGTAATAACACAACGCAAAATATACACGATGTCTCCTTGCTGCTTCAGCACAGATTGCAATATACTGTATGTACATATTAGGGCTCGATTATACCAGATGCCGCTGAGCGCGATCTGGTGACGTCACCCTCACGCTGCCGCTGAGCGCGATCCGGTGACGTCACCCTCACGCTGCCGCTGAGCGAGATCCGGTGACGTCACCCTCACACTGCCGCTGAGCGGCAACCGGTGACGTCTCCCTCACACTGCCGCTGAGCGCAATCCGGTGAAGTCATCCTCGCACTGCCGCTGAGCGCGATCCGGTGACGTCACCCTCACACTGCCGCTGAGCGCGATACGGTGACGTCACCCTCACACTGCCGCTGAGTGCGATCCGGTGACGTCACCCTCACACTGCCGCTGAGCGCGATCCGGTGACGTCACCCTCACACTGCCGCTGAGCGCGATCCGGTGACGTCACCCTCACACTGCCGCTGAGCGCGATCCGGTGACGTCACCCTCACGCTGCCGCTGAGCGCGATCCGGTGACGTCACCCTCACACTGCCGCTGAGCGCGATCCGGTGACGTCAGCCTCACGCTGCCGCTGAGCGCGATCCGGTGACGTCACCCTCACACTGCCGCTGAGCGCGATCCGGTGACGTCACCCTCACACTGCCGCTGAGCGCGATCCGGTGACGTCACTCTCACACTGCCGCTGAGCGCGATCCGGTGACGTCACCCTCACACTGCCGCTGAGCGCGATCCGGTGACGTCACCCTCACACTGCTGCTGAGCGCGATCTGGTGACGTCACCCTCGCGCTGCCGCCGAGCGGCACCTTGATTATACCAGGGAAAGTGCAAAGCGGAGACAGGCATGCGTGGCCGTGAGCGGTTCGCCCTCATTGGCTGGAACCACTCACGTGACGCGGCCGTCGCCAGCCAAGAACAAATCTGAGGATCGAGCCAGGAGACATCCGCCCTGCAGTTCCACGCGGCGCACGGCGCAACAGGTATGAGCGCTTCTATTGGTTTTTTTAACGTTGTGTTTCAGGCGTGCGACGTATAATCATGGCCTAAGGCCGCGTCCATGGATAGTGCTTGCGGGCTGAGGCGCGCTTCTGCTCGGCACTGGACCCCTACAGCCGCAATGAGAGCGGCTTTAGTAGGGGCTCGCCTACGCTTCCGTAAGCGCACGGAAGCGTAGGTCTTAGGAAAATTTTACATTTTCCCGCTTGCCGGAGCGCAGGGCTGGTCACGTGAGCGGTTCGCCCAATGAGGGCGAACCAGCTCCGTGATGTCACCGCCCGCCGACACGCCCTCGGACGGCGCGCTGTCTAAGGCCAGGGAAAGCACCCGCTTTCCCTCAGCCTCAGCGCGCCTCCGCCCACGAGGATTAACCATGGCCGAGGCCTAAGAAGTATTGGATCTTAAAGTAGCATCTCTCTACCCATATTTACCTTTATAGAAGCAGAAGTGAGGGGTGGGAGAGCGTCTCAGGAAACACACGGTCCCCTGATGTTGCCTCTGGGAGAAGCCTTGGATTAGGTACACTGCATTTCCTCTTATTACTCCAAGTGCTTTCCCAAGCTGCCTTGTTATCCTCCCTACAGTATGTCACATAGGAAGCGCAGAAGCAAATATCAGCTGAACATGGGGTTTCTGGGGGGACGATAGGTGAGGTCAGGGGTGGCCAACTTCAGTCCTCAGGGGCCACCAGCAGGCCAGATATTAGGGATATCCCTGCTTCAGCACAGGTGGCTCAATCACTGATTGAGCCACTTGTGCTGAAGCTGGGACTGATTGAGCCACCAGTACTGAAGCTGGGATAGCCTTACAACCTGACCTGTTGGTGGCCCTTGAGGAGTTGAGTTGGCCGCCCCTGGGTGAGGACATGCCTCCAATGTCCCCAATTTCAGAATTAGCATATTGGTTGGGAGTTAATGGTCCATGGTGACACCATGCTAAGTAACTGAAAGCATCCACATTGGGCATATAATAATAATAATAATAATGTTTGTTCCTTGTATCGCGCTGACAGCGTACCCAGCACTGTACATAGAATTCTTGCCGTCCCTGCCCCGAATAGCTTACACATTTTTGGGAGGTAGGGAGATAAAGTGACTCGCCCAAGGTCACAAGGAGCCGACGCCGGGATTATATTAGTGCTTAACCTTTTCATTTACTTTCAGCCATAGCCAGCATCACCAGTCACAGGCCCAGCACATCCTTCCTTCAGAAGGTGACGCAATGGTATGTATTATTTGACATCCTACAGCGCACATCCTGTGTGAATGCCATGAACATGATGAGTATATTTGGGCGGACTTTAGCAGTCTCAGTGCAGGGGAGTTCTGCAGGTTCCCAGCACCTCAAGTGAAACTATCCCCTTTATCAAATCAAAAGATGTATAGAACAGGGGTGTTCAACTCCAGTCCTCACGGCCTCCCCCCCACCCCCGCATCCCCGTCAGGTCAGGTTTTCTGGATATCCCTGCTTCAGCAAAGGTGACTCAATCAGTATCTGCTTCAGCACAGGTGGCTCAATCATGCATGTAATTTATGAGTGGCTGCGAATCTGGGGATTATTGCTGCCGGGCCGGAATAAAATGTTCCTTTATTTTTTATCATTATTCATGAAGTGCAGAAAACGGAGAAACTCGTACTGTATATTGTCTAGCAACAACAGCCACCAACCTGAGAGCAAAAATACTGTATATATGGGAAAGACAGATTCAACCGAGGGTCTCAGGGGCGTTTTAACTTAAATCCAAGTCTTCTAGTTGCAAAACCCGGACAAAACTGGTGCAAAAAACCATCAGCAGATCCACCAATAAAGACAATACCATCAGTTTTAGTGGTAATGTTTTTCCTTAATAAATCTGGTGCATTTTCTTTACTCCGGTTTTGCCGCAAATAAACTCCAATAACTTCTCCCGAGTGAAACCCTCCTTCATAGCGATGTAGGGTGGGTTATAGTGGGATCTATTGTGAGATTCGGCGTTGTAACTGTTATTGGATCCCATGGAAACCCTAATATTTTGCATTATCACCATGTAAAATAAAGCTGGCTCCGTCTATGCGTGTAATGGGCAAAACAAACTCCAAATAGGGGTTATTTAGCAAAATCTTCCAGCTACAAAACTGGGGTAACCCCCCCCCCAAAAAAATATACTAAGGGAAAGCATTCCCATGGAAACCAAGGGGATTCTCCAGTTTGATAGACAGGGTGCAGAGTTTTATCCCCAGTATTTTGTAGACAGGAGACTTTGATATTGAGCGTCTGAGTGTTAGTGAAACTCTTGTGTGGCACCCGCCCCATAACAGCGCCGGTGAGGCCCTGCGACAGACTGCACCCCGTGATGTGAGTGGCTGAGACATGGTGTACTGAGACAGGAGCTGAAAGACATGAAATGCGACGGCTCTTACAAAGCAATTGAAATCTAACCACAGCTGGAGGGCGGCCATGTGTCAGGAGGGCGGCCATGTGTCAGCTTCAGCACAGGTGGCTCAATCTGTCCCAGCTTCAGCACAGGTGGCTCAATCTGTCCCAGCTCAGCACAGGTTGCCTCAATCTGCCGCTTCAGCCACAGGTGGCTCAATCTGTCCCAGCTTCAGCACAGGTGGCTCAATCAGTCCCTGCTTCAGCACAGGTGGCTCAATCAGTCCCTGCATCAGCACAGGTGGCTCAATCTGTTCCAGCTTCAGCACAGGTGACAATCAGTCATTATGGCTGAGCCATTGTTTGAGCCACCTGTGCTGAAGCAGGGATATCCTGAAAACCTGACCTGTTGGTGGTCCTGGAGGAGGGGAGTTGGCCGCCCCTGGAGTAACCCAACACCTGCACATGTTGTGGCTATGCAGTTCAGCAGTTATATGTCACACTAGAAGCCGCCCCATGTAGCACGAGAAAAGAAGAGCTACTCAATTTATAAATGCAATATTCTCTTTCATCTATTGATGACGGTCATAAAATTTTAGTCCCCCCCCCCCCCCCCCGATTTTGATTAATTTAATCTGTATCAGCAATATATTTATTCTACAGGTTTATCGATCTGGATAATGATGGCATTACATAGACGGAAATTTTTTTGTACCTAACAATGTAACTTAGATAAATTAATTAAGTATTGCAAAGACTCAGCAAAACATTTGGAAATGGAAATATTGAAAGCTTGAAGATTCGTTAAAAATGATTATTTTTGTTTTATTATTTAGGGAAAAGGCTAGAATCACCTACAAGTAACCTCTGCACCCCAGAACATTAAACCCGTACTCTCTCTGGAAGGGGACATGTCACTGTCATTAGTTTACTTTGGCCCTAGGTAAGATTGCCCCATGAAACTTTAATCGTTCATATGTTGTGTTTCCAATGCTGATCATATTCCAAAAGGTATTAGCTGGTACTCAGCGTGCTCTTACTTCCGAGGAGATCTCAAATTGTACTGATAGATCTGTTATGTGGTGCCATGTGAGATCCCGAAACTCCCTCAGGAAAGAGACTATTGGATTTGGAAGAACCAGTTTGTCTACGTCTACATGCTTTTCCTCTGGTCATGATACCACACATCTCTTCTTTAGATGTACAGACACAAAAACACTTCGGAGATATCAAAAGCTCATATAAACTGCTAGTATAGATCTTTCTCATATTGCCATTAAAAAGGTTTCACAACCTGCGACTGACCTACAGTACGTATTCTTGTTCAGGACAAATCTCCCTGCTGGAACTTTTTCTTCTGATCGAAATAGTTTTCATAGCAAATTTTAATTGTGGAGGACGATTTAGAAGGTTTTAATCTGCCGTATTACAGCACCTAGTCTGCATTTATCTGGGGAAAGAGTGGGCTCAGTGGGCAAAGATACTGACTGTATATAATGACACTGGGTTTGAGTCAGGGGAACCTGGTGTCGGTTCCTTGTGACCTTGGCCAAGTCACTTTATCTCCATGTGCCGTAGGCACCAAACACATAGATTGTAAGCTCATCTGGGCAGGGACTGTCTGTAAAAATCCTATATGCTGCGTACTCTGCGCTGTACTGTAATTGTGACGCTCTTTGAATCCCATCGGGGGAAAAGCACTATATGAAATACTGTTATTATCTCTTCCAGCCATAGGTTGGAAAAGACCCATCAGGTTCCTGTTCCAGTGTTTGCCTGATGTTGATATCTTGCATTATTTTAGGGACTTGTGTCTTTATAATCGCTTACACACACAATGCAAAATGTCAGCTTGTGCCATAAATATACAATATTCACATTTTTCCCCCTTCCCTGGCCATACAACAATACGTGGGGTGGTGGCACCCACATCTTTGTTGATTAGTCTCTTATCTGCAAGGCATTGCACTTCCTTGCTAGGGCAGGTGGGTTACTTACAGGCAATAAGAGACCATCATCCGATACAAGAACGGCTGCTAAAATCAGAGAGATTTGGAAGGGGAACCAGGAAGATCAGATCCCCTAATCATCTCTGACATGCATTGGGGCGACTAATCTTTTCAGGGAGAATGTAGAAAATGAGACATTCGTTAACTAAGCGTCAAGGAGTTTTCCTGACTAAATAGGTAGAGATGAACAACATGTACGTGATCAATTGTAAACTACACCTGTTACAGCAAAGTAAATGACAATAACCTCATGTTCCTACCCTGGAGTACGCATTTCTGTGCATGATCAATGTAACCATTATAGCTCAAGATATTTGGAATGCTGCTGGGAGAATACAATTACTGTCGCTCTCTCGTATCTGCAAAGGGGTGTTTCACAGGAGTTTATTTGCAAGTTAGCGCATGCCTGTGCAGGAGAGTCTACTTGTATTAAAGGAAAGCCTCTTGCACAAGGCAGTACCTGTACTTTTGGGGGCCTTAACAAATAGCATTTTGCAAAGGGATACATTTGAACTAGTCCCCCACTATTAAAACATAGCAGTCAGACACAGAAAATGTAGGCTTATTGGACAAGCCTTAAACTCAAAGATAGGAATCAATCTCCATAGTATGCGGTTCTGAAATGCAGAAATGGCACAGATTGTCAGTGCTGATCCAGTTCTTTTGACACCGTGGGTTCTATGCAGTGTGCAATGCTGTGCAGTCCCCACTGGTAGCAAAAGGGTTTAAGCTCCTACTAATTGCTTTTAGATGCACATAAACTAATTACTCGAAATAGTTATATATGTTTGCCCTGGGATACAACAGAGAAATAGTCCAACTAATAGCTATGTTTGCGCAGCTGGTAAATGACATCCTTAGTATTGTAATACATTGGGGCTTATAGTAGTTATCAAAGTGTCCCAGATGCCAAATTGGTTTGTCTTCAGCACCATCATTACTGAAAGAAATTGGATTATTTTCTGTGAATTTTTTTTATTTAACTTCTCTTTTCCAGCTTTGATAAATAACTAAATACGAGTGTGTGTGTGTGTGTGCGTGTGTGTGTGTGTGTGTGTGTGCGTGCGTGCGTGCGTGCGTGCGTGCGTGCGTGCGTACGTGTGTGTGTGTGTGTGTGTGTGTGTGTGTGTGTGTGTGTGTCTGTGTCTGTGTGTATATATATATTTATATATATATTTTAAAGCAGAACAAAGTCTGCCATTGTTCATATCTTAATGGCAACATTATCCTAAATCCAGAAACACAATTTGTGTGTAGCTAAAGCCAGACATGTAGACAATGGGGGAGAGTGGCACAGAGGAATCCCAAAGCCAGGCTGTCCCCAGCATTCCCCTGGAGCAGAGAAGAGCTACAAACAATAACCTTTCCCTATTTACCAGCCTCTGTGGCGGGTCATCTCAATGCTTCACTGTGTGACTGATCAGCAGTGGAGGGGATGGGGGTCTGTGGAGGGGATGGGGGTCTGTGGAGGGGATGGGGGTCTGTGGAGGGGAGGGGGTCTGTTGGAGGGGAGAGGTGGGGTCTGTGGATGTGGAGGGTCTGTGGATGGGGGTGGGGTGCGTGTGGAGAGGGATGGGGGTCTGTGGAGGGGATGGGGGTCTGTGGAGGGGATGGGGGTCTGTGGAGGGGAGGGGGTCTGTGGAGGGGAGGGGTCTGTGGAGGGGATGGGGTCTGTGGAGGGGATGGGGGTCTGTGGAGGGGATGGGGGTCTGTGGAGGGGATGGGGGTCGGTGGAGCGGGAAGTTGTAATGAATTCAGGGGAAATAAAAGCACTTACCCACAAACCAGAGGAAGCTCAGCAAGGGGTTGAGGTTGGCCATCTCTTGTCCGGCTGAGGATGTCCTGATGTCTTCAAACTCCGGGGCTGCTCAGTTTATCTTCCGTTTGATGAGGGGTCGCCAGTGATATGTCTATGGTGCCCTCTTAACTTATCCAGCTCCTTCTACCCATGCATGCACTGCCTGTCCACCAAGAGATCAGTACTGGGTATCTAACACTAGTCAGGAAATAATACAGCCCTCCCTGTTTCTGATGCCCCACTTAACCCCCTGCCTCATTGGTCATGCAGCTTGTCTCCTTGTTGGTCCCTGCCACCGCCGTTGTGTAATGCTGTCTTATTAACACGGGTCCCTGGATCCTGCCTGCTAATGTTATTCTTCCTCTGTGACCCAGGCTCACTCTTCCTCAATTCCACTTGTTCCTGTTGCTTCTCTATGCAGCTGGGTTTGGCTCAGTTCCTCTGGCTGGGATCTCCTGGCTTCTGGTTCAGTGATGCTGGGAGCTGTTAAGGATTCAGTGCTGGTGCTGGCTGAGCACTTGCTGATGGACAGTAGCTCCTCAATGAATGTATCACTGATAACTAACAGGGGGGCTGCCCGGGGTGGTTGCAGAAGGGGATCTGACATGAACAAGCCACTCTCTTTTCATGTGAACCGTAACAGGATCCAATAGGAAAGTTGGGTGGACCCTGCCCCAAAAAACAATAACATAGGAAACTCCTCCTTCTGCAGTGAAAATCAAGATAGCTGCAGGATGCCCATGGAAAGGAATGTTTGAGGGAGAACTCCTCTTCCTTAAAAAGCCCTGTGTTCACAAATAATATTAGTAGGGTAAATGATGTAAGTGACATAAAGCCTTTATTACCTGGCAAAGGGAGTGATTATGGGCACAGTATTTGCATTGATATCGTCAGCAGGGGGCTGAGAAAGTGCTGCGGTTACAGGCTCAGCTCTCTCCTGCTGCACTTGGGCAGGATAGCTGCAGAACCAAGGGTTGGCAGGAGCCAAATAATCTGGGGACACATGGGTGCCCTGGGTTATATGGAGCTGGATTCATTTGACACTATTGGTTTACCAATTCATGTATTTAACTGCTTTGGTGCTGGGGGGGGGATTTACAGCAGAGAAAGGCATTGCTGACCTTTCCAAGATTTATACATGAGTATATATATATATATATATATATATATATATATAGACCATACGATACCCACACTACATATGAGATTGGGTGGGGTGGAATATCCGTTACATTTGGAGGCGCTGCTGAGATAGACCTGGGGTGCCCTGTTTACATTTTTCTAAATTGTGCTATTTTTGTTCGCCATGAAGAAGTCACGTGCTGATTTCCCGCCCGCGCGGGAAAATGTTGCAGACTGTCCGAGCTTGGCGGGAAACCCTAAACCCTAAGCCCCCGCCAACTGAATAACTCTGTGCCGAGCCAGAGTCACTTAATGAAAGAGTGTGCTGCCCCTCCTTCAGATTCCCCCAGGGGGAGTAGGCCCAGTGCGCCTTCACCCGTAACTGCTGTCTCCATCAAAGAAAGTACGGGGTACAAAGAAAATTGCTCGCCGTCATATGGACTATGGCAGACTAAGGCCGGGTGCGTATCCTTTTTGTTGTGCCCGTGTATGATCGAATCATTGAGTCCGTCGGGTAGTATGAACTTTGGTGTTTTGACGTGCCTGATAAAGGGGCGGTTGGAAGACGCAAACGAGGATGGGTGCCGGGAATGTTTCTGTAACAACGGTGACTGCTCCTTTTGTAAATTGGCCTGGGGACGCATGTGTGGCTGCTGCAGGATACCGACTCTGCGACCAGTGCCGTTGGCGGCTACAGGACAGCCCGAGGAAGAGGGCACTGTGGCCGACATAAATGAAATAGATTCTGGGTTTTCTGATGATGGTGATGAAACAGACTGTAAGGGAGTACACCCCAATGTGTATGTGGCCTGGCACGCGCCAGGAGTGAAAGCCCTTACATTAATGTGCACATGCCTGCAAAAAGCTTATGTCCAAGGAGCCGACCTATTTCAGCTACCGCTGGATTTCAAGACCGGCACCGTGGATGGAGAACTGAGCATACAGTATTTTAGCCCCACCTGTGACTGTTCTAGAGCGGCATTGGCGTGGGAGCCTCAATGTGAAGATTGCGGTGCCTGGTTCTTAAAGCCTATTGTACCCCAGCCTACAGAGCCAGCTAAGGAGCTAAGTGAACCCTTGGCAGAGAAGAGTGCGGCTGCAGTGGAGGTACCGGAGCACGCCAGCTTCGTACCCACAACCACTGGCTGCATTTCAGGAGAATCTGGTGACTACCTTGCGGAGGATACTGTCATGATATCTTCCGGGGAAAAGGTGGAAGTCCCATCGGTGGCGATGCGCCTACCGACGAACCACCCCAGCGGTAATGCAGAGGATATAGAGTCTGCTGTGGGTCCGTGTACCCTGGAAGAGGTGTCTTCCGGTGTTGCGGATCCTGCTGTGGGCCCGTGTGCCCTACAATGGTCAGTCCGACCTACTACAGAGGTACCCTCGGTCCTAGAATGGGGACCAGTACCTAACGCCGACAAGGGTGAGTCGACTGCCCCAGGGGTGTCGGGGGTGAGCCTCCAGGTGACCGCGGAGCACGATGGCTCCTTAAGTCTGGTCGCCCGGGTGAAGGGTTCCCCTCTGCATCGCGTCCTGGCGGAGGTGTCCTCACTAGAAGGTAGCTGTCCAGAGGAGAGAGTGGACCAGTGTCTACCGCCGATCCTTCCGGAAGAAGGGAAGCCCATCGTCAGCCAGCCGAGTGGTAAGGAACCCCCTTGTTCCTCACAGACTCCGATGGAGGTGGCCGTGAAGAAGGCCAAAGCTATGGTTCCTGAGCGGAGTGTGAGCCCGTGTGCTCCGACACAAGTGGTCCCAGGACTGGGATCCAACGCTCCCGAGTTTTCAGCGCGTACGTGGACTGCCCCAGAAGTGCCAGGGGCAGGTCCCGATACCACCAAGGTGGGAACTGACAGCGTCCCCGAGGACCTGTTGGCCCCCGTGATTCACCGCAGGGGTAAGGTGTCTACTTTTTCCCCCCTGCCAGGTGAAACCGAGACATTTCCCAGTGCTCGCTTCTCAGTGGAAGCCTCACAAGTCCGTAGGGACAAGGACTGTGTAAAGGACGATCCAGGGAGACTGGCCTCCTTTACGCCCAAAAAGGAGCGTGCCATTCGCCAGGTGGTGGACCGCGGGAAAGGTCCTGGCCTCCTGGTCTACCGCATCCCTGCCGCGGATGACCGGGTAAAGGTCTGTTTCAGAGACATTGTGCTACTCCTTCCACCAGGGGGAGGAAGTAGCGAAGATCCAGTTGCTGTCGCTTTAGAGTGTGCTCTCCAAGAAATTTTTCTGGGGGAGGCTCACGGACGCAAAAGTGAGGTACCCCCACATGATCAGTCAGGGGCACCCCACAAATGGTCTCAGCCAGCCTCGGGTAATAATGGGTGTGATGTGCTGGGTTTCAGGGATGTTGCAGCCGATATGTTATGTGTACGGGTTATGCCACGAAAATTTTCAGTGTGTAAAATTGTACCATGCTATGTCGTTCCCCAAGCGAGGGCGTTGGGTGTTTCACCAAGGGGAGAGTGTAGCCAGGTCACCTTTTTCCCTCCTCGACCCCCCAGGGAGCCTCCGTGGCCACGGACGCTGTCGGGTACTGCCAGAGGCAAGCGGCAAACCCGACGGCCATTCAGGAGGGTGGGGGCCGAGGAGGGAGCTCGCCGGAGTGCAGGAGATCTCCGGCGGCTCTTGCACAGGGCGCCGCCATTGCGCTTCAACTCGCGCATGCGCAGTGAGTCCCAGGCGGCCCAGTTAGCTCGCGCATGCGCAGGGAGAACCCTAGAGCCAGGGAACAGTTGCGTGAGGGCAGGGAAGGCGCAGGAGAGTCGCGCGAGAGTAAGGGAAGTTAGTGAGAGGTTGCGGCGGCCATTACAGGTTTGTGTAGGCAGAGGGAAGGCACGCACGCGGCCTCAATGTTATTGTAGGGGCCTCGGGACTACAATTCCCATGAGGCATAGCGAGGCAGGCACCAGGTGCTTGATAGGAGCCAATAGGGCTGCAGGACTGCCCTGGAGGAAAGAGATACATTTTCCCGGGCTTTGCATGAGTCACGTCAGTTGGAGCAGAGGAGCTGAAGGGGAAGGAAGGATGCGGGGAGTGAGTGCAGCTCCTGCATCCTGATAGGTACCCTCACCCTCCAGGTAGGCCCCAACTCCCCACCAGGTTAGTGGGTAACTGATAAGGGACGGCCCTAGATAGGGAGGTCACCCTTAGTGTGTGTAAGGTGCAGGTTTGGCAGTGCCACAGCGGGTAGTGCTGTGCGCACTGGCAAATAGGCACAGTGTGTGCAGTGTGTTTGCTGCGGGTCACTCAGGTTAGTCGGTTGTTAGTGGGAGTCAAGACTGGGCCTCGTTAGGGGAGTAGGAATACTATTAACCCCTTAGGTCCCAGATAGACTCTCCCTCTCCAGTGAATGGTGTGTACCGTTCTGTGTGTGTTGTGCTGCATGTGCTGGGCGCAGTGTGTGCAGCGTGTGTGCATCCCTGCAGGCTGACAGTGTGAGCTGTGTGTCGGCTGCAGGTGCGTTAGGCTGTTAGGAGTATCTAGTAGTAGTAGTAGATACAGTTAGGGACTGGGTAGCTAGGGGAGTGGGGCAGGGTATTACTCCGCAGGCCCTAGGAGATTTCCCCTAAGCCACCCCAGGTTGCGGTTCATCAGAGACAGGCCCTAGGTTAGGGTTCCTGTCACGTTAGGATTAGTTAAGGATAGACAGGGATAGCGGCGTGGCTGTTCCTGTGGTTCGGTTGCTGTACCAAGAGACTGTTGTGTTCCCGTGAAGCGGTGGGACCCTCGTTGGGGTCCACGGCAGAAGTACCTGGATAGGATCAGACGGACGTCTGACCCTTTTAGAAGACAGTTGCAGACCCGAGCATCGGAGTGCTCGGAAGGTATCTCTAACGTATAAGTGCACCAACAGGCCTATTCATATAGTGACTGCGCAGTCACCCAGTGACTATCTCTGTAGGAGTACGGGACATTGGGTGGGGTTCTTGGGACACTGGGTGGGATCACCGGGTGTCGGGGAATCGTCCTGCGAGACGTCACTGTTAGTGTCTCCTCGTGAGAGGGACACAAGGTATTATTACATGTTCATAAGTAAAGTCATTAGTTAGTTATATAATCATTGTGTGTGTAGTCCCTTATTGGGTTCCTATGTAGGGTCATTCTACATTTCCCTAGAATCCTACATAGGTGGAGGCGCTGAAGAAGATCCGTTCCAGAAGATTCACCCCAGGCTCTCATTAGCGGAGGCTCAGACCTCCTGTGAGCCTACAGGTATACGCACCACACCGGTAACACCACATGTTCTACTCACCCACACTACATATGAGATTGGGTGGGGTGGAATATCCGTTACATTTGCCGATACGACAGAGATCAATAGCAGGTGCTCCTCTAAGAACAGAGATACACAGTGCAGATGTCTCCTCTAAGACAGAGAACAAAGTGCAGTCTCCTCTAAGAACAGAGATATAAAGTGCAGGTCTTCCCTAGACAGATATACAAAGTGCAGGTAACCTATAGGACAGAAATACACAGTGCAGGTCTCCTCTATAGGACAGATGATACAAAGTGCAGGTCTCCTCTAAAACAGAGATACAAAGTGCAGGTCTCCTCTAAAGCAAGATACAAAGTGCAGGTCATCCTCTGGGACAGAGATACAAAGTGGGTTCTCCTCCAGGACAGAGATACAAAGTGCAGGTCTCCTCGGGACAGAGATACACAGTTGCAGTCTCCTCTAGACAGAGATACAGTGCAGGTCTCCTCTAGGACAGAGAACAAAGTGCAGCCGTTCTCCACCCTAGGACAGAGATACAAAGTGCATGTCTCCTCTAGGACAGAGATACAAAGTGCAGGTCTCCTCTAGTCGGAGTGCTGAGCCACCTCGGTTGATACAGCTGCATCTGCCCAATGATACGTACTGTTTATGTTATCACTTAATAATCACTCTATTAGGGTTAATACAAGGGTGGTTTTATATTTACACTAGTAAACTATACTATTAGTGGTTTATTTTAGTTGCGCACTGTATTCTTTTACTTTACTAGTGAGATGCAGTTAACTGAATGTAACAAACAGTTCCAAGTGTTCCACGCTGCTACACACCTGCTGTAGTAGAACTCTGATCGCAGAATAAGACTGGGAGTGGGACAGGTCCCAGTCTACACAATCAATATGTAACTTTAATGATGTAGATCCAAGCGTTTCCGTCAAGACTGTCAGGTACAATTCCAAAATGCGGGGAAACAGTTTCAGGCGAGGAGAATCCGGCTTGTGCAGCCAACACAACTATAGACAAACACTTACAGACCACTCAGGCCCTTTGTTCCCCCGCCCTATTGTATACAATCAGAGCGGTCAACCTTTGATCAGAGGGAGTATGGTAGACCACTTGTCTGCCATCCTGACCTATTAACATAGCATATGGGCTCTGAGTTCTCATATCAGACCCAAAATACCATTCACAGTTTAATATCTTCACTTATTAAAATAAGCGGTTCTGTTGGGCCCAGTGGGCTGATACTTGCCAGTTTTTCCTGCCGGAAGTGACTCTCCATTGTGGCCAAGTCTCAGCCCCCTGTGACCGCCAGAACCGGAGATACACAAATGCAGATTAAAACACTTTTTAAATACAGGATTCTTCCCTTTAAAATGAATCTCTGCCTTTCACTCTTTCCCCATTGAAATCAATGGGCTCCGCCGCCATAGGCGTTCAATGGAGCAACTCCGCCGATGAAGTCAATGGGTTCCGCCGCCCTAGACTTTCAATGGGAAACTCCGCCATTGCAGTCTATGGAAAAATCAAAAATCTTTACAGTTGCCCATACTCCGTCTGGTTTGTTCGGAGAGGGCTGGGAATGGCCATGCATTCATGCCGGAACCTTGGCTACATGCCACCCAAATCCCAGCCCTCTGGTCCTTCCAGAACCGGAGATATGGACTTACACTTTTCACAATTTCGGACTTAGCCGTTTTCACGCCACGCGGTTTTCTCCCATTGGAATCAATGGCCGGCGCCGCCATAGACAATGCATGGGCAAGCGCCGCCATTGGATTCAATGGGACCTCCGCTCCGCCATTAAAGTGAATGGCGGGACCCTTGTTCATGAGTACGACCCTTTACGGGGGTCCCTCATTCCCGGACCCGATGGGGGTCGTGTGTGGGGGTTCCTAGGGGCTAGGGGCAAAAAGAATTTTATATATGGGTGCCCTAGAATCTAAGATTCCCACGCCAATTGTCGTTGAACTTGAACCAAGTGATAAAGCTCTTTTCAAAGACATTGGGGCCTATGCAGAGAGCAGCGCTATTTCGAAATTCGCCATTTTTTGGAGAAAATCGCGCAGAAAGCAGCAGAAAATGGCGAGTTCCGAAAAACGCGCCAATTTTTCTTTTCTATTTGTAAAACTCGCCTCGCGGCTGGCGAGAACCTCAATCTCGCCAGTTTTAAAAATATCCGTATGCAGAGAGGCGCGAACGGCATCTAGCGGCTGTTCGCGCCAATAAAATGGCACGATTGTCTCCTTTTTGCCTCGCCAGAAAAAACTGGCAAGAAGCTGCCGCTCGCGGCCATTGCAAAGGGAAAAAAAAGGCGCGAATTTGTTTTTACACGTTTCTGAAGCGCGCATCTCGCCAATTTAAACTCGCCACACGCATCCATGTTAAACATAGCAGAATTCGCACTTTTCTGCATATGGAGAATAAAACTCTCCAAAAAAGCTACTTTTTAATAAATTCGCCAATTTTAAAATTCGCTGCTCTCTGCATAGGCCCCATTGTATCCGCTTCTGCGGTTTTGCGGTTTGGATGGCTGCCAACCTGTTCCTGGAGATCGACGTCGAGGAATCCCCATTGAAGTCAATGGCCCCATTGACTTACAATGGGAAACCGCCGCTCCTCCTCTCGGACGCCACCTGCTGGTCGTCGCTGGAAACAGGTCCAAAACCGCTAGATCCGCCATTGAAATGATAGGAGCTCTAATGGTGACCTATGGGACTCTGCAAAATGGTGCCTGAAAAGGCGGGAACATGGAACAAAGAGCTATAAACACTAAGTTAACCTTAACCCTTTTCCTCCCGCATCAATCCCAGTGTATGTGTTGGTGCAAACACTGAAACAGAAACAATACATTTTTACAGGGGAAAATACATTGGGATTCTGAAGCAAGGTAAAACACATTACTGGACCGCAGTCCAGTTAACCCCTTGCTTTCCAAGTGTGAGCAGGGGGTGGCCAAATGGGGTGTAACCCCTTTAATCCCGGGCCAAACCCCCTCTCCCATGACACAGGTCTCCTCTAAGACAGAGATACAAAGTGCAGGTCTCCTCTAGGACAGATATACAAAGTGCTGTCTCCTCTAGGAAAGAGATACAAAGTGCAGGTCTCCTCTAAGACAGATATACAAAGTGCAGGTCTCCTCTAGGACAGATATACAAAGTGCTGGTCTCCTCTAGGAAAGAGATACAAAGTGCAGGTCTCCTCTAAGACAGATATACAAAGTGCAGGTCTCCTCTAGGACAGGACAGATAACAAGTGTCAGGTCGCCTCTAGGACAGAGATACAAGTGACAGGTCTCCTCTAGACAAGATACACATTGAGGTCTCCTCTAAGAGACAGAGATACAGAGTGCAGGTCTCCTCTAGGACAGAGATCAAAGTCAGGTCTCCTCTAGGACAGAGATCACAAAGCGCAGGTCTCCTCTAGACAGAGATACAAAGTGCAGGTCTCCTCTAAGACAGATATACAAAGTGCAGGTCTCCTCTAGACAGAGATACAAATGCAGGTCTCCTCTAAGGACAGATATACAAATGAGGTCTCCCCTTAAGACAGAGATACACAGTGCATGTCTCCTCTAGGACAGAGATACAAAGTGCAGGTCTCCTCTAAGACAGAGATACAAAGTGCAGGTCTCCTCTAAGACAGAGCTGCAAAGGAGAGCTCTACTCACAAGTTCATAATGCAATTATCCATTTAATGTGAGATCCAAGAAAAGTGGAAAGACAACGTTTCAGGTCCCATATGATGAAAGGTCCATATGGGACCTGACATGTTGTCTTTCCACTGTTCTTGACTGTCACATTAAATGGAGAATTGCATTATGAACTTGTGAGTAGAGTTCTACTTCAAGGAGACCGTCACACTGTCAGGTGACTTCATCAGGGTTGGCTGGTTGTTGAGATTATCTCATTTGTATATAGCCCAGAAGTGTCTATACCTGTATAATGTAGGTGGTGGAGACTAATTGATAAAAACATTTAACCTCTTCCTACTGTACATACAGGAAAATATACCGGGCTATAAAGATGTACATAACATATAATTGGTTAATACTAAAGGTACAAATAGACACACTTGCTAATATAAAATGTGCACCATATAGTTCAAATAGTATAGACGTTGGTAATAAACCAATAATTAAAGTGAAATAGCCCCTCTTGGACCTGTAACCCCATTAAGTGGGTCAAAAAGACAAATCAGAAAATATAATGGCTAGTCCCAATTTAGCATTCTAATACAGTGTATGCCTTTACAATAATAATAATAATAATAATAATAATAATAATAATAATAATAATAATAAAAGAAAGGAAATGTAAAAGGGGGGGGGGAAACGATATTGTAACATGAACAACATTGATAAAAAAATATATAACATTTATTTAAAAAAAAAATAAGTTGTACAGTATGCCAAAGTTTAAAATAGCCCTAAAAACAATGTTTATAAACTCTGATGAAGAGTAATAGCAATAAAAAGTGATGCCCCTAAAAATATATACAATATATGTTTCAGGAAATGATCATTAAACAGAAATTGAGAGGATAAGGATATCATTAAAAGCTCTATGTATCAAGTAATTATAAATCAAAAACCCTGAACCAGAAGGAATAACAAGATACCGATGACTCTGACCACAGAAAAAAGATCAGACCAAGATGCTGGTATCTAGACCAGTGTTTTTCAACCAGGGTCCCTAGGAACCGTTGGGTTCCCCGGGCATCACTAAAGGGTTCCTTGTAATTTTCTGAACATTGTATCAAATACAGAAGAATTTACAATGCATCTGATCTCAGACGCGCTACTAGAGAGGTTTGGGGTTCCTTATGTAGCCCCCTGAAACAGCACAGGCTATACCTATCTTCCTTCTGCTGTGGTAAGTCCTGTTAAGATCAGGCACCAGTAATCATCATGGGTTTTCCCCCTTCATAGCCCTATCCTGAGTGGTAGACACAGGCCTGGACTCTGCTGCAGGTGTGAGCAAGAGGGGAGGTTCTGCTGACATCATGAGGGGCGGGGCTAGCTCTATATTTAGCAGCCAACTCCGGTGAGTAGAGTTAGAGTTGATAGTGATATCGAGAGTTGATAGGGATATCGAGAGTCTGGAGTTGCCGGTTAGTTATGCCGGGAGTATGCAGTTCAGTTAATATGCCATGAGTCAAGGAATCTTGCGTATTGGTCCGAGGATTTGGAGGAGCCTACGGTCTCCCCTGCACAGAGTGCAGGAGAGAGAGGAGCGGAAAGATTCAGCGTCCTTTAGTAGAGCTGATAGAATTATAGACTTGGTGGACCAATGCCCTCACCCCACTGCCAGGGGTGATGGGGAGAATCCAAGACCCACCGTGAGGCTAACCTCGGGGGTGGGCCACGGGGTATTGAAGCCCTAGCCCAGACCATCCTGCCGGAGGAGTGACTTGGAGGGAAGGAGAGGAGGAATTATCTGGGTGGAAGGCGAGCGGCATAATAACCCGTCCTGGCTATTGTATTGTGGCTGCTGGAAGCCACTATCGTTGGGATATTGCTGCTCTGTCAATAAAAGAGACTATTCGTTATTATCAAAGACTGTGTGTGACTTGGAAAGTACTACCCTGGGACCCAAGGGGTTCTTCTATACCGGTCCTGTCCCATATTACTGGGAGTATAGAAGATGGAGCACCACAAAGAGATCATGGAGGCTACCACCCCAGAAGCCCGGTCCTGGCTCCCCCACAACATCGCGGGAAGCTTAGGTCCTCCTGTTCCTCACAGGTACGCACCACACCGCATGTAATCTGCCCTCATGCACCCTAGACACCACCGTAGAGTCTGAGGGAAGGGGGGAAGCAGGGTTACACTTACAATGCATCTGATCTCAGACGTGCTATTAGAGAGGGTTGGGGTTCCTTACAATGCATCTGATCTCAGACGCGCTATTAGAGAGGGTTGTGGTTCCTTACAATGCATCTGATCTCAGACACGCTATTAGAGAGGGTTTGGGTTCCTTACCATGCATCTCATCTCAGACGTGCTATTAGAGAGGGTTGGGGGTTCTTCAGAATTTCCCTTATGGTTCCGTAAGTGAGAGTACCTAGCTGGTAAATCTTAGCCCCATTAGATCCCTTGCATTTTGTTAGAGCCGCGTGTGCCATTGTACGCGCCGTCGCTGGCACTATGGCCGCGACCTTATTGCACCTCGCTGATGAAGGGATCCTGAGTTGGCTCCGAAGCGTTGGATTGGTTTGGACTGTGCATTAAATAAATTTCCCCCTTACTTCCAGGGCTGTGTCTCCTTCCCTGATCCTAGGATTTCAGTGTAGTATATTTCTATACATAACATAATGTGTGCGCTTCCCAATTTGTGAACTAGTTCGTTTCTACATGGTGTGCTTTCTCCTCCCTTCCTGTATGACCTCCGGGACCCCCCAAGCTTCAGGAGATATTCACATCCTTAGTTTTTGCCCTTCTTGGGAATCTAAACTAGCCACTGACAGTAAGTTGCCATTGAGGTCACAGTTTCCAAGTGGTTCGTATTAAAGAATAACATTTTTTAGAGGTCATGGTGCTCTTCTAGGTCCTGCCCCAGCCTTACTCCAGGAGACCACCTCATTCCAATTATACCTGCCCCTCAAAAATAACGGTAACCAATGGAAGCAATTGCTTTTTTAAATGATACTCCATCTACATTTGGATGAAATATTAGTCCTTCGTTGCCTGTACGCAAATTGCGGTTAACGAGCCACAATGACTGTCGTACCTCCTGCCACGTAGATTAGCACAAAAGCCATTTTTAAGGTTGACACCAAAAAAAGGTTGCCTCTATATTTCCAAAATTAGAAACAAGACTGCTAGAGGCTTCCACACCGCACTATTGCATCAAGACAGAAAGGTAACGTGACGAGGATTTGTACAGAAAGAAAATGGGCTGAGTTGGAATCATTGGTGTTGTCTGAGCCACTCATTGAGCCACCTGTGCTAAAGCAGGGATATCCTGACAATCTGACAAAACAGTTTGCTGGAATCTGTGATCTGCAAACTTCCTGTTTTAGGGAGCAGGATTGCTGCCGGGCAGCCGTTCTCTTGCACACAGTGTGGGCTGCTGCCCTGATAGTTGCATGTCTTTCCCTACTACGTTTTCATATCGTTATCTTGACATTTTGTTTTTGTATCTATCAGGTACAGGACAGGGTCGTAAATGGGATCAGTCCTCAACAACTAAGGACAAATAAAACTGAGCTAGCTGAGGCTTTGCATGGGGTTTCTTCCTTTGTCCCATCTATAGTCTTCTAACAAGAGTTTTCAGTTATTTATTTTTATACAGACCCTTTATGGTGGTCTGTATAGTCCAGGGGTGGCCAACTCCAGGCCCCAAGGCCTGACTTGTTAGTATCAATTCCTCCCATCCCTCTCTATCTCTCCCAACCCCCCCTCTCCATCCTCCCATCCCCCCTCTCTCTCACTCTCCCCATCCCCATCTCTCATCCTCCCTTTCCCCCCTCTCTATCCCCATCCCCCTCTCTCTCACCCTGACATGAGGTTGTTTCCCGGCAAGGCTGACTGGACATCTAAACCTGGCTACTCTGGGCTATACCAGTTGAGGCCACAGAGTGAGCCATCTCCTAATTCCTGGCTGAGACTGCATTTTCTTCTGTCAAGTTAAGAAAGTCTAAGGAGGAAGGTAGGAGAGGTGGGAAACCTCTTTGAGAAAACGTTTGCAATCCTCCCTGAAGAAGGTACAGCAACATTTCTTCATCCTTAGCTGAAGAAGAAAGCACCTTTCAAAGCTTCCTTTAATTCATTCTTATCTTTGAAGACCTAGAGCGATTCCCTGTTGGGAAACCCCAGCGAATCAGTAGTAGTCATAGAAACTGCGTCCCCCACGTTCCCCCGGCAGAAAATACATCTGCTGTTATTGGGCATGCTCGCAACCTCAGATATGACCTTGGAAAGTTTTTAAATTATCTATGGTGTTTTCTGGTACGGCTCGATCTCTCACCAGCTCCTTCCAGGTGGCAAGCCTCTTGGAGAACAAATAACAATAACTAATCAATGTTGCCACTTTCACCCAGTTTGGATACCAGTTAGCTTTGCCGCTAAATGTATTGTAGGACGGATCCCTGTAAGACAGAAGTTCCTAACTCCAGTCCATACGGAGCACCAAGAGTGCAGATTTAAGTACACCCCGGCTTGAGCACAGAAGGTCCCGTCAAAATGATTGGGCCACCTGTGCTAATGAGAAGATAGCCTTAAAACCTGTTGGGGTCCATACGGACTTGAGTTGGGAACCTCTGGTGTAGGATATTTCTTGTGCTCTACTCTCCTTCAGAAACTCCTCAGATGAGAAACGAACACGAGTCCCTGGAAAACAGACCACAGATTTCAGCAGGTTATTTTTTGCCACATGTCATTTTGAACTCAATAAATATTTCCCTTTCCTCTTGCTCTCCAAAGCGCCTCTTATCAAAACGAAAAAAAAAAGGCAAATATATTCTGACCTCAAGAATAACTTTTTCAAAAGAGTATGATAGAGAACAATTTGTTCAGGAAAACGCTCTCAGACATAAACTTATTTTACTGATAAGAGGCAGAGAAAAATACCCAAGCTTGACATTTCTGAGCAGGATAACATTCTCCCAGATTTCTTAACTCTTTCTCGTTAACATCACATTGAACGGGAGTTTTTGGCTGATCGCACTGCGGTGATTAGAAAATAAGCCTCCTACAGCCCCCTTGCTGTCATCTGTTTTGATGATGCAATGATGATGTTATATTACTTTACACAAAATAGCAAAGAAAATGAAATAAAAGTACATTTTTACCGGGTCCTACTGTATGTAATTCTGATCTTATCAGATTCTTACTGCTCTTCACTTTTATTTATTTGGGCAATGGTGACCTCATGATTACAGGACACAAAATGACCAACAATTAACAATTTGCCTACTAGAGCTCACAGAAAATCACAAAAAAAAAAGACTGGAGAAAAATAGTAAAAACAAGCCAAAGTGTTAAATACTTTGGAAACATTGAACATTTTAAACTATTTCAATCTACATACTGTATACTTGTCGGATTTTTTTAAAGGTATCAATCAATTATTTGACAGTTTGTAATCAATTACAGTATATTCAACCTATTCAACATATCAGTCCAATTATTGGGGAATTTAAAGTAGAGTTTCCTTTGGTGGGTAGCAGGGGGTCTCTGGAGCTGGACCCCATTAATTTCAGCTGCGGGGACCCCCTGCTTCTGGATATACAGACCTACGTAGGTCAAGCTCATATCTCCTGCAGGTTTAAAGGTCCCGGCTCAAGCGGGCCAATAGGAAGCTGCGACAGATGATGTCGCGGCTTCCTATTGGCTCGCATGATGCCGAACCTTTAAACACAGGTAAGTATCTTAGGAAGCAGGGGGTCCCGATTGAGCTCCAGAGACCCTCTGCTTGTCAGCTAATACCACTCCCCTTCCCCCCAAAAACATCCTTAATGGAAACGCACCTTTCAGGAGGGAAGGATAATTTTAATCTTTGTATCAATAAGTTACACCCCAAGTTTAAAAAAATCTTAAAACTTTATTTGAGATGAATTTAAAAAAAAAGACAAGCAATGTCTGAAAGTCACACAATATCTGCTGGGCATATTGGGTGTTCTTATCATCTCTTATGGCTATGGTGCCAACATAAACCGCAGAGCAGTGTGTAACAAAAAATGGACATATAAGTGTAGCCAGGTCACCTAATGACTGCTATTCTGCCCTTGGGCTGGCAGTAAACCCTGGTACAACCAGGTTGCCAGTAGTTGATATGGGGTTTTCCCACTCCGAGGAGCTGCACTTGAGTGACAGCGGGAGGCGGTGACATCAGGCCTGGGCATGACCAAACATGAGCCAGACCTAGTGCCCTCTTCCTGGCAGTACTTAAAGGCAGGACCGCATTAAATGTAGTAGTGTCCTTCCCCCACTGAGGAAGGCAGGTCACATGACAGGATGCCAGAGATTGGGGCCTTCCCTTGTGCTCTTCCCTCCAGGGAGAGTGAGTGTGGACCATACCTCTGCCTCTGCTAGGGAGGTGGGGAAGAGTTAGGACGGCTGCGGGTGCCCTTGGCCTGTAGTGACGGTCCAGGGACCATCCTTCAGTGAGAGCTGAGAGTACTGCATCGGGCAGAAGCCTGCCGTGTAACTGTGCTGTACTGAAGACAATAAACCTTCCTGTTTTTATATACCTCCTGCCTGGTGCGTAACCTTACTGGGGGGAGAGGTAAAAGTTCTACCGTGGCAGATCACCTTCAGTTCCTGGAGCCTACGGCAGATGGAGGCGCTGCACTGCTAAGGAGATATGTGGGGTATGAACCCCAGAAGCCTGATCCTGTGTCCCCACTACCATCGGTGGACGACTCGGCCCTCATGTTGCCAGCAGGTATATGCACCATACACCGTAGTAATGGCCAAATCTCCTACCGGGTGGGGGAAACACCGTTACATAAGTTTAGACAAATGGAAATAATAGTAGGTCTATACATGAACTAATAACAGAAAGCCGGGCGTCGCGGATCCCGCAGGCGTCACTAGTGTGAACGCCACGCCTGGTTAGGGCTTCTTAGAGCTTCCCGGAAAGAGCAGGAAATTGAATAATTGTAAAAAGATTCTACGTTTGGTGTAGCGGGAGTTTAGTGTAATTTATTTATACTCGGGGTATAGAGCAAAGTGATAAGAGAAAATTACACACATATTTAATTTTTATTTTTAATAAGAACTTATCGGTGTAATTGGCTTTCTTAAAAAATATTGAATCGGAGACTTCCTGTGACGTCAAGAGGAATGGCTGCCTGAGAGACTTGCTCCAGGGCCCCTCCAACACGTAACCAACCTTTAAGCACCTAAATAAACAAATCCCCCCCCCCAAACCTTACAGCCCCGAACCCCAAAGACTAGCTGGACATAAGCGTGACCTCTCCCTGCGATTTGGAGAGGGATTGCCGACGCTCTGGGAGGCCTCCTGCGAGCCCCGACCCCCGGTGGAAGTCTCCCCCTGCCTCACACACAAAATCGGAGGAGCCGTCTGGAGGAGCGGGGCGGGAGGTAGGAGAGGCGGTGGAGCTGAGCTCCAAGTGTCCTGCGGACTCCGGTCGGACTGGGGAGCACGGGGAACCCCCCCCCCTCCGCGAGTGGTGCCTGAAGCACGTCTGAGGCAGCCTCCCGCGGCCCCATGAGGAAACCAGTGCAGCATCACTCCGCTGCGGTTCCCTCACGCAAAGTCAGAGGAAACGCCGGGAGGAGCGATGCGGGAGGTGGGAGAGGCGGTGAGGCATTAAAAATAATAAAGAGGGGACTATCAGACTTTCGGAGACGCCCCCCAAAGAAGGCGCAATGCTGACAAAGAACAAGCGGACCCAAAATACGGTTCTTTGCACCCGCGCAACGCCAGATGGAGCCGGCCGCCGAGACCCAAGAGGGCGTCGCGGACCCCGACCACGCCGGGACAAGTGCGGAGCAGATCCAATTTGAACTGCCCGAACACAGACTGCACAAAGACTTCTTTGAGGCCCTATTTAATAAAATCAGGCGAGGGTTCCAGGAAGATTTGGCTTCAGCCATAGAAGGCCTCAGATCCGACGTAGATAGCCTTACCGCACGCGCTGACACACTAGAAGCAAAGGTAGAAGAGGTCTGCCACACTCAAACGACAACAGAGGACGAGGTGAACAGGCTTGGTAACCTCGTGAATGAGCTAAGGGACGCCCTCGACGACCAGGAAAATAGACAGAGGAGACAAAACATCCGCATCAGAAATGTGCCAGAAACAATCCTGCCGGACGCCATACAAGCATACCTGAATAAGATCTTCCTGAAGCTGGTCCCGGATCTGCAGGAGCATGAGCTACTGATGGACCGCGCCTATCGTGCCCTGGGTCCCAAATCCCCAGACCCCAACCGCCGCAGAGACATCATAGTCAAAATGCATACCTACACAGCAAAGGAACGAATCATGGCGGCTAGCAGAGGGGTGGGTGGCATCCAAATAGGAGAAGACACCCTGCAGATCTTTGCTGACCTGTCCGCTTTCACAATCAACAAGCGCAAAGACATGAAACCCTTAACTACTATACTGAGGGCTCAAGGCATCCGCTATAGATGGGGATTCCCCTTCAAACTGGTGGTCCCCAGAAATGGACGCTTTCTAACCATTGTGGACCCAGAGGATATCCAGGACTTCCTTAAGGCTCTCGGAATACCCTCTCCACAACCCCAACAGCCTCCCCCAAGAGCGGCCAACAAACCCGCCTCCTCTGAGACCCCCCGTGCTTCGGAACGGCTGGCGAGCCAGAAGCAACACTAGAGCCAACTAACCTCATCTCCCGCTATGGGTGGGGAGCGCCAGCTCCCCACCGAAACCTGCCTAAAGCCCATACTGCCGCGACAGACCCGCCGAGTGATGCTCAGTGATGCTCTCCTCAAAAGCAAGAGGAGGCATGGGGGTCCCCGACTTAGTCAGATATTACCTCGCAGCACAATTGAAGCAGGCTGTAGTTTGGAATTGCGACCCAGCCTCGACCTGTTGGCTCGCAATAGAGTCACATTACGCACAGCCTCACTCCATCCAAGTGGCACTCTGGACCACAGGAGGGAGAGGGAGTGGGCCACAGAGGTTTGGCCTCGGAGCAATGAGATGCACATGGGACGCATGGCTCAAAAGCAAAGGGAAGTATGGTCTGCTAGCTTCTCCCTCCCAGCTCACCCCACTCTTTGGGAACCCCAACTTCCCGCCAGTGTGTTCCACAAGACAATTTGACCAATTCCAGGGTCACAATATTAGGATGGTTGCCGATCTACTGCAGAAGGGAGAGATCCTATCTTTTCAGGCATTAAAAAACAAATTCCAGATCCAAGACCTTCATCTATTTAAATATTTACAACTTATGCACTTCCTACACTCAATGTCTCCAAGCTCCAAATTCCCCCCGCTGACCCGATTTGAAACCCTATGTCTCAAAGACTTATACCAGAGAGGCTTGATATCACAGATATACAAAAGCACGGAACCGACATCAGACCCCCCGAAACACCGCTATATGCAAAAATGGTCGGACGAACTAGGTCTCCCAATAGACCTGGAAGACTGGGAGGACATTTGGGAGCAAGCCCCTAAAACCTCAATTTGTACGACGATACAAGAAAACATCTATAAAATTATATTCCAGTGGTACCTGACCCCGGCTAGGCTGAGCCAGGTCTACCCCGGCACACCGGACCTGTGCTGAAGGGGATGTGGTCAAAAGGGAGACATGGCCCACATTTGGTGGTCATGTCCGGAGATCCAGAAGTTTTGGTCCAAGATCCAGACACTTATCTACGAGATCACTGGAATCCCTCTCCCCCTGGACCCCCTGACCATGGTGCTGAGCAAACCCATAGATGACCTCCCCCTACCAATGTCCCGGCTGATCAGGGCCGTGCTGACAGTGGCCAGATGCTCTATAGCGGCAGCCTGGAAACAGATTAAGGCCCCCTCGAGAACCACAGTAGTGAGAAGGGTTAACGAGGTCATGACTATGGAGAAGCTTACGGCCATGCTCCAAAAGAAAATGCCCCAGTTCTGGAACACATGGGACCCCTAGATCGAGAGATAAACCCCCAAAAAGTCAAAGCACATAGGTCTAGCAGCCACCCCCAAACAATTGGAGAGCTACACCGGGACACCTCTGGGCAAGCCCACATACCCCCCTCCCCCTCTTTCCCCCCCCCCTCCCATGTTTGTCTCCTCCTCCCCCCCCCCTCCTCTTCCCCGTACTCTTTTTCCTACTGAAAAAGGAAAACTGTTATTGGTCCTTCTCTGGAAATAATGAGCACAAATGTTGTGGGCCCACGACACTACTGTATGTAAATTTATCTGTGACTGTGGCCAATAAAAAAATTGTTAAAAAAAAAAAAATATTGAATCACCGCTTTGCGCCATCTATGTAAGTCAGGGGGGCGCAAACTTTTTTTTCCTGCACCCCCCTGCCGGCGGTCCCCTCACTCCCGCGCCCCCCCTAACCCCCACTTACCTGCGCTCCGGTGTCATGGCGTCATGTTGCCATACCAACGTAACGTCACATGGTGCCCTCCCAGTTTGCGCACCGCTGATGTAAGTAACGCTTCACAGCAGTAATACACGTGACATAATAGTTTAAGGCTGCGTCCATAGGACTGCAGCCGTGCGGGTGCGTGTCGGGGGGATGGGGGGCTGTGACGTCACGGAGCTGGTTCGCCCTCATTGGGCGAACCGCTCACGTGACCGGCCCTGTGCTCCCATGAGCGCCAAATCAAAAAATTTAATAAGACACACGCTCTCATTGCGGCTGCAGGGGCTCACTGAGAAGCGTCAGCGCGCCTCAGCACGGGTCAGCGCCTAAGTGCTGACCCTGGACGCAGCCTAACACATCATGGGAATAAGCTCTTTAGACATAAAAGTAACATTTGGAGGAGTCACTGCTCCGAAGAGCTTACAATCTAAGTACAGGTAAACCCCGTTATAACGCGCCTCGTTATACCGCGATTCGGTTATAACGCGGTTTTCACGTGGCTCCCATTTTTTTTTTGCACACTGCACACACTGCACACACTCTCACTGCACACACTGCACACACACTGCTCACTGCACACACACACTGCTCACACTGACAAACACTGCTCATTGCTCACACTGCACACACACTGCTCACACTGACACACACTGCACACTGCTCACACTGCACACACACTGCTCATTGCTCACACTGCACACACACAGCTCATTGCACACACACACACACACACACACACACACACACACACACACACACACACACACACACACACACACACACACACACACACACACACCCTCCCAATACACATATACATAAATCAGCCTTACCTTGGGGATGATTGGTGAGGCCTGTGGCTGCACGGGGGGGGGCGCTGCGTGCCGGTGGGGGTGGTGCTGCGGTGGAGGGGGTGATGGCTGCAGGGGCCCCCCGATGCTGCGGGGGCTGGTGGGATGGCCCGGTGCAGCGCGGGGGGGCAGGTAGGGGGGGGGTAGGTTGTCGGTACGGCCCGGGGCGGGGGATGGGACGTCATTGTGCTGCGGCGGAGTGGCAGGACGAACCTGCGCTACGGCGGGGCGAGGGGGCCCGGTCCTGCGAGGGGGGGTGATGGTGCTGGGGGAGGGGGGGTTTGTGCTGCGGGGGTCCAGGCGGCTGATCACCTGTTCCCCGGGCCTCCCTCTCGTGCCGGAGCTGATGACTTCCGGCAGACCGGCACTGTCGATAGGGAGACCAGTGCCGGTGCAGTTTTTTTTTTTAACATATACTGTACTGTATTAAATTAACGGGCACGGCCCTTTGCCCTGGGAGGGAGAGGGAAGGGCTGGGAGGGAGAACTAGGGGGCTGGGAGGGAGAGGGAGGGAGGAGGCATGTGGCCCGCATGTAGGGCTTCCGGACACCTCTTCCTTCCCTCCTCACTCCCTCCCGAACAGGCGCGCGGCGTCCATTTTTTTTTTAAATTAGCGCGACCCCGTTACTAACGCGGTGGTCTCGGGGTGAACCCCGAGGACCGCGTTATAACGGGGTTTACCTGTAGTAAGTAGGGAGAACGTACAGAGGCAGTAGGAAGGTGTTATGGTAAGTGTGTCTGCAAGGGGTCAAGGTCAGTGCATGAAGTGTATAGTACCAGCCCAGCGGAGCTACCCATATAGGGTGACCAGACGTCCCGGTTTTTAGCCATTTGTCCCGGTCCCGACTTTTCTGAACACTGTCCCGGTTTTTATCAGCGCTGGACGCGCATGCACGATTGGCTCTTGCCAGCCACGCATGCGCTGTCCGTGTTCACCGTTCGCGTAATCATTTTTTCACGGTACAAATATGGTCACCCCATACCCATATGCTTCGTTAGGAGGCATCTTTATAATTGGGTCTTAAAGGTGGATAGAGAGGGTGCTAGTCGGATGTTGAGGGGAAGGGCATTCCAGAGGTGCGGGGCAGTCAGTGAGAAAGGTTTAAGGTTTCAATCACATCGGTTACTTATGTTTACCTGTTTGACTAATGGTCCTATCATGATTACTTTACAAACAATTAATAAAACAAAACCTAGTGACCTGTTGCTCTGAGGGCTGACAAACAGTCTTATCACCAAAAGACATGATTGCAAACCCGTCGTCCCCCCCCTGTCCCCCCCACTACCCCCTCTCAAGGTTTTTTATTTCTATGGAAATATTTAAAGTGTAAAATATTATGTAAAAATACTTGTCCGAAAGGTGTCAATCAGCTATATTAAAGTTAGAACACGCCACTGTCCTCAGTTTGCTTCCGTCCTAGCAGGGACTGCCGCTTTAACCTAATTAACCCTTTTGGTGCCCCCGGACGTAGCTACTCCAGGTAATTCATGATGTCGCCGTTACGTTACACACGAAAGGCTCGTTTATTTTCATGGCGGAGGGGAGATCCTGTTCTGCGCGCCATGATCGTACAGGAAGAGACGGAGGGAGAGGACGCGTGATCGCTTCCGAAGGGCGGTCACAGGATCGCCAGTGCCAGAGAGGGCGTGGCGCTCAAAAAGGATAATGGCAGGGGAAGAGATGTCCTTTCATTATCCGCCCAAATAACACACGTACCCATATCAGTCTATACATTCACTCCCCTAGTACAAGGATACAATAAAGCGTTAAGGGGGTACGTTTCGGTCAAAGTGATTGGTAAGGCTGTTTTTAGGCCGAAAATAGGCCCAAGTTGCAAATTCCAAGCAATAGTACCCTGATCGGCACTACTATAGTTACATAGTAGATGAGGTTGAAAAAAGAAATGCGTCCATCAAGTTCAACCGATGCTAAATTTAGACGACAGATACTTTATCCTATATCCGTACTTACAGTATATTGATCCAGAGGAAGGGAAACAAAAACCCCAGTAACATATCCTCCAATGATATCTCATAAGGGGAAAAAATAAATTCCTTCCTGACTCCAAGAATTGGCAATCAGATTACTTCCTGGATCAGAAGCCTTCCCATGTTTACTTATTTGTGTAGCACACTTTCCCCCACCCTATGGGAGATTTGGCAGCTACGGTGTGTGTGGTGCGTTACCTGTGGCTCACAGGAGGCATGAACTTATGCCGCTGGGAGCCTGGGGTGTACCTGATCCGACTGTTGACAGCGCCTCCACCTGCAAGGGATCCCAACTTGGTGGGATGCCCCTTACAGGAACAATAATAATAATACACACACTCGAGCATATACTAACAACCTTTACTGAACACACTATAATAGTACCCTGTACCACACAGTGTAACAGACCCCAACCTGGTACCACCAATGAGTGTCCCCAAAGTGCATTGGGTGACAGGCACCAATACCCTGATGTCCCTTTCCAAATGTCAAGGACCACAACCCCAAACGTAGGAGATAGCGCTATCCCGTCAAGTGTTGGTGCACTTAGTTGGGTACAGTACCTGCCCAGGAACTCCAGAACCCGGGTGATGCAGATTAATGAAGAGGATCCATCTGATCCAACGTTGCCATCCGCGATGGCATCCACCTCTGCGTGAGGTGAATTCCGATGTGGATAATATCACCAGAGCCTCTTGTGATGGAGGTGTTCTGGTCCCAGACCACAGGCTGCAATCACCGTGCGGCATCTTCACTGTGTCCCTGACACTAGACGGTAAAGTGGGGAAGTGTCCCTGTCTAAGTGGCCTTCCCTGAAGTAACCACAAGCTACAATGAGTCGGGGCCTAGCTGGGGCCTAATGGGGAAATGTACTAGGCCTAGTCTCAGAGACACTTGCTCTGAGACACTACCTACTTGGTCCAGCTCCCTCTTCCGACTGATGTGACTCACAGCGCGCAAATTGTATCCTTTCTGTGCAAGGGAGATCTCTATAGCCCCCTTGGCTATTGCAAACCCGCTGACCTTGCAGCCCCTGTGGCTTCTGGGGTTTGTAGTTCCCCTGGGACCCCTTTCCTGCACTGACCGCCGCTTGCGCTATCTTCTGCGCATGCGTGCGCTTCCCTTGAATGGCCGCCAGCTAATGAGACTGCTTTGCGCATGCGCCAGCATCGTGCATGCGCGATTCAATACACAAAATGGCGGCGCCCTGCAGAGGGAGCCGCCGGCGAGCCGATCGCCGCTCCATACTGCCCCGCAGTGCCGCCCGCACCTGTCCCTGCCTCTGCTGTCAGGTGCGACCGCACTGGGAGGTAAGGGAACACTGGGCACCAGGGGGGACCTTGCTATATTTGGTATATCCCTGTATACCTTTACTTTCTTAAAAGATGTCTAACCTTTTTTTGAACAAATCTATTGTATCTGCCATCACACTCTCCATGTAATGAATTCCACATTGTAACTGCCTTTACTGTAAAGAACCCTTTCCTTTGTTGCTGGTGAAATCTCCTTTCCTCCAACCTTAAAGGATGCCCCTTTGTACTGCCCTTGGGATGAATAGTTCTTTTGAAAGCTCCAAGATATATTTGTATATAGTTATCATATCCCCTCTTAGACGCCTCTTTTCTAATGTAAATAAATCTAATTTAGCTAGCCCCTCCTCATAAGTTAGATTGTCCATCCCCTTTGTTAATTTGGTGGCTCTTCTCTGCACTCTCTCTAGTTCCATAATGACTTTTCTAGGGCCCTAATCGACCACTCTCAGTTTAATGAACTACCCCCTAACAGCGTATTCACACTATTCAGATATTCTTTTTTTATCGGCCCTCGTCCTGTATGCTGTGAAGGGGCTTCCCAGTGCCGGGGAAGATATTGCCCCTTATTGTAGGAAATGCCATAGCGGAGATCCAGCACCATGACATGGAAAGCAGCATTGAAATGGAGCATTGCACTTATAACAGGGGCCGGTGCAGGCTTCAAACATATTAAAACATCATTTACTGTACACTGGTGCACCTCGTTTTGTTTCTTTTAGATGATGTAAAGCAACTGCTTGATATTAAGTGTATCCCTTCAAATGCATCTGCCCCTAAACAAAGACCACTCACCCTCTTGAACAGGGGTTGGGCAACTCTAGTCCTCAAGGGCCACCAGCAGGTCAGGTTTTTAGGACATCCCTGCTTCAGCACAGGTGGCTCAATCAGTGGCTCGATTGAGCCACCTATGCTGAAGCAGAGACGGATTGAGCCACCTGTGCTGAAGCAGGGATACACTGAAAACCTGTTGGTGGTCCTCCAACCCCTTCCCTTGAATCAAGCCCCCTACCCAACCAAAACGTGCCTGAAACAGCATGGACTTCCCCGTGGCAACCACCGCCATCCTCTGCAAGCGGATCACTGTTTAAATCCTGCAGCAGTCCAGAGGAATTCTCTGTTTGTTTTAGAGATAAAAGCCGTACACTTCCCCACATTCTTCTCCAATTTCACTCTCTATTAGCAGGCCTGGCTCTTCCCCAACAGAAAGAATGGACTTACTCATCAACCAGCGTGTTCCTGGGTACTTAGAAAACACCTATACAGCATGTTTTTCTATATAAATACTTTCATGGTGATTTATAGGGCCAGTGGATTTTCGTTAACATGCTGTTATAAGAGAGGCCAGGAGAAAGGCCAACACCCTGAGTTGTTGCACACAAGAAAAGCATGAAGCAATGCAAAAAAAAATGATAGGAAATAATATACAAGAAAACTCTGAAAATGAAAAAAAAACTATAGAGTTATACACAGTATATATAAAACAGGACAGGCACTCCAAGATCCAAATGGGAATTCTATTTCTCCAGTGCCAGGGGACCGAAACGTCAGGCACGTGTGTGCATTTTGGACCCAATAAACCACTTTTATGTGATAAACTCTCGTGCTGTGCCGGTATATTGGATCTCTAGGGATCCTCACAGATTGTATTGTATATATCTATATACTGTATTAAGTTATGGTGGGTGAAAAAGGCAACAAAAAACCTCCACCGTTAGCATATAGCCAATAAAGAATATCCCTTGTGAGCACATTCACATGTCTTGGAGTGGGAGCACTGTATGCTAGGTGATAATGGTTGAAAGGCAGGGGTGCAGACCTGTCTAAGGCTAAGGCCCCGCTCCCAGAGTCAGCGCACCCGCACTGCTGACAGGCGGTGCGCTGAGATACACAGACCGCGATATGCGGTCTGTAGGGAGCCGGAGCGGGAGGTGGGCGGGTGGTGGGCGGTTTGACAGGGAGGGGGGGCGTGGCTTGAGCGGAGGGACCCGCTACTCTCCCCCCCCTCCCTCCACGGACTCGGGCTGGAGCTGGAGCTTCTGAGGAGCTGGAGCTTCTGAGGTAAACACACACACACGCAGGCACTCATACATACATACACACACACACACACACAGGCAGGCACTCACGCACTCATACACACACACGCGCACACACACAGGCAGGCACTCACGCACTCACACACACACACACACACGCAGGCACTCATTCATACACACACAC
Source organism: Ascaphus truei (assembly GCA_036426205.1). Classification (NCBI taxonomy): domain Eukaryota; kingdom Metazoa; phylum Chordata; class Amphibia; order Anura; family Ascaphidae; genus Ascaphus; species Ascaphus truei. The sequence continues at coordinate 191,640,382 of CM071571.1, forward strand.
GCGCACAGACAGAGGCAGGCACTCACGCACTCGGGCACACACATACACACACAGACAGGCACGCACACACACAGACAGGCACTCACCTGCTTTCACTCCACACTCCTCCCCGCTCCCCGAAGCCTCTCCTCCTCCCGAAGCCTCCCCTCCCCATTGGCTCACAGCCACACACGTCACGCGTCAAAGCTAGGAAACACCATTCTGTGGTGTCTCCAGCGGCTGACGCGCGACAGCGTGTAGTCAGCTGTGCCGCCAGTGGGGACCGGGACCGGCTCGCGAGGATTCCCCTGCTGGTGGGGAACTCGCTACATTGTCGCCCGCGCCAACGAGAGCAGCGGGACCGAGGCCTAAGGCTGAGTCCCCGTTGGCGCTGAACGTTGGGTGTCCTGCATTTACGTCCGCGCGAGGGGGGGCATTGCGGGTAGTTGAGCGCTCTGGAAAGTTAGATTTTTTTGTTTACCTAAGTGCCAAGCGCGGGTGAGCGTGTGTGCCCGCGCACAAGCACGCGCGCACAGCTTGAGCGGGGACTTACATATATCTATATATGTAAGTAACCGCCCCAGCGCCGCCCGCTCAGCGCTAGCGGGGACGCAGCCTAAGACATGTGAATGTGCTCACAAGTAATATTCTTTATTGGCTATATCTATATATATATATATATATATATAAAGTCAGTGAAAGTAAGGCACTCCTAATGCACTGTGCGAAGGTGCCACGGAAGTGAGGGTATATATAGCCTAAGAGCAAAGTTGATCCAGTACACGTGGACTTTCTCAATAAATGATCAACGTATAAATAAATTCCACTTATTGAGAAAGTGCACGAGAGAGAGAGAAAGAGAGAGAGAGAGAGAGAGAGAATAATAATTACCAGAGGTGTGTCTGATAATAAGAGACAACACATCAATGGTTGCCGTGCCTCTCTTGTCTACAATACAGACTTCATTTTGGTTTTAACCCTCAGTGTGCTGTCTCTTATTATCGGACACCCCTCTGGTAATTATTATCTCTACATTATTTCTATGGGATAAGCATCTTGCTTTGCTTGAGTTTTTTTGTGTGCCAACTGCTTCTCTTGTATATATATATATTTTGCTTTTGAGTTCACAACATCTACCGGTGTGTATGTCTGTATTCACTATACACGGTGTTTTTAGTGCTGTAGTTGAACCTGTTACAAGCTTTCAAACCCTGAGAGGACTTGTTGGTCCGAAGACTCAGAGAGGTTCAACTGCTTGGAACATAACAACAACTTGTAGGTCCAATAAAAGGTATCACACCCCGTACTCCCTCTCAATCCTTTGTTATTACATGGAAGAGTGGATCAGCACGGCGACCCGCCCTTATTTTGTCTTGTTTCCTACAGTAGTACATTATACAGCTAATAGCTTTTTGCCTGGGCCCAAAAGTCAATCTTCAAAAAGTACAAAAACAGCAATGTTTTCACTAGAGTTCATGAACCCGGCGAAATTCACCTATTTCTTATGCAAAAAAAAAAAAGGAGAAAAATCAGCAAGCTCCTCGCAGTCACATGGGAAATCAATGTGCAAAGCCACGGGGCCATTTATATTCTGCAATTCACCGCCATTTTCATGGAATTCTGGCAAAATGTGGCCATATTTTGTTCAAATTCAATCTAAAATGGGCAAAATTCCGAGCAATGTGATTGTTTGCAATAATATGAAGAGAAAATGCGATAAACAAAAAATAAGCAAATTCACAGACATTTGTACCGTACAAAAACGAACTTTAATAAAGTCCTGTGTGCAATAGCTCAGGGCTCGTCAACCCGCTGGTAATAAGAGGCCCGCGGCTTTCGCACGATCTGCCGAAGGCTAATTTCATTGTAGTTGTGCAGGCGGCTAAATGTGATCACACTGAAATTCACTGGCAAGCCACGGTAATATAAATATATAGGGTACATGTGTTATAAATGGTCGCAAAATGATTGAATTATAATAATGTTAGAGTCTTTAAATGTATCCAAAAAGGACGATACAATTCTCCTGTGGTTCTTCTACTCCTAATTTGTTTCTGGAAGTGGACTCCCTGGAAAACTAGAAAAAAGTAAAAATCAATTCCCTGAAGAAGTATTCATTACGAAACGCGTAGGAGAGGGCGCGTTCCAATACTTTCCTTATCTGAACCCCATTGCGGCCTTATCTTATTGCATATTTCCTGCATACGGTCTATGGGACTTCCACTCTATACAACACTGTGTGCGGAGAGACGCGAGCGACAGACGGGCGCCGTCTGATGACGTCAGAGCTATTGCGGACAATCCGGAACTGCCTGAGAGAACACCGCGTCTGAGCTGACGGCTGCTGCAGGGAGATCCCTAAAGGAGTTTTGAACTTCCCGCCAAGCGGCCCGCCGGAGACCGGAGAACATCATACGGGGAGGATTTCCAAAGAGACGTGCAACCCTTTGCTGAGCTGTATACTGAGGACCGGAGGACGATCCAGATACACACCAGCCTGCACAAAGCTGTTCCCGCGAGTGGTAACATGTCCCTAACATGTCATGCTGATATATGCTTATATTGATGTACGTGCAATAATCACCCTTTTACTTTATAAAACCTATTTTAATACTACACCATGAGGTTTTTTTGCGCTGTTTTCTTTTTCTTTTTTCTGTATTAGCTGGATAGCTGAGCCATCCCCTAAGAGCAGCAGCACAAAACCTCCTTATACCAAGGTTGTATCTATCTTGATCACAATATCACTTAATCCTTATATACCACTAATGAGCGCATTATCTGTTTGTTTCTCCCTGGAAAACTAGCCTGCAATAGATACTACATTTGTTTCTTTTAAAATGAGGAAATGTGTGACATTATTAAGAGGTCCCGCACACAAAAAAATCATGGTGCATCAATATTTCTCTTGAATTAAAAGCTACTGAAGCGTTTGACAGGGAAATTTGTCATTGTAATAGGGGAGTATGGCTGCTGTAATTAAGCCCGGGGCAGGTACAGAATCAGGGCTTTGACACCCAAACATCTGTTTTCTTTTACAATCAGCCACTTAAAATAGCTTCATTTGTTTTCCCATGAAATTGAACAGATCCACTAATGCAGTTCACCATTCCGCATGTTGTAGGGCAGTGGTGTGAAACAGGAAACTTTGAGGCTTTGCAGAGTTGCCCTGTCTGTGCTACTTAGCAAGGGAAGTCTCCGCCCCAAATAAAAAATCTTTAACGTGAATGTTTTAATAATAATGACAGTGTAGTGTGCAGCACAGAGGAATGTTGCAGGCACAGTGCCTGCCCCGTAGAGCTTACAATCTATGCTTTTGGTGACTGAGGCACAGGGAGATAAAGTGACCTGCTCAAGGTCACAGGGAGCCGACACCGGGAATTGCACCAGGTTCCGCTGCTCCAAAGTGTCATTATTCACTGTGAAATCAAAGAATAACATAATATTGGTTCAATGAAAAGCAGATTTATTGATGACCTACAAGAGGCCAGCAGGGAAAGTAAAAAATGACTCTAGTTTGGTCATTTCTGAACGGAGGTTATATACACAAATATGGGCGATAATACATACATAGGTGATGCCGAGAATAGAAAAATAAATACAGATAATGCACAAAAAAAAAAATATTAGTCACGAGTCTTACATTTTCCTTATTGCAACACTGTATTTCTATAAAGATAAACTTATGGTTAGCCATTTTCTTATAAGACACCTATCTTCCAACTGCAGTAACCCTGCACTCATGCACATCCCATTTCCCCTAAACAGTGCAATACAAAATACTCCAATACAATTGACTCCGTTTTGTCTAACTCTCTCTCAGTGCCCCCTCCTAATCGCCCCAATATCTACATCCCTGAGCCGCTCCTTCTCCCCTTTCATGTATAGTACAGGCATACCCCGCATTAACGCACGCAATGGGACCGGAGCATGTATGTGAAGCGAAAATGTACTTAAAGTGAAGCACTACCTTTTCCCCACTTATCGATACATGTACTGTACTGCAATCGTCATATACGTGCATAACTGATGTAAATAACATGTGTAACAGGCTCTATAGTCTCCCCGCTTGTGCACAGCTTCGGTACAGGTAGGGAGCCGGTATTGCTGTTCAGGGCGTGCTGACAGGCGCATGCATAAGCTGTCATTTGCCTATTGTGCTATATGTCCTTACTCACGAGTGTACTTAAAGTGAGTGTCCTTAAACCGGGGTATGCCTGTAATAACTTTTGGTGGTAAATGTATAAAGAAGGTGCGCATAGAAGTTTGTTTTGACGCATTGCTAAATTTTCTGCCCGCGTTACATGTACAAAAGTGTTTCTTACATTAGCCGCAAATTGTTGGGCGGACAAGTTTATGCCACCTCAGACCTGGCGCATTTTGGGGGGCAGATACAAGATGCACATTGCTATGCTGGCAGTTTAGGTATTAGGAAAATAAAGGGGAGGGGAAAAAAATGCACAAATGCCAAATACTTAGGGATACTCCCCCATATTATTTCATCCAGTGCTCTTCAAAGCACTATTTTAGTGAATGAAAACCATTGTATCTCAATCAGTGGCAAATGGTGAATATACAGCTGAGCAGGCGTGGGTGATCTCAGAAGAGGGAGAAAAGAAGGCACAAAAGATGGTATAAAACCAAAGCCCTTTATGACCATATAAAAGGAGCCTTAAGAATACGCACTTACAGGAAGTTCACTAAGGCATAAAAACCAGGTCCCTACGAAGTATGGGGAGTAGCGATTTCACCGCTCACGTTGAGCTGGTGCCTGATGTGATTGGCTGTCAGATGGATGTCAGGACTCGACGCGTTTCACTGCCTACCAGATTCCTTTGGAGTCATTGCTGGCAGGAGTCACTTGCATAGGACTTAACACTTTGAGGGCCACAGATCCTCCGGCACAATGCGATCGCGTGGCCGCTCCCCAGAGCGTGGGGTCACTCATGATGGGAACTGTAGAGGAGTCCTCCAGACATTGTAAGGTGTTTTACAGCATAACACAGCGTAGCAGATATGGGACAAACCTTGATCCACCCCTTTATACTCCCGCTGACACACCCCAAACCGCGAGCTGACATACATGGGGTGTAATTAGAATAACGTGCATTGTTACATTGATACAAGATGAAAATAGTCTTTGCATCAACTTTGCCCTCCTTGCTGCAGCAACGTCTCTAACGTGAGGCATGTGGCTCAATCAGTGGCTCTGTCGTAGATTGAGCCACCTGTGCTGAAGCAGGGATATCCTGAAAACCTGACCTGTTGGGGGGTCTTGAGGACTGGAGTTGAGAACCCCTGACCCAAGGAGTCTCTTTATCATGTACAATTTACTATATGCCAAGATAATATTAATATGTATATTTTGGGATGTGTTGGTTTAAACTTATATACACACACACACAAGAGACGTGGGGTAAAATTCCTGCCTAGCCATGTTACCAGTATAACATCAGTCATTAATCTCCCCGCTGCTTTAATTAGCTGAAGGTTCTCCTCCCTGGCAGAAATAGGCACAATAGGTACAGCTGAATTGAATAGGTACTGTATAGGGCAATAAAGCCCAAACAGGTACAGTGAAGAGTTGAAGATCATCGGGAAGCGCAAGCCATGTAAAACAGAAGAAATATTCTGATGGTGCAATAACTGTGATAAACGTGTGAATAAATATTCAAGGCGCAGTGTGCTAAATACTCACAAGTGTGGAGTGAGTGTTATTCCCATAAAGGTATCTTTGAATGGCAGCCCATCAAATAGGTAGATCTCAATGGAAAGGTAAATGCTGGAGACATTAAGTGAATAACATAAGAACGGACATAGTGCAGACTGTATGGAGAATTTTATAAAAAGGTAAGTGTAACAAGATGCACTCACATGGTATTAAAAGAATAAAAGCATTTAGATCACACAGATCGGATCTCAGCAGTGTAACAGATGATCACTCTGCCCCCCCTCCGCCTCGGCGTGCGTGTCACTGGTGCGTCTCAGCCAAACCGGAAACCGGAAGTGACGTCATCTGCTCTAGGGGGCTCCGATCGTGTGGGAATCTTCACTGGTCAGCGTCACTCTACGGATGAGCATTCTGTGGAATGCTTAGGCTGTGTGTTGCAGGGTTTAGCTGTGGGATGCTTAGGCTGTGTGTTGCAGGGTTTAGCTGTGGGATGCATAGGCTGTGTGTTGCAGGGTTTCGCTGTGGAATGGTTAGGCTGTTTGTTGCAGGGTTTCACTGTGGGATGGTTAGGCTGTGTGTTGCAGGGTTTAGCTGTGGGATGCTTAGGCTGTGTGTTGCAGGGTTTAGCTGTGGGATGCTTAGGCTGTGTGTTGCAGGGTTTAGCTGTGGGATGCATAGGCTGTGTGTTGCAGGGTTTCGCTGTGGAATGGTTAGGCTGTGTGTTGCAGGGTTTCACTGTGGGATGGTTAGGCTGTGTGTTGCAGGGTTTAGCTGTGGAATGCTTAGACTGTGTGTTGCAGGGTTTAGCTGTGGGATACTTAGGCTGTGTGTTGCAGGGTTTAGCTGTGGGATTCTTAGGCTGTGTGTGGCAAAGTTTAGCTGTGGCATGCTTAGGCTGTGTGTTGCAGGGTTTAGCTGTGAGATGCTTAGGCTGTGTGTTGCAGGGTTTAGCTGTGGGATGCTAAGGCTGTGTGTTGCAGGGTTTAGCTGTGGGATGGTTAGGCTGTGTGTTGCAGGGTTTAGCTGTGGGATGTTAGGCTGTGTGTTGCAGGGCTTAGCTGTTTGATGTTTAGGCTGTGTGTTCGTGCTGTACTTTAAGAGCGTAAAAATAAAGAAAATGATTTACCTAATAATAGTTTTTGCATTATTATTATTAACCGGCAGTGATTGAATGGACTTTCATGGAAGTGGGCTCTGGCCCTCATGCTGCACATGTAACTGTGATTGTAGTATATTAACTTGATATATATATATATATATATTGTGGCAGGACGGCCTCGCGGCGGGGTCAGTAAGACGCTAGACACGATGGGAAATGGTCAACTATAGTGGTTTATTAGCCACAACCAAAATAAAGTACGGTACACTGTCCCTTTAAGAAACTACTTTCTTGAAATTAAAGCCTATTCCCGTTAGGGAAACTAACTCACTTCTTGAGCCCTTACTAAAGGGCAGCCAGCTAATCTGGTCATGCCCAAAACATATGCTACACAAAGGATAACCAATAAGTATCATAATAAAGTCTTATCTGTAATGCAGCTCCAACAGCAACCAGGGAGCAGGCTGTGTCCAGCCTCGCAGCAATCTTTATCTAATCTTTATCCTGGGTGGGGGTCCCAGCTGGTCCCAGCAGCAAAGCTCCTCGCAGGACTGGGGGACCAGAGCAACAGCTACGGCTTCCCAGCTGGGAGAAGTCTCTCCACCCTCACGTGGAAAAAACAAGCTCACCTCGTGTGAGCAACTTCCTGCTTTTTAAAGCACTTGTTTCACTGATAGTTCAGCCCCTATTTAATCAGTCTTCAGCTGTGCTTTCTCTGTCTGAGGAGATTAACACTCTGTGAACTGGCTGCAGCATCTCTCCATTCACTGTTCCAGCCTACTGATCTAGGGGTCCTGCCTGGTCCTTTTATGGAATAAATACGCTTTTTTTCTATTTGTGAGCCTCCTCCTGCTTTTTTGGCAGTGCACTGCCATTTTCTCTACTTTCTAGAGTAAATAGTAGACAGTTTTCATCACTTCAGACAAATAAAAACATTTGCACAACAGATGACATCAAAAATCATCCTTTTAGTGCAGGGGTGGGGAACGTCATTCCAGGGGGCCGTATAAGGCCCTCGAAGTCATTAGTCTGGCCCTTCTAAGGCAACTGCTATAACCGGGGTCGTGCTACTTAAAAAAAAAACGGCCACCGCGCGCCCGATCGGGAGGAGGTGGTGTGAGGCGCCGGCAGCCCTACATGATCCCCAGCAGCCACCGTACTAGCCCCAGCGATCCCCCAGCAGTCACCGTACTTCCCCCGCACTCCCCCCGCAGAAGTCCCCGCAGCATTCCCCGCACTTCCCCCATGCTTCTCCAGCAGTTCCCCCCGCACTTACCCCAGCATCCACCCTACACGATCCCCCCAGCAGCAGCAGCAACTACCAGAGGTAGGGGGGTGGGGTTCTGTGTGCCTACATGCCTGCTGTGTGCCTGCTGTGTGCCTGCCTGTCTGTGTCTGTATGGCCCACGAACAATGTTATAAATATCCAAATGGCCCTTGGCAGAAAAAAGGTTCTCCACCCCTGTTTTGGTGTCACAGATTTTGCGGTTGACACATCAAGGAAAGTGGTGAACCAAAATGACACTAATCGCATTATTTTCATCTTGATCCTCTTTGCATCAATGTATCAAAGTCTTTACTCAAAACGAGAGCAACGCATCGAAATGATCTTCCCCCACATATGGCAGATTCACGAAGGTCTGATATGGGTTATTGCTGCCCGATCCATTGTTAGCTGCCGCTGACTATTGCAGCGCGACCATGCGTATCGGACATTATAAAATCTCAGTGACAGAGCCGCCTTCAATATGCAGTCAAGACGTCTCCCTCATGCAGGAGAAGCGTTCATCTCCATTCAAATGAATGAAACGACAGTGTTCTTCAGCCTGAGAAATGTGGCTTCACTGCATCTTGAATTGGGACTGTGGACCGCACACACCCTCAAGGTTATTTAGCCATATTAGTGTTTTTCCCCTACTAGCCATGAGCGATTGTTGACATTTATCACCATTTACTAAAGATGTGCAATAGTTAGAAATTCCTGTTTTAAAATCTATTCTGGATGTTTATTCTTCCTGGACCGAATATTTACAAATGTGTTGTCTTTACATCTATAATAATAAAATAATTTGTTTGTCTGTCTCTCTGTCAAGGCCATAGCTCCAAGACCATGAACTCTAGACACCCGAAACTTTGCCATCATACTAAGGGGACCCAAGGGGTGCGTGCATCGTTATCTTTTTTTATTTTTATTTAAACAAATTAATTCTATTAGTGATTAAAATCTCAGACAAGCAAGTCAGCCAGTGGGTATTGTATCTGGTAGGCTATGTATTTGGCACGTGACATCATAATGCACATAGCCTGGTGGCAGATAAGGAGAGTCAGATAGTTATAAAGTTTACACAGAAAGCAGATGAAGAAAGAAAGAGGGAAGTCAGTTGACATGTGAGGAGAAAGCAGGTGGAGAAGGAGAGACAGGTGGAAATAATTGGGAACATCATAAAGGTAAATAAAGGAAAGTGATGGGAAGAAGAGAGATGAGGGGGGGCAGGGAGAGATGAGGGGTAGAGAGAGGAGAGAGGAGAGGGGGGGGGAAGAGAAGAGGTGGGAGAACGAGAGGAAGGGGGTAAAGAGAAAAGAGGGGGGAGCAGAGAAGATGGAGAGAGACCAGTGCAAAGCCGGGCTTTAGCTAGTGATATTTATATTACATCTGAAACTAGCATACAGATGTCTTTTAATGCAAAGTTTATGTATGTGTGCATGATTAAATAATTAAACTCTGACTAATTGGAAGGAGGCGGATTATATGTTTAGACTCCAAAACTGCACTGTAAAGATATTTGTCAAATAGTTTGTCATGTTGATTCTACAGTTTCATATGATCTGACTCTCAACATCCAATGTTGAAATTGGCCATAAATGCTTTTGTCTTTGTTATTTTCCCTTGGTTATGCATCTAACAGGAGCAGAACACAAACCTCTATGTTTGTGGGTTTTCTGCCAAGTTATAACAGCTCAGTTCAATGTGTTTCCTCCCTGTGCAGATAAAACAGCTCAGAACACCCCTTGATGATACTCTTAATTGCAGTTTTCATTTCTTACAGCTCAGCCTAACTTCTTGAGAGTTTAGCGGGTTGTTATATATTTATTAAAAAAAAAAAAATCCTGGCTTTAATACTGTTGCACCAGATTTCTGAAAGAATAAATCCCGTTGTTTTCAATAGGATTCTTCTTCTTTGAAAATGTAATGAACACACAATCCCTGCAAGCTCTAACCCCAGCACCCACCCCATCACATATATATATTATATATGTGTCAAAAGGAGTGCTACTCGGTGGGCCAAATGTATACAACAAAAGACAAAAATACCCAATGCTACATATCCAATATGACAAATAATACATAATTAAATACTAAAATGTTTGTATTCTCATGAGTAAGGGTTGTGACAGTAAGGGGGTAACCAGGCTATACTATAAAGGTTAAGCCCACATGATTACCCCAGAGAATGGTGGGCCCCTGGTAGCTACCTAGCACCATAAGCCAGGGGCCAGGTATTATAACATGCAATGGTTAAAGTGTCCCCTGCTTTTTCACTGTCCATGTTTCCTTTGCCCCAGACTCGTGAAACTTTCTATGTGTAGGCTTTAGGTGGGATATTTGGGTAGAAATGCAACTGTTTTGTTTGCAGGAGTTTGGGGGCCAAAGATACGGGAAGTCCCCTAATTCTCCCCGGCGTGCAGGCATGATTTGTCGGTACGTGGGTTGAATCACACCGGGGCTGCCCAGTGTCCCCCAGACTCCTGGTTTTTGAGCCTAGATATTCCAGTCCTGTTCCCCTTACAAATATGAGTCTTCCCAAGTGATCCTATGTATTAAAGTATGTTTTATTTAATTTGTGCTTTTACTATAAATGCCTATTCAGTTAGCCCGGGCATCCATATAGGTGCCGGGAAGTCTGGATAGACATCGTAGTTCAAAGAGGAGACGGGATGTTGAGTGGTGTCTGGGTTTTAAGTGGCTGGGGCAGGGCGGAGTACTGGGTCCGGAGAACAGAGACTCCCTGCGGTGAGGACCCTCTGGTTTGCCAGACTCGGTGGAGCCTGCCCAGTAGGTGGCAATGGGTTGACTGGGGGAAGCGGCAGAATGGCCAATTCATATGTCCCGCCCACGGGGCATCCCGAGCCGGATTGGCATGCCCCCTCCTCTGACGTCAGCCAAGAGACGAGCCCCCCTTTCTATTGGCTAGTGGGATAGGGTTCCCATGCTCTAATTGGTCACTCCTCCTACCTCCATGTCAAGGATAGCTTAGCGGAGTGTATGAAAGGAGGAAGCCGACTCAGAGGACCAGACCATCTAGTGGCTTGTGTCGATGAAGCTAGCAAAGTTGCTCTGTCCCGAATAGCAGAGCAACCAGCTTCGTTTTGAAGCTAGGAAAGTCTGCCCTGCAGAGACTAAGTCAGACGCGAAGTCCAAGTTCTCATTTTAAACGTAGCGGTCGCGACTAGGAACTGAAGCCGAAAAGAGGACCAGGAAGCCCGGGGGAATATCCCGGTCAGGGTAAGCCTACCCAAGCAGGCGCCCTGCACCTATTGTAGTAGAGCCTAGATTTCACCCCCAGACTCCCAGTAAGTGTGCTGTATTATGTGTATTCATTGTGTTGTACGCGGGTCTACCCGAATAAACAGCATTTTGTTGTTACTACCTTGTTTTGCCTAGTGAATGATCCTGGTACAAATATAAATATGTGTCAATAGTCCTGGTCTCCCATGACAAGGGTCATTTAGCTAAACCCTTTGGCCAAAGCATTATAAGCCTGCAGCCACGTCACGGCTATGTATTTTTTGTCATATTGGATGTAACATTGGGTATTTTTATCTTTTGTTGATAAATTGAATGCAGCCCTATTGATCCATTTTTGTAATTGAGAGACTTAAATAGTGAATTTTATGGGAGTATTTTGCAAAATCTGCCGTCTGCAAAATGTGTGCAAGTCCAGCATCATATTACCTAATATAAAGTTTGTATTCGTTTTCCCGTGTTTGGCAGCTGAGAAACTCTGTTATTAAATACAGATCCCCTTCTATATCACGCTGTAGATGTAGACGTTTGTGTTTCACTTTTGCCCCTCTTACTGTATGTCAGTAAGGAACAGAGGAGGTGTCTCATTTTGTGCAAATTGCAAAGGACATTCGTACACAATAATGCATAGTACAAGAGCCAGCAATAGGCTTTGGGGGGTCCCAAAGTGGACACTGGCAGCGCTGCCTGCCCTGTAAATAAAAAGTTAAGGGGACTTACCTTGATAAGCGGCTCTCCTTCGGCAGTGTCGCTGCGTCATGATGTCATGCCACTTTGCCATGGCAACGCGGCATCATTTCACGTCGGTAACCATGGCAACACGACGCTAGAGGAGGTGGTCTGCTCCGGAAAAGTTAAGACCCCCCCCCCCACAAAGAAAAAACATACACGCCTCTCAGTAAGAATTGGTCCTGCAGTCCGGGGACTTCGCGCTCCCTCTTCCAGCTACCCCCTCCAGTCAGATGCAAGTTGGATCCCGGCCCCCGACAGGAAGAGGGAGAGGAGGAAGCGTGGGGCCCCTGAAGGTGCGAGGCCCGAGGTGGCCCCCTTGCCCTATAGCACAATGTTTGTTTTACCTCTCTGAGGGGCAGATCCACAATTGTGGAAAAGGTAAAGACCATTGGGATGATGTTGCAGCACCAGAGTTTGCTGAAGCAGGTAATCCCACGATCGGCATATTTGGAGATTTGCCGGGTCGAGGCTAAAGAACCCGACTCTAGTGAAACAAGTGTCCCAGAGAAGCATATTTGGGGGAAAACTGTTTCGTGGATACTGATTCCATCCTTTTCCTGTCTATTTCGAGAGGGAAGAATGGTGTGGTGGTGGAGTGTTCCATCCAATTTGAGCTTGCCCAGATATCTATGATTAGAAGGGGTTATGGTGCGCACTGGTGTGAGGGTCTGTTAATCCCTCCCGGAAAGGAGAGAATTTACCAGCAGTATTTGGAAATTGTTGATGACAGGTTGTCCTACAACAAAGATGTGGGACATGGCTCTGACAGAGAGCCCTAAAGAGGGCGTCGCACGCCAGAATTGGAAGCTCGGTGTGGACAGAGTAAGGAAGAGACCTGTAGCTGAGGGAGAGCCAGCGCCCAGCCACGAGATGACCGGCAGCCGGGCCTGGCCAGAGGTTGGACCCAACTTGCAGTGCTGGCCGGCCCCCCTGCAGTCACCGGGCCCGGGACACCTGTCCCGGTTGTCTCCCCCCTGTCGGCGGCCCTCCTCCCAACACCACTGCCAGCTTGTATAGCTCTCCATGTAGGATAATATCGCCTGAGTTACCAAGTCTTGCAACATTACCGCCATTTTTGCGGAAGTGTTTTGTATACTGCAAGAATGATCTCATTTTTAACACCACGTGTCATCACCATTCGCACGGATTTTGGAACTTTAGAAACGCTCATGACTTCTGCCTTATTTATGCGTTAATAACATGCATTTATTTTTTTTATTTTTTTTAAGGACTGCGATAATAACTCCATTTTAGTGGCGTTTGATGACTGGGCCTATGTATCAAATATAAGCACAAAGTCTTTTCTTTAAATACCTGCACCCGGCTGCTTGTACATATTAGTCTTAGTTGCGCCATTTGCGTGTGCGTCCGCCTGCAATGAGATGAGGGATTTATGGAGCATGCGGTCAGAGTTACATGTGCATATTGGTCTGTGTATCAGGAAATGTCCGGCATGCGTAACTTTCCTTGGCGGTTTTCTGTGTGTGTTTTCTCCATCACCTTACTGACAGCGCAAGTCTTTTTTTTTAGCGCAGAATACAAGCGCAGCACGTGACAAATTCTACAACAGTAGAAATACGCGCAAATATGTTGCATTTGACAGAAGAAAAATGCTGTTTTGTTAACGCAAAATGCGTCAGCGCCGACCACTTTCCTGATACATACTGTAGACCCCGTACTCTTCTGCGTGTCTACATACACAGACCTCTTGTTTATTTCCTCCTATTCCCTTGAAGTCCTAGTTGCAGCGTTGCCAGACAGATCAAAGCATTCACGTACGTTTCTTGAACGTCGAAGCCTTTAGATGTTCGTTCCAAAATCTTTCCCCACTACACGTTCTGATAAGTACAAGATTTATCCGGCACCAAAAAGACACGGTTAAGATTCAATTACTCACGGGGTGGATTGCTGTAGGAGCCCATGCTGTTCATTAGAAATGCAGCCATGCATATGTCCAAAATTGATGTAATGCAGGTGTAGCCAAGAGCTCTCAAGAGCACCCAACAGGTCAGGTTTTCAGGATATCCCTGCTTCAGCACCGGTGGCTCAATCAGTGGCTCAGTTGAAGACGGATTGAGCCACCTTAAAACCTGGCCTGTTGGTAGCTCTTGAGGATTGGAGTTGGTCACCCCTGATATAATGGCAGTAATCTACTTAATAGGTTTAATCTAGCTGCTTTTTGCCTTAAAAAACACATCTAAGTATTTGAACTGTTTTCAAACTTCACCCTCACAATTTTTGCCGCCTGAAGGCTCGGGTGTGTCCTTACTGCCACTATCTCAGCCTTATCATTATCACATGTGCCAGCTGGTCCTTCGGCATGGAGTTGATAACCATAAATCTGATGACCGTATGAATAAAAACCACACTAATTTACACCGCCAACCCGGTCTCCGATTCCGCTCTTTTGCCTCTGAAGATAAAGGAAAGTGTCCAGCGGGTCAGCGCCACTTGCATATACTTTTGATCTAATTTGTTTACAGAAGGTGTCAAGCATCTGGTTGGGTAACGAGTGAGGCAGCACCTTTAATCATTGTATTGATTGTCGCATCGCAGTCAAGCACATTAAGATACTAATTCCAGATCATATGATACTGCAGCATAAAAGATCATCTCGTATGGCTGTGCTGGGCTTGAAGCACATGCAGACTTGCAAAGTCCCCATCTCAATATTCTGTGTAGTCTTTCCCCCCTGGCTTTGTGCCTGGTTATACCCACTTATCAGCTACACATGGCAAAGCCAGTTTCACCAGCCTCACACTGATGAGACCCAAAAGGTGAAACAGCTGTCTGTGAGTAGGGTTACTGGCTTTGCACTTCTTTAACCCCGGCTGTGCTGAAAAAGCTGTGCAATGCGGCAGGCAGATGTTTACCGGGGTTCATGTTAAAATGGACAAGAAGCAAAGAGTGACTGCGCTCATTTGCATGCCATTACCCAGAATCCCTGGCGGCAGTGGAAGCATCGTATGCTGGGAGATAATAGGGAAAGGCAGGGATGACGACCTGTCTGAGATGTGTGATATGTGCTCACAAAGGGGTATTTAAATTTACTGTACACTGTACCATGGAGGATTTTTGTCACTTTTTTACCCACCATAACATGTTTCGTGTCTGGTTTTCCCTTTGGTAAGAAAGTTTTTAAGCCCAATTTCCATGAATGGAGCTTACATCTACCCTAGCAAGGAAAGGACACCTACACATATAGGGACTGAAAATGTTATACCTAATTTGGGACCACAGGCATGGGGGCATTGGGGCATTGGGGCAGGGGGCGGGGGGCAGGGGATAACTCTTAATCAAAGTTACAAGGATCGAGTACGTTTACTTCCTACTTCAGCTCCCGTTGCCTCTATCTATCATAAACCAGGCTGTGGTAGTTTTAATATCTGTAAGATTCAGATTTGTGTTAACATGACACAAAACTATCCAGTGCTCCCTACCAGCTCCAACTCTGAACAGGAGGAGAGAGAAAAGAACGGAGCACTACATCCAGTGCTAGTCAGCCAAAAAAAACAACAAGTGTGTGTTCCCACGATAAAAAATAAAGCTATTTAATGGATCATGGTAACAAACAGCACACCAACGTGTTCCGGACTATACAGCCCTTTATTGTTGCTGCTTTCTGTTTTGGAGCACCATACAGCATTGGTTCCAGCTCCTACTCTGCCCTGGACTCGGTAGGGTAGATTAGGGGTGCGCAAACTTCTGGTGCTGCGCCCCCCTGCCTGATCTCCCCCAGTGCTCACGCCCCCCCTTACCTGTGTGTGCGGGGTCATGTGACGGGCATAAAATGATGCCGCGGTGTCATGTGATATCACATGACCCCGCTTTACCATGTTGGCACATCGCACGAAGCCGGCTGAATCACGGTAAGTGAGTTGCAGAGGCCTCACGCAATTATTTTAAATGCCTTGGAGAAGAGTGTGGGGCCTCTGTAAAAGCCGCACCCCCCCCCCCCCGAAAATCTTGCGCCCCCTGTTTGCGCACCCCTTGGGTAGATCATTCACTTAAGTTATGTTAAACGGTTCTTATACAAGCAGAGGGTGAGGTTCACTAAGCGCCGATGTTGAGTATCGCACAGCGATCCAGCGTAAAATGCTCTTCGAATCAATGGGCGTTAACCCAGTGCTTGGTGAATCCCGGTGGTAGAGGGCCTCTAGTGTATAAAGCCACTGGCTCCTTCCTTTAGTCTCCTTCCTTTAGGAGATGTGGAGGTAAGGAGATGGGCTGAAGGAGCGGCTCAGTGAGTAAAGGCTCTTACTGTAGCTTGAATGCAGGGGAGCCCGGTTCAAATCCTGGGTTCCGTGCCTTGTGACCGTGGGCAAGTCACTTTATCTCCCTGTGCCTCAGGCACCAAAATATAGATTGTACGCTCACCTGGGCAGGGGCTGTGCCTGTAAAATTCTATCTATAATGCTGAAACACACAAGAATAAACATTATTATTATATTGGGTAAGAGGCCCCACGCTCTCCACCCGCACCGAGCTCCACTAAGCTTCAAGCCGGCTCTGAGTGGACAATTAGGTGTTGTGAAAACTCTGTTTTGACAAAGGCAGTAGGTTCCTGGCCATCTATGAGAAAGGATGTTTGTGCATATGAGAAGTCCTATCGTACATGCCAGGTGCCTAAACCATCACAGCTGCTACCAGTGGGATTGATAGTTCCTATCGAGATGCTATGTCTGCTTCACATATTGGGAGTGGATTTCATGGACCCTTTACCAACAAAGGCAAAATGATGGAAATAAATGTTATTTTTTTTGTGGACGGTTTTACAAAGCGAGTGAAAACGATTTCCTACTAAACAAGCAACAACCAAAAGCGACGCGGGAAAGTTGGCAAAGGAATTGTTTCCACGGCATGAGGCTCCACCGACAATCCCTGACAGAGGAACACACTTCACAAGCGTTGGTTTAAAAGAAGCAATTTCTACTTTAGGCATTTAGCACTGTTTTACTTCAATCACCCTCAGTTTTATCTAACAGAAAGGGGGGAGGGGCGGTGTGTGTGTGGGGGGGGGGTGGGGGTGGCACAAAACAGGCACGCAGAATGCAAAATAGAAAAGAAAAATAAAGAAAACTAGACGTATACAGTACATTGACAGTTAAAATGTATACGTTTTTCTCTAAATATCAGTTTTATGGAAAAAGAACTGTAACGGTTCGATTTTACACATGGCTACAGAACATTTGCACCACTTGATACATAGCCCATGCTGTAAGTATATACTGTAGTTACCGCTTTCTGAATGTAGAGTATAATTTCCCATTTTGTTTGATAACAGAATATTTCCTGTAATTAGATTGCATCTCCCATAAGCCCATTTCGCATCATACCCTTCTATCTATATATATATATATAGCAGAAAATAGCCGTGTTAGTCCAGTTGCGATTGTGCAGAATAAATGAGTTCTTCAGTATTAGGTGATACCTTTTTTATTGGACTAACAATTTATGTCATAGGACAAGCTTTCGAGAGTTATCCTCTCTTCTTCATATATATATATATATATACATCACAGTTCTGTGCAAACAAGCTTTCATTCTCCATTTATATATCTATTCCATGACCACCATCCGTCTCCTTTTTGCTTTTGAAGCGCAAACTTATCCCATTGCAATTCTACTTTGTGTTTCCCACTAATTAAACGTGTTGCTCATCTGTGTCCTGTCCAACGTCCCATGACCAGAACTGCACGGCATGTCCAAAGCACAGCCATACACCTCACAGTCATCGAGCTCATAACTCAAAGATAAGAATGTGCCAAGCGGTTTATTCATTTACTTTACCTTACATGGTGAGGCCAATGCATGGTGGGTGTGCAAGAACAGCTCAAAAGGAGTGAGGTGGGGGTGAGTCAGAAGGCCGAGGGGTGATGCATCAAGGCAAACTTTACTCAAATTGCATCATTCTCAGTTTGCGTCTCTGTGTCAATGTATCCAGTGTTGCCCTATGTGTGTCAGATTGCGATTTAGGGAGTATCTGTAGGAGGAACTGGGGAGGGGATACATTATTATAATGAGATGTATCTGCGTCTTGGGCTGCGTCTCGGGGCTTAGCTTGCCGCTAAGGCAATGAAGGGGTTAAACCTCAATAGCCTGTTTCTTGGGGCAGATGGGGTTGATGAAGGGGGTAGTAGTCCCAGGGTGGGTGGTTAGGCCTGTCTGGAAGGTTGCCGGGGGCGTTAACCCCTTCACTACCATAGCGGTGGCAACCGCTATGGTAATGAAGGGGTTAACCAGTCCCGCTACCCCACGTAAGGCCTAAACATCCATCCTTGGGGCTACTACCCACTTCACCCAATCCCTCTACCCCAAGAAACAAAAATAAACACAACAATCCTACTACTCACCTCCTCTAACCCCAACAACCCCCCCCCCAAACACATACAGTACAGCAATGGGCAAAATTACTATTATCCACATATGGATAATAGTGCATTTGCCCATTATAAAATCAAACATTAGCCATCCAACATTAATAAAGTAAATAAAACTTTCAACTTACCCCTGCCTCATGAAGGGCATCCTCGTCAGCTTACTGCAGGGCCATGTCCTCCGATGCCAGCAAGAATACAAGAATAAATACAATCTAATTGCCCCTAACCCCTTAATCACCTTAGCGGTGAATAACCGCTATAGTAATTAAGGGGTTAACCCAACCTCCCCGCTACCCACCCGGGAGGCCTAACCACCCACCCCGGGACCACTATATCCACCCTCTACCCATTGATTGGCACAGTGGTATATCATACCCATATAATATGGGCATGATGAGCCACTATAGCAGTCAATGGTCAACCTGATAAAAATTATTAAGGCCAAAAATAACAATAATCAAAGAAATACACAAGCACCTAAACACCATAACAATAAAATAACGAAAAAGCCTCACTACACATCAATTACATTCATATATCACTTAAACAGAACAATAATTCCAATTGTTATTCCAACACATAAGAATACAAATAAATAAACACCTATCCAACCAATCAATTAAAGAAAAAAACCCAGTAGCCAACAAAACAATGAATTAATTTAACATGCTAACCAATCCTAAAAAGTACTAAAAACCAGCCATCCAAATTCAAAACAATTTAATCCTAACAATAAACAGAAATAGCAAAAATAACAATTAATTGAAAACACGCATTTGCCTAAAGGGGCACAGATTAATACATTATCAGTCAATGGGCAAGCAAAAACATAAAAATAAATAAATACAATGAAAAAAACTGAAAAAAGACAATTACTGTACATACATTTAATATTTATCTTACCTTTAGAAGTCTTCACCCTCCGAATCCCGTTGTATCTGCAAGCTCTTGACCCATGACGTCATCACCGGCAATCCACCTCCATCCTCCTTGAAGATCAGCATCAGGTACCAAAATCTTCTTTCTTTCATCTTCTTTCACCGTCTTCTATCTTCATCTGTCATTATTTTCTTCTTTTCTTCTATCTTCCATCTTTCAATCCAAAACCCCATGGTATATCCAAACGGATGTTGCTTCGTCGAGATCTTCGCTAAAATGAGACATACAGGCCTTTTATATGGCCTGTGATGTTCCATTTCTGGGTCACATGGTACAGCTCCAATCCGACACTGTATTTTTTTTTTTTTTAAGGATGTGACATCATCTCCAAGGGAGGTACGTCACATCCTTAAAACCACATAGTTGATATCACATGGTATTTCAGCCAATGGGATGTTAGACAACCCCATTGGTTCCTGTATCAAGTGATGTCACATCCTTTTTAGAATGGAACATGTCACATGGTACAGGAACCAATGGGATTGTCTGCAATCCCATTGACTGTAATACCATGTGATATCAGCCATGGGGTTTTAAGGATGTGACGTACCTGTACCTCACCCGGGAGTCTGTTTTGGACGGCTGAAAAATTTGGCCATTCTTGTCTTTATCGCCCACTTATCGAGGCTTACAGAATAGCAGTATTCATTTTGGGTGAAAAGGCCTCGATAAGTGGGTTATGAAGGATTATAGAATAGGCCCCTAGGTGTCTGGAGAACAGTGATAAGATAATTAAATAGTAGTAGTAATAGTAATTAAGTAGTTAAATATATAAATAGATATTCCTTTGGGGGTATTTACAACAAAACGCTCTGTCGACCTGGATGTAAGGAAAGGAAATTGGTACAGCAGCTTTAAAATAAAGGTTTCTTGTTCCGCCTTCTGGAAGGGGGAGTGAAAACATGGTTACCATTTTAAAACTAAGGTGAAGACACTGTAGAAATAGCTAATAATTAACCTGATTACTGCAAGAATGAATGTTATTGGCTTCCACAGAAATGTTCAACTCCCTTTCCCTTTAAAGTAAGTGTCTGAAAAGGGAAGTTTCCACGCACAACGTTACCACACTGGGACAAGATAAATGGGAAGCCATGTGCTTACAAATTAGCAAAGAGTGGAAAAAATGACCTTAGTGATGGCATTTTGAAACACCCAGTAAAGACTTGATTTCTGCACGACATTTGTTAGAAGCCCATAAATTCTGACCCCTATACATAATGTGCATGCTTTTTATTCATGTGCTTAATTTATGTCAATGACAATGTTTATGTTATGAATACAATTTCTTTTCTCCCGTGCTCTTTGTTGCAGAAATAAAATGAGGAAACCTCTTTGTGAATTTTGTTTTTTATAGTTACAGAAAAATATTAACGTAAGACAGTGTCCATGTTTACTAAGCAAAGCTATGTAAAAGACAGCTTTCAGCACCAGAAGACAGCTTGCTTCAAATTTAAATGCCAGAAGGTGTCTTATGGACTAGCTCAGTAAATATGGGGCAATGGGCCACTTTACTAAGCGTTTTTTTGCCATTTTTTCTGGAAGACATCATACTGCCTATTCAAGTCAATGGGCTATAAGGGGATTTGTATTGCCAGAAGGCATTGGCCAATATGTCAGGTACAGTATACTGTATGTGGACTCTTCTTCTGATGAAAGGGCTGGGCGATCAGTCTACTTTTGACGGTAACTGTTCTGAGTTCGACCAACATACCTCTGCACTGCGTAAAACCTATGATGTCACAGACGCTAAAAAGGTCACTTTGAGTGCTCTCTTTACACTTTTGTCTTTGGAATACCTAGAGTAGTTTCATTTTATATATTCATGAGAAATATTCTATAAACTCCCCATCACAAAAAAAAGACAGAAATTCTCAAGTACTTTAGGACAAAGAAATGACCACAAATTTGCAAAGTAATCATTTTTGGAATCAAAACAGCACTGATGACAGCCCATATCACAAAATGTAACAGTGGGTTTACATGAAGAGGGGACCTGGGATGCTTCAAAACATATGCATTCTTATTGTTATTATTATTTATCTGTCTCTAAAGGAGGCCACGTCAGATTAACTATACACACTGGCAGTGCTCAGGCTCTCAGGCCTTTGCAGGGTGCTGGGTCGGTGCAGGCCGGGGCGTGAATAAGCAGGTAGGAAAAACAATGGGCGCCGGAAACTTTTATAACACAAAAAGGTTCTTTATTGGATACCCGTCTATAATGCTTCACAGCTGTTTGATTGGACCTTTCAGGCACACACTTTGGGGTTACAAAACCCCAGTTATGTATTGCATGCTTCCTCCGTACCTATTCGATCAGCGCAAGGAACCTTCTGGTTGGGTCGGTCGAAGCATACTCCTGAGTTACTATTCTGAGAACTCCTATCCAGAGCATGCTGCATCCTTAGCAATAGTGAGAACAATAGTGGTCCCTTAGTACTGGCGCTTACTTAGATCAGGGCATATTTTCTAACTTCAAAATAATAATAGGTGATA
This sequence comes from Ascaphus truei, assembly GCA_036426205.1. Lineage (NCBI taxonomy): Eukaryota > Metazoa > Chordata > Amphibia > Anura > Ascaphidae > Ascaphus > Ascaphus truei. The sequence goes on from CM071571.1 coordinate 191,662,200, forward strand.
GGACGCATCTTTATACACACAAACTTATTTACAGGACTCACCGTGAGGACCCCCAGTCAGACCTCTGAAGAAGATGCTTCTAGAACAAAGGGTGGAGCTATATATATATATATATATATGCTTTTAAAACTTGTACACTTGTGAGTGCATTTTGACCCCCCCCCCCCCCCTCCCGACAATAAATTTACGGTTTACACTATGGGGGCGTGCGCTCTCTCCTCTATATATATATATATATTATATATATAATATATATATATATATATTATAGAGAGATGAGAGAGAAGAGAGAGAGAGGAGAGAGTGCACGCCCCCATAGTGTAAAACCGTAAATTTATTGAGGGGAGGGGGGGGAGTAAAAAATCCACCACAAGTGTACAAGTTTTAAAAGCATATCGTGATCATAATCACCACCATCCGGTAACTGTGTTGATGCTGTAAAGACCCTCGGTCCACAACGATGGATGAACCACAACTGTTGCAAGAGTTTCCTGGTGTTGGTAGATGGTTAGGAGACAAGTTCCAAAGATCCCAAGGAAAACAGCTTTGCTCGCGGGTCTCTGTGGTGTCCGGCGCTCGAGTAGATTTCCTCCTGAGCTCCGTGATGACGTTGTTTCTGTGCGTCTACTGTGATGACGCTCCCTGACGCGTTTCGTCACACACGGTGACTTTTTCAAAGGGTAGTGAAAGAGTGATTTGTCCGCATATATATGCCCTAATGGGTCCTGTAAGGTCTATGATCGAAATAGTATGTTAAAGATAATCAAGGTAATCGGAGCCGAAATCGCTCCTAATGACACTGGGAATCATTTTTTAAGGGCATCAAAGCTCTTTACTATATAGGAGACTCAGACTAACACAGTATACAATGACAAAGGGCACAATACAATACAAAGCTAATATGACAATATCTAGAAAATATATATAAATATTTAATTCCAAAATTGTAAGCTAATATTATATATAAACAATGCTATATATATAAAAACCTAAGTGGTTTCAAAATAACTCATAAGTGCCAATAGATATAAATTGTAACATAATAGAACACAAGAATAAAAAACTATAATGCCATAGAACATGCCTAGAGGGAAAACCTAAATGAATAATGTTAACAAATTTGGCAGTTAGCCTATACTATAATATATACAAAAGTCCCTATAGTAGAAATAATGATAATAATGATGTATATAAACCTAGATATTGAAATTTTACCGATGAAAAAACAACAATATGTAAATGGTGAAGGAGGTGAAGGACTCAAATGTGATATCAATTATATAGTGTCCCAAATATAGACACAATAAATCTGAAATTAATAGATGAATAAAAGTATGTTATTATGTGCAATAGGACTCTTAACTATGTGACTATAAAACATGATATAATTATGTATTAATAATGTATTGATAAATTTATAAATGATGGTGCGGGCCCTAATGTGAAAGAATTTTGTTTATTTACTCTAAAATAACATTGTGTATAAAAGATTAATTTCATAAACCATTGTGTGGAAAAAATGATTCAAAGAACCAGAATTAATGTATATACACATCCAGTGCTAGTCAAGCCAAAAAAAACAAAAGTGTGTGTTCCCACGATAAAAAATAAAGCTATTTAGGATCATGGTACAAACAGCACACCAACGTGTTCCCGAACATCCAAGCCCTTTTATGTTCTTGCTTTCTGTTTGGAGCACCATACGCATTGGTTCCAGCCCTACTCTTGCCCTGGACTCGGTAGGGTAGATTGGGGTGCGCAAACTTCTGGTGCTGCGCCCCCCTGCCTGATCCCCCCAGTGCTCACGCCCCCCTTACCTGTGTGTGCGGGGTCATGTACGGGCAAAATAAATTGCCGCGGTGTCATGTGATATCACATGACCCCGCTTTACCCATTTGGCAACATCGCACGAAGCCGGCTGAATCACGGTAAGTGAGTTGCAGAGGCCTCACGCATTATTTTAAAATGCCTTGGCGAAGATGTGTGCCTCTGTAAAGGCCGCCCCCCCCCCCCCCCCCCCGAAAATCTGCCCCCCTGTTTGCGCACCCCTTGGGTAGATCATTCATTAAAGTTATGTTAAACGGTTCTTATACAAGCAAGGGTGAGGTCACTAAGCCCCGAGTTGAGATCGCACAAGCGATCCAGCGTAAAATTCTCTTCGATCGAATCAATGGGCGTTACCCCGTGCTTGGTGAATCCCTGGTGGTAGATGGCCTCTAGTTATAAAGCACTGGCTCCTTCCTTACTCCTTTCCTTTAGGAGATGTGGAGGTAGGAATGGGCTGAAGGAGCGGCTCGTGAGATTAAAGGCTCTTACTGTAGCTTGATGCAGGGAGCCCGGTGCAAACCTGGTTTTCCGTGCCTTGTGACGTGGCAAGTCACTTTATCCCCTGTGCCTCAGGCACCAAAATATAGATTGTACGCTCACCTGGCAGGGGCTGTGCCTGTAAAATTCTATCTATAATGCTGAAACACACAAGAATAACATTATTATTAATTTGGGTAAGAGGGCCCCACGCTCTCCCCCCGCACCGCTCCACTACAGCTTCAAGCCGCTTCTGAGTGGAAATTAGGTGTTGTGAATCTGTTTGGACAAAGGGCATAGGTTCCTGGCCATCTATGGAAAGGATGTTTGTCATATGAGAAGTCCTATCGTACATGCCGGGTGCCTAAACATCACAGCTGCTACCAGTGGGATGATAGATGTCCTATCCGAGATCTAGTGTCGGCTTCACATATTGGGAGTGGATTTCATGGACCCTTTACCAACAAAGGCAAAATGATTGAAATAAATGTTATTTTTTTGTGGACGTTTTACAAAAGCTGATGAAAACGATTCCTACTAAACAAGCAACAACCAAAAGCGGCGCGCGGAAGTTGGCAAGAATTGTTTCCAGGCGCATGTAGCTCGCCACCGGACAATCCCTGACAGAGGAACACACTTCACAAAGCGTTGGTTTAAAAGAGCAATTTCACTTTAGGCATTAGCACTGTTTTACTTCAATCACCCTCAGTTTTATCTAACAGAAAGGGGAGGGGCGGTGTGTGTGTGTGGGGGGGGTGGGGTGGCACAAAACACACGCCAATGCAAAGTAGAAAAGAAATAAAGAAAACTAGACGTATACGTAACTTGACAGTTAAACTGTATACGTTTTTTCTCTAAATATCGTTTTATGGAAAAGAAACTGTAACGGTTCGTTTTACACATGGCTACAGAACTTGCACCCACTTGCTACATAGCCATGCTGTAAGTATATACTGTACTTACCGCTTTTCTGAATGTAGAGTATAATTTCCCATTTTGTTTGATAACAGAATATCCTGTAATTAGATTGCATCTCCCATAAGCCCATTTCGCATCATACCCTTCTATCTATTATATATATCTAGCAAAAATAGCCGTGTTAAGTCCAGTTGCAATTGTGAGAATAAATGAGTTTCTTCAGTATTAGGTGATACCTTTTTTATTGACTAACATTTATGTCATAGGACACCTTCGAGAGTTATCCTCCTTCTTCATAATAATTATATATACAATCCACAACAGTTCTGTGCAACAAGCTTTATTCATTCTCCATTTATATATCTATTCCATGACCACCATCCGTCTCCTTTTTGCTTTTGAAGCGAACTTATCCATTGCAATTCTATTGTGGTTTCCCCAATTAACGTGTTGCTCATCTGGTGTCCTGTCCAACGTCCCATGACCAGAACTGCACGGCATCCAAAGCACAGCCATACACCTCACATCATCGAGCTCATAACTCAAATAAGAAAGTGGCCAAGCGTTTATTCTTATTACTTTACCTTACATGGTGAGGCCAATGCATGTGGTGTGCAAGAACGCCAAAAGGAGTGAGGTGGGGGTGAGGTCAGAAGGCCGAGGTTGATGCATCAAGGCAACTTTACTCAAATTGCTCATTCTCCGTTTGCGTCTCTGTGTCAATGTATCCATTGTTGCCCTATGTGGTGTCAGATTGCGATTTAGGGATCCTGTAGGAGGAACTGGAGGGATACATTATTTATGAATGTATCTGCGTCTTGGCTGCGTCTCGGGGCTTATTGCCTGAAGGCAATGAAGGGTTAACCTCAATAGCCTGTTTCTTGGGGCAGATGGGGTGATGAAGGGGGAGTATTCCCAGGGTGGGTGGTTTGCCTGTCGAAGGTTCCGGGGCGTTAACCCCGTCACTACCATAGCGGTGGCAACCCTATGGTAATGAAGGTGTAACCCTCCCGCTACCCCACGTAAGGCCTAAACATCCATCCTGGGGCTACTACCCACTTCACCCAATCCCTCTACCCCAATAACCAAAATCAAACACAATCCTACTACCACCTCCTCTAACCCCAACAACCCCCCCCCCCAACACATACAGTACAGCAGTGGGACAAAATTACTATTATCCACATATGATAATAGTGGATTTGCCCATTATAAAACAAACATTAGCCATGCCAACATAATAAGTAAATAAAACTTTCACCTTACCCCATGCCCATGAAGGGCATCTCGTCAGCTTCGCAGGCCATGCCTCCGATGCCAGCAAGAATACAAGAATAAATACAATCTAATGCGCCCCTAACCCTTAATCACCTTAGCGTGAATAACCGCTATAGTAATTAAGGGGTTAACCCAACCTCCCCCTCTACCCACCCGGGGGCCTACCACCCCCCGGGACGACTATTCCACCCCTACCCATTGATTGGCCCAGTGGTATATCATACCCATATAATATGGGCATGAGAGAGCCACTATAGCATTCAATGGTCAACCTGATAAAAATTATTAAGGCCAAAATACACATAATCAAAGAATACACAAGCACCTAAACACATAACAATAAATAACGAAAAAAGCCTCACTACACATCAAGTACATTCATATAACTCACTTAAAACAGAACAATAATTCCAATTTGTTATTCCAACACTAAAATACAAATAATAACACCTATCCACCAATCAATTAAAAAAAAACCCAGTAGCCAACAAACACGGAATTAAATTTAACATGCTAACCAATCCTAAAAATGTACTAACACAGCCATCCAAATCAAAACAATTTAATCCTAACAATACAGAAATACCAAATAACAATTAATTGAAACACGCATTTGCCTAAAGGGCACAGATTAATACATTATCAGTCAATGGCAAGCAAAACACAAAATAATAATAAATGAAAAAAACTGAAAAAAGACAATTACAGTACATACATTATATTTTTCCTCCTTAGAAGTCTTCACCCCTCCGATCCCTTGTTCTATCGCAAGCTCTTGACCCATGACGTCATCACTCATACCGGCAAATCCACCTCCCTCCGTGAAGATCAGCAATCAGTACCAAATCTTCTTTCTTTCATCTTCTTTCACACGTCTTCTATCTTCATCGGTCATTATTTCTTCTTTTTCTTCTACTTCCATCTTTCAATCCAAAACCCCATGGTATATCCAAACGGATTTGTTGCTTCGTCGAGACTCGCTAAATGAGACATCACGGCCTTTTATGGGCCTGGTGATGTTCCATTTCTGGGTCACATGGTAAAGCTCCAATCCGACACTGTATTTTTTTTTTTTTTTAGGATGTGACTCATCTCCAAGGAGGTACGTCACATCCTTAAAACCACATAGTTGATATCACATGATAGTTCAGCCATGGGTGAGTAGACACCCCCTTGGTTCCTGTATCAAGTGGATGTCACATCCTTTTAGAATGGACACTGTCACATGGTACAGAACCAATGGGATTGTCTGCAATCCCTTGACGGTAATACCTGGGATATCAGCCATGGGGTTTTAAGGATGTGACGTACCTGTGTACCTCACCCGGGATCTGTTTTGGACGGCTGAAAAATTTGGCCATGCTTGTCTTAATCGCCCACTTATATCGAGGCTACAGAATAGCAGTATTCATTTTGGGTGAAAAGGCCTCGATAAGTGGGTTTTAAGTATTACGAATAGGCCCCTAGTGTTCTGGATATAAGTGAAAGAAATTAATAGTAGTAGTAAAGTATTAAGTAGTTTAAATATATATAGGATTTCCTTTGGGGTATTTACAACAAACGCTCTGTCGACCTGGATGTAAGAAAGGAAATTGGTACAGCAGCCTTTAAAATAAATGTCTTTCTTGTTCCGCCTCTGGGGGGAGTGAAAACATGGTTACCATTTTAAAACTAAGTGTGAGACACTGTGTAGAAATAGCTCATAATTAACCTTTTACTGCAAGAATGAATGTAGTGCTTCACCAGAAGTTTCAACTCCCTTTCCCTTTAAAGGAAGTGTCTGAAAGGAAGTTTCCACCACCTACGTACCACACTGGACATAAAATGGGAGGCCATGTGCTTACATTACAAAGAGTGGAAAAAATGACCTTAGTGATGGCATTTTGAAACACCCAGTAAGACTTGATTTCTGCACGACATTTGTTAGAAAGCCCATAATTCTGACCCCTAACATAATGTGCATGCTTTTTATTCATGTGCTTAATTATGTCAATGACAATGTTTTATGTTATGAATACTTCTTTTCTTTTCTCCCGGTCTCTTTGTTGCAGAAATAAAATGAGGAAACCTCTTTGTGAATTTTTTTGTTTTGATAGTTACAGAAATTAAAGTAAGACAGTGTCCATGTTTACTAGCAAGACTATTTAAAAGACAGCTTTCCACCCCAAAGACAGCTTGCTCAAATTTAAATGCCAGAAGGTGTCTTATGGACTAGCTCAGTAAATATGGGGAATGGCCACCTTTACTTACGTTTTTTGCCATTTTTTTTTTTCCGGAAGACATCATACGCTCCTTCTTCAGTCAGGGGCTATAAGGGATTGATTTATTGGCTTCGTGAATGCATTGGTCCAATAGTCAGGTACAGTATACTCTTATGTGGGACTCTTCTCTGATGAAAGGGCTGGGCGATATTCTACTTTCTTTGTACGGTAACTGTTCTGAGTTTCGACCAACATACCTCTGCACTGCGTAAAAACCTATCATTTCACAGACGCTAAAAAGGCTCACTTTGGTGCTCTCTTTACCTTTTGTCTTTGGACTCACTAGAGTAGTTCATTTTTATATATTCATGAGAAATATCTATAAACTCCCCATCACAAAAAAAGACAGAAATTCTCAAGTTTTACTTGGCACAGAAGACCACATTGCAAAGGTATCATTTTTGGAATCAACACGCACTGATGCACGCCCATCACAAAATGTAACTGGGTTTACATAAGAGGGGACCTGGGATGCTTCAAACACTATGCTTCTTATTGTTATTATTATTTATCTGCTGCTAAAGAGGCCACGTCAGATTAACTATACACCACGGGCGTGCTCAGGCTCTCATGGCCTTTGCAGGGTGCTGGTCGGTGCAGGCCGGGCGTGAATAAGCAGGTAGGAAAAACACAATGGGCGCCGTAAACTTTTAAACAAAAAAGGTTCTTTATTGATCCCCCGTCATAATGCTTCACGCTGTTTGTTGGACCTTTCAGGCCACACGTTTGGGGTTACAAACCCCGTTATGTATGCATGCTTCCTCGTACCTTATTCGATCAGCGCAAGGAACCTTCTGGTTGGGTCGGTCGAAGCATACTCCGAGTACTATTCTGAGAACTCCTATCCAGAGCATGCTGCTCCTTAGCAATAGTGAGAACAATAGTGGTCCCTTAGTACTGGCGCTTACTTAGATCAGGCATATTTTCTAACTTCCAAATAATATAGGTGATAGCCGCATCTTTATACACACAAACTTATTTCAGGATCCACCGTGAGACCCCCAGTCAGACCTCTGAAGAAGATGCTTCAGAACAAAGGGTGGAGCTATATATATTATAATATATGCTTTTAAAACTTGTACACCTTGTGAGTGCATTTTTGACCCCCCCCCCCCCCTCCCACAAATAATTTAACGGTTTTAACACTAGGGGGCGTGCGCTCTCTCCTCTTATATATATATATATATATTATATATATATATATATATTATATATGGTTATAGAGAGAGTAGAGAGCAGAAGAGAATGAGAGAGGAGATATGGCACCCCCATAGTGTAAACCGTAATTTATTGAGGGGAGGGGGGGGGAGTAAAAATGCACTCACAATGTTACAAGTTTTAAAAGCTATCTGATCATAATCACCACCATCCGGTAACTGTGTGATGCTGTAGTAAGACCCCTCGGTCCCAACGATGGATGAACCACAACTGTTGCAGAGTTTCTGGGTTGGTAGATGGTTAGGAGACAAGTTCCAAAATCCCAAGGAAACAATCGCTTGCTCGCGGTCTCTGTGGTGTCCGCGCTCGATGTGATTTCCTCCTGAGCTCCGTGATGACGTTGTGTCTGTGCGTCTACGTGATGACGCTCCCTGACGCGTTTCGTCACACACGGGTGACTTTTTCAAAGGGTAGTGGGAAAGAGTGATTTGTCCGCATATATATGCCCTAATGGGTCCGTGGTATACAGCTGAATGTAATAATAAAGATAATCAAGGTAATCGGAGCCGAAATCGCTCCTAATGACACTGGGGAATCAATTTTTTAAGGGGCATGCAAAGCTCTTACTATATATGGATACTATACTAACACAGTATATAATGACAGAGGGCACAATACAATACAGAGCTAATATGACTATATCTAGAAAATATATATAAATATTTCATTCCAAAAATGTAAGCTAATATTATATATAAAAACAGTGCTATATATATATATATATATATAAAACCTAAGTGGTTTCAAAATGACTCATAAGTGCCAATAGATATAAATTGTAACATATTAGAACACAGAGAATAAAAAACTATAATGCCATAGAATATGCCTAGAGGGAAAACCTAAATGATTAATGTTAACAAATTTGCCAGTTAGCCTATACTATAATATATACAAAAATCCCTATAATAAAAATAATGATAATAATGATGTATATAAACCTGGATATTGAAATGTAACGATGAAAAAAACCAAAAATGTAATGGTGAGGAGGTGAAGGACTCAAAAGTGAAATAAATTATATTGTGTCCCAATCATGACACAATATATCTGAAACTAATAGATGAATGAAAGTATTAATTATTCAATAGGACTCTTAACTATATGTAACTATAAACATGAATATAATTATATATATAATTTATTGATAATTTATAAATAATGGGGTGCGGCCCAATGTGAAAAGATTTGTATATTTACTCTAAATAACATTGTGTATAAAAGATAATTTCATAAACCATTGTGTGGAAAAAACTGATCTCAAGAACCAGAATTAATTATATAATAATAAATTACTTATTCTGGTTCTTTGAATCATTTTTTCCACACAATGGTTTATGAAATTATCTTTTATACCATGTTATTTTAGAGTAAATACAAAATTCTTCACATGTCCCGCCCCATTATTTATAAAATTATCAATACATATTAATAAATTATATCATGTTTTATAGTTAAATTTAAGAGTCCTATTGCACATAATTATATATACTTTCATTCATCTATTAGTTTAATATATTGTGTCTATATTTGGGACACAATATAATTTATTTCACTTTTGAGTCCTTCAATGAATTGAATTGAATGACCATTCCAAGATCAGGAGGATCTGGGTGGGATTCAGACAAAATGGTGTAGACAACGAGGAAACACGATAGACAAGGGGAGTGCCCACGGAAGAACACACCAATGTCTAACATCCAACACAAATTCATTAGACCACCGGGTCAAGGTACAACTGTGGATCCAGAATGTTCTCTCGCCTACAGAGGGTCTTGAATCGTCACCCCCCAGAGTACACGAGAAATGGTCTCAAGTCCATGTAGTCAAGGATTTGGGTCCTGACCATGTTTCAATTTAAAATGTCATGAGACCTATGGGAATTTAGACCTTTGATCACATTTCTCCTAGTTCCAGGAACGGTTCCAAGTGACCTGGTGGTGCGCCACATATTGTTTACCACACCACACTGTATCAGGTATACAATATATGTACTTAACATTAATAGAGTAGTAATAGAAGTATATGTCCCTCTGCTGCAACAGAACGGGATTTGATAGAAGGTGTACTACAGGTTTACACCGGCTTACTCCACAATGATTATGCCCACGGACCCACGAACCGGGCTCTGGATTACTCTGCCTGACCTCAGTTTAGTGGGACCACAATGCTCTTGAATTTTCTGGTCTTCCTGTAAACTATAGCCCTTTCTCTGGCAGAGTAGATCTAAATGGGGATCACACCTAGGATGCTCCATTATTTCTCAAAATTTTATTAATAGATCTAAAGGACTGATTAAATGTAGTTACAAACCTTACCGAGATGGCTAGTTTTCATATGGGTTCAATTGGACATCATACTCAAACGTACCCCTCCATCGATTTGATTTTAGATTTTTCAATAAACTGACCTCTCCATAGAAATGGCTTTGCTGAGGGTCGAGACCAGATCCGAATATAGCCTTTGATAGGAATTTGTCGCCAAGTAATTTGGACTGACTGGCAAATCGATCTCACCCTGGTACAGTTTCTACTTAACTGTGGAACTGGCCCAGGGGACATTTTCAAGCAATTGTTTATGGTGGTTGCTGGACGCATGAACAACTATTAAACGAGGACTGACTTGAAGTGCATGGTGTGATAATGTGTCTGAGTCTGCAGTTAGAGCTAATCAAGAAATACATTGATACTGCATCATTTCAAAAGTAATTTGAGTCCAAATTGATATCGTTGAAGGAACTGAATACCAGATAGAACAGTCTCTTCACCATCCCAAATAAGAATGATTCATCTATGATGCGCCATAGTACACACGGACCCGCTCCAAGAAGGGTGTTAAGCCACACAATCTCCTCCCAGTGTCCCATAAGAGATTTGCGTAGCTAGGATGCGAATCTCGTGCCCATGCTGTTCCACCACAATTTGCAAGTGGATAATTGTCTTCAAATAGGAAATAATTGGGAGGTGAGATAAAGTGAATGCTATTTAGAATAAAGTGCTTGTGCTTGTCTGGGAATGATAAGTCCCTGTCTAGGCCAATATTTAATGCTTCAATCCCCCTGCATGATCAATACAAGTAAAAGTGATGCCACGTCACATGTGCCCATAGATTGTAAATTTCCACTTAATGCTGAGAGGAGTCGATGACATGGAGCGTATCCCTAATATGGGACCTGACTTGGCTACATAGGATGGAGAAAGTAATCTACTATTGGGATTGGCTCGATGTCATCGACTCCACCCCAGAAAACTTTCGGACTGCCGGGGGATGGCAGGGAGTGTGAAACCTTGGGTAAATGATAAAAATGTGGAGTGCGTGGATGTGAGAAAACAAAAATTTAAATTCTGATTTGGAAATAACCATCCACCCATGCATTAGGTGAGGAGTTCTTCAACGATAATTGATAACTGTTCACTGGATCAGACTCTAACAAGTGTAGCGAGGCGAGTCACCCAGGAGTCTACGGCCTCTATGAATCACCAGATGGTCTAGCTGCTATGCCCCGCCCTTGTCCGCCTGTCGGATACATTTGCAGTGATTTAGCTGAGTTTGTTCAAATGCGTCAAGACCACCCTTAGATCAATTTCTGATTGAATTTCGTAGATGTTGAACACATGTACTCAAAGTCCGATAGACCAGTTGTAGAGACGGTCCACAAATCCCCCTTTAGACTGGTATGGAAGAAGATGACTGGCTTAATGGTGAGTGTATCATACCAGTCTTCCTCTAAAGTCTTTTCCACAGACCTATTTTTAATTCTTATTTACGTTATTTGATATATATGATGTTTGTCATGTATGTTATGGTATGGTAATATTTATCAACAGTCATTAATAAGATATATTGTCATTCACCCATATAGTTTAGGCACTTATTTAGATTCTATATATTATTCACATTAGCACATATATTAATATATTTTAATTATATTACATTATTTCACTTAACACCCCACTAGGCGCCTGCTTTATTGTTTTGTTGTCCTTATATATTAGTATATATATATCATATTTATATATATATATGTATATATATTAATTATATATGATATATATGATAGTAAGATGCTAATAGAAGATACATCTATATATAGAGTTATCTATTATCTATATTATATAATTATTATATATATAATATATATAGATATATATATATCATACAGTGTCGACAAACCTATTACATTTGCATGCCCGGGCGAAGTGGATTAACATGTGGTGAGCTCTATTGGCCCAAGCAGCACACGTGTGTGGACTAGGGTGGAGATAATTTTTTTGTTCGGCGAGTGAGATTTTTTGGGGATTTGTCGACCAGCTGGATAATCTGTCTTGTTGTATCCGGCTTAAACGGGGAAGGTATATTGGAATACCTGTCCCTGCCCCCTCCCTTCACCACCAGTCTCCCCCCGCGAAGTGCACATCTGCCCCCTCCCCCGCTGGCACATCTCCCCCCTCTACCCCACCCACATCTGACATGACCAGTGATTCCCAACCTTTTTTGTTTTTGGAGGAACCCTTTAGTATTTCGTAAAATTTCGGGGAACCCTACTGTATCTGGATGACACATGTTTGACAGGGGAAATCGCCAAAATACGACGTTGTAAGCAGTAGGGGGCAATAAATAATTACTCATACTTTGAATAAACAAGTGTTTATTTTGTCATGTATGATTTTGGTTTACACATACCCCCCCCTGGCACATCACCATCACCACCCTCCCCCTAAAATCTCAGCATCACCGACCCATGGAATGGATCGAATCTTTCCCTCTCCTCTCCCTCTTCTCTTCTCTTTCCTCTCCTCCTCTCTCTCCTCTCACTCACCTCTTACTCCTCTACCACTTCTCCCCTCCTTCTCTCTCTCCCTCGCCATTCTCTTTACCTCTCCCTCCCGCCTTCTCCCCTCTTCCTCTCTTTCCCTCCACCACACAGTTCACACACCCAGTGTCACACACACCCACAGTGTCACACTCACACACAGTGTCACACTCACACACAGTGTCACCCACAGTGTCACCCACAGTGTCACACACAGTGTCACACACACACACACACAGTGTCACACACACAGTGTCACACACACAACGTCCACACACACACACACACACCACACACACACCCACACCCAACACACACACACACACACACACACCCCACACACACACCCAGTGTCACACACAGTGTCACACACACACACACATGTCACACTCACACACAGTGTCACACTCACACACAGTGTCACACTCACACAGTGTCCACACCAGTGCCCCCAGTGTCACCACAGTGTCACACACAGTGTCACACACAGGTACACACACACACACACACACAACCACCACACACACACACACACACACACACACACCACACACAACCACCACACACACACAGGTCACACACACACACACACACAGTGTCATCACAAAGTGACACCACACAAACACACACACAGTGACTGTAACTTTGTGACAGAGCTTATAAATACACACCAAAATATAACTGGGTTCAACTGAACGAGGCTTATATATGATCAAATATAATTTATTCCTTGAAAAAGGTGAATACACGAGATTATATACAATAACAAAACATGCACTTCTAAAGTTGGAATTATGAATGAAATAATCACGAATCTTGATTAGCAGTTTCATACAGCTCTCAGAATGACACAAAAACAGCGAAAGACAAGCCATAGGCTGAGCCTGGTTTCTTATACAATTATTTCCATTGAAACAACCTAAACCCAGCCCCTCTCATAACCAGTGTGAGGTTGACAGTTTCCCCAGAGTAAACTCCTCCAACCAAGGACGTTTAAAAATGCTTTTCCTTATAAAATAACTTCATAACTTCAGTTCAGTAGTACTTACTGGCACGCGAGCATTTATAAATACTTCCGCCCGCATGACGCTCCCATAGACTAAATTATACCGTTGTAATTAAAATTAAGAAAATATTAATATCTTCTCTAGTAACTGCTAGACATCATGTGTGGTAATCTTATGTGCGAATCAGTCCCTCGAATACACGTAGCTTTTAGCACGTTCAGCTGAGGACATCTCTAATATTCTTATATTAAATAAGGTCACTCATTCTGATATCTCCTTGGTAACCGCACCCCTGGCCCCCTAACCCCTGGTCAATAAACTTGAAGCGGGACTTTTGTGAGAGAAATTTGTCACGGTGCTAGATTTCACACCCAATGCCCCAGACATTGCCCATCTTGTATCTACCAGCAATATGTGTTAACATACACCAAACCCACTCTTACTTTCACACACCAACTTCAATCACAAGCCTTTTGAAGCCAGATATTTCTGAAAAGACACCACACATATTGTATTTTCCTAACTGTAGCTCATAACCCCTTAAAGCCCCAGTTTGTGTGTGGTCAGACACTGGCACAGAAACAATACATTTAACAGGGGAAAAACAGTTGGATGCTGAAGCAGGCAAAACACATTTGGACCCCAGTCCAGTAACCCCCTTGCTTCCCAGGTGAGAGTAGAGGGTGGCCAAATGGGTTGTACACCCCTTTTATCCCGGGCCAAATCTCTCCTCATGACAGTGAGCGTCACACAATTTCATCACACACAACACCACACACAGTGTCACACACAACACAATTTCACACACAGGTGACAACAACCAAACAGCACCCACACAGCACACACAGGCACACACCCACACAGCACACACCTAGGCACACACGCACACACACCCCACACACACACCACACACCACACACACAACACAACGGGCACACGAGCCACCCACACACACACGCACACACACACACAAGCACATTCACACACACACACACACACACACACACTAGCACCCCCACACCCCACCACACCGGCACACACACACACAACACACCAAACAACAACAAAACACACACTACCCCACACAATACTCACGACAGCACCACACACACAGCACCCCACCGACACACACCACAATCACACCACACACACACTCACACACAACAACACACACACACACACCCACACACACACAGGACACACCCACCCCACCCCCACCACCTGTCCACCACCCCACACCCCCACAACACCCCCCCCCCCCACACCCATACCCCCCCCCACACACCCCCCCACCCCCCACACCCACCCCACCCTTTCCCACACCCCCCGCACCCACCCCCCCCCCCCCCCCCCCCGGCCCCCCCCCCCCCACCCCCCACACACCCCCCCCTCCCACCCACCCCCCCCCCCACTTTTCACCCCCCCACTTCACCACCCCACACACACTACCCCCTCCCAACAACAAAAATACTCTCTCCACAAGACTCATAAATGTGGTGATGTTATGGTTCACGACCACAGGATCGAATGAACTCCTAGTCTTGAAACGGCCCCCAGTAATTGGGTCCCTGAGGGTGCTTGTTGATGTATCCCCTGTAGGTTTGCTATAAAAATCTTTTAGACGCAATTGTCTATTGAGCTTGAAAAGATCAACCTCCCATAGGAACGGATCCTGTTTGTGTGTAGGTACATACGATAACCCTTTCTGGAGGACATCAATTTCTGTTGTAGTCAATGCATGACCGGAGATGTTGTAGACTACCGTCTTCTCCATCTTCCTCTCTCCCCCCTCTCTCCTCTCTCCTTTCTGGAGTTCCGTAGTGGGTATCGGTGGTTTCCACCCACCTCTCCTGGTCTGCTGCCTGTATCGGAGTCGGGTAAGGGGGGGTTTTTTTGTCCTGTCGTACCTATTCCTAAAAAAGGATCCGCAGACGTGCCTTCTTGTGAATCAGAAAAGTCTGTATCACTTGTATTGTATGCTGCACCAGATACTGCTGCCTTCCTGGTATGTGTATAGTGGCGTCTGCCCCTGGAGGAGCTGTGTGTGCTATCTCCAATCCCCAGAAGCCACTTATAAACACGTCGATCTTTGTAGTCCATCTTAACCTGTTTCAGCTTGTCCCGCTTGTATTTGACCAGCCCCTCACGGTACGCATCTATGGTGGTCTGCAGTTTGTCAGTCCAGTTAGTGTTAGTATCAGCACTGAGGGTATCACCATGTTTGGAATAGATAGTGTCGATCTCTTTTTTAATTTTCCCCAGTTCCTTACTGGACTGTTCGATTACCAGTATGGTAAGGTCAAATGAGCACTTATTGAGTATCCCAATCCATTTTCTGCAGAATTCGGGATCGTTTCTACCTATGGTTGGTTGGTTCTTAATCCTGAACCCTCTGGGTAACAACCCCTCTCGATGGTAGTGAGAGAGTGTCACTCCATGCAGGTAATAGTCAACTTCCCTCTTCTTTAACTTCACCAGATCATTATAAATTTCTGATGGTTTTTCAGGTCCGAGTACCTCATCAAATTTTTCAGTATATCTGATGGATGCTATTTCTGCCTCGCTATAGGTAAGCGTGTCAGAGATAGAGGAGAAGAGTCCTGCAGTATCAGCAAATTCCTCCATGATCCAATGTGTAAATCCCCAAAGCAATAGGAAGAGTGTGATATGTAATGAAAAAAATATCCAAAAATGCTCTACTCAATATGCTGTAGAGGAGCAAAAATAATAGTCCTGGGTGCTCAACTCATAAGAAAGTAATAGTCAGATAAGGCAGTTGGCACTCCAATAGGTGCTGGTAAGCCACAGGTGCACGTCCCATATAGAGAATGTAGTTATACGTTACCGTTCCAAGGATTGGTATCCAGAAACCCAACGTTTCGGTCCTACAGAATGGGACCTTCCTCAGAGGGATACAAAGGGAGAATGACACAGTTCACCACATATTTATACATCAAAACACTGAAAGTCAATTAACCAATCACCATCACCCAATTAAATTAACACAAGAAACCTGCAGCTCTGATGTCATGTGTTGATTAAGCTTACATAAGATACCTCCATACTGCTAATCACCCAGCTGTGTATTCATCCATTGTCATGGTTATCAATGGGTGTGAGCTCTGATTGATATGGCAGGGGCAGCAGGGAGAGGGTTTTTAAAGAAGTAAAGCAGGTAGTGCCTTACATAAGTGAAACATAATAAAACCAGGGACATATAGGTGTGGGGGAGTGGTGGGGATCATGATAGGAATGTACTGACATAACTAGAGGGCAGAGCCAGACTATGTATGGCACAACCTGCCTTAATTCTTTAGATATCCTCTCCCTATTATCCTGCACTGTCACCG
Organism: Ascaphus truei; assembly: GCA_036426205.1. Taxonomy (NCBI): domain Eukaryota; kingdom Metazoa; phylum Chordata; class Amphibia; order Anura; family Ascaphidae; genus Ascaphus; species Ascaphus truei. The sequence continues at coordinate 191,679,349 of CM071571.1, forward strand.
ACACTTTATCTTGACAAAGGATCGCAAGCGTTGCGAAACGTTGATGCTTGTGCAATACATTTTATAAACTTTGGAAGACCAGTGGTGGGCCTCTTTCTATTTTTGATCTACCTGTGGTCCTGCATCCAGCAGGACCACTGCTGCTGTGCACCCATGGCGATTTGTTACGTGTGTAACATGGTAAGTACATTCTACCTGTCTCCCTCATTGTTATGTAAGCCCCTAGTAAGTTCAGGGCAGTAACAGGTTAATTCTGTGGGTATTACACCCCCCCCCCCGTGTATCCTCCTCTGTGATGGACAGAAGTGAGGTGGTGACTCATTACCTGTGTAGTCCTATCAGGATGGGTACAGCAGATCATGAGCCCGACCCTTCTGGAATAATCCTAATCAGAGGAGTGTCCTAAATTTTGTCTAGCTCTGCCCTGTGAGGTGAGAGCAGGACTATCAGACTCTCCCATCGCGTGAATGAACTGGCCCACCCTAGGCCCCCATACTACCGGGCAGCACCATCTGAAGTACTGGGATGTTGGAGTTAACATTTTATGCTGTAAGAAGAGCTGTGCAGCATGACCAATAAACTACCTGTTCAACTATACCTCTGTGTCAGTTCCTGGGCAGGATGGGTAAGGAATGCAGTGGTGGGGACGGACATCCATACACCAAGGATCCCATCATCACTAAAACCATGAGCAGAACCCAGAGACAGCCCAAAAGCCTGTACTGTTGCCCCTTACCTCCGCAGCAGACTCAGCACCCCACTATCTTGTATTGCAGTCCTTCTCCCGGGGGGGGGGGGGGAGAGAACATGTGTTACACGTGGTATCGTGAGTGCTCCTATCATTTGGACTATTGCATGTATCGCATACAACACACACTATATGAAATATACAGAATATATCAAATATATTAAAGAACAATGCGAGTATTTATCATGCACCATGTGAGTGGGCATTTGTCTTTTGTTTTATTACATTTAACCTTTTATACTTTAACACACTATAGATTTATAAGTGTATATACACACACACGTATATACATGGGTATATATGGCATGTGAAGATATGTATATATGATGGGTATACACATGTATACATGCCCTGCACTTGGCAGTGATCAGGCTACACCTGGGCCGCAGTTCACGCGCTTCAAGTACAGGGCAGGGTGGAGAAGAATCTGAGGACCCAGATAGTACACGTGCCTCCTGCTACTCTCCAATGGGTGCTCTTCTGAGCTCCCTCGTGGAATAGACCTGCACCCCGCGTTCACCAACTCGGGCGGATCACTCACTGGCTCCTTGTCACCACCGGTCAGTACTGAGATCCTTCAGGCTGCAGCAGCTCTACCCATACATGCTCTGCTAGGGGTGCTTAAAGATGTCCTCCCTTGGTCCTGCCTCTGAGTCCAATGTCATTGGCTGAGGACCTGTCAATCACAAGTCACATCCTGAACACACACACGTGGGAACGCAGGGGGTAGTTTGTGTCAGCTCCATGCACTTACAAGGGGGTTACACTAGGGGAACTTTATAGGAACAAGGTCATCCCGAAGGCCGCTGGTCATCAAATGCATTGCACAGCAGATGCCAATGCCAATTATAGTCTACGGCAGTGATTAACTGGGGTTCCATGGCCGCCAGGGTTCCCCAACATGGCAAAATCTAATTCTGGGGTTCCCTAAACAAATAAAGGTTGAAAACCACTGGACTATGGGGGACATAGTATATGGTTCAGCACCCCACAAATCACCCTTGCAAACTAGACACCCTCTACAACTCAATATGCCGCTTTGTCCTCTAATGTAACTACAACACACATCACTGCGAAATGCTCCAAGAACTAGATTGGCTCCCTTGAGTCCAGGCGAAAAGTACATTTTTCCAGTCTGGCCTTCAAATACTTTTTGGAAAAGCTACCCGCCTATCTGAACAAGCTCCTCATCCCTGCCACATGCAGCACTTCTCACCGGAGATCCGACCTCAAACAACTGTTCATGGTCCCACGGTTCAACAAAGCATACGGCCAGTTTTCCTTCTTTTACCGGGCACCCCACAACTGGAACAACCTACCCGAGACTCTCAAAGCCACCACCAGTCTAAGTCATTTCAAGACTTCAGATGTCGAACATTTTAATCTAATCTAAGTGTAAGGCTGCGCTTTTAGTGCTGTTGCCAGTGACGCGCTGCAGTCACTGGAAAAACCTAATTGAAGTGACTTCCAGCAATCGCAACCAAGCCGTCGCGCCTACTGTAAGTGCACGCGATGGCGTTAATACATTTTTTTTGATGCAACGTTGCCGTCACTATAAGTGCAGCCTTACACTCGCCCATAACATTATCTTTAACTGTTCAAGAAATGTCTTTAAATACAATTTATAACTCTGTTCATTTAATGTAACCATGTATTGTTATTATAACGCTGTGCCCAGGACATACTTTATAACCAGAGGTAACTCCATGTATAAATGTAGTTGGTACACAAATAACCTATGGACTGGGGAGCTTTGAGGTGGACCCTGGACTCTCTGCTTCTGCTAATCTCAGTGTAGTTGCCTAGGCAGATGTATATCTGCGTCGCACCAAAAGGCGGACGCCTGATGGGGTTCCCAAAGAGCTGCTCCCCTCTGCACAGAACCAGCAGGCCAAGGTTTAACATCTGCTTTTGCTTGTACTATGTGGAACGTCAACCCCACCCACGGGAATGTTAATGAGCCAGGAAGACAGAAATTTGAATTCACAGCTCCATTCAAACTGAACCCCTTCAGTGTCCACCTGCGGTGCCCCAAAGGCAGACAGCCTTTGGTGCAACTAAAGGGTGAGAGCCATTTGCTGCCATTCGGCTGAAGTTTAAGCTGCTCCATTGCAATTTAAAACTCACCAGATCTTTTATCCCCTGTACCCAATTTTCCAACTATCGGTCCATTAAATGTCTGCAAATTGACTGTATAACCTCTGTTCATTTAATGTAACCAGGTATTGTTTTAGCCCTGTGCCCAGGACATACTTGAAAACGAGAGGTAACTCTCAATGTATTACTTCCTGGTGACACATTTTATAAATAAAATAAATAGGCACATACTTTAAGGGCCTTTTTTTTTTACATTGAAACTGGTTGAGCGTCGAGTTGCACAATTGCATCAATGACAGAAGCCCGACACACAGTGCGCGGGCCTGGAGCTTCTGCGTATTAAAGGAGCAAATCAAAGCCAGCAAATGTTTTTACTAATTTTTTTTTTAATTATTATTTTTATAGCATTGAAGTGGGGCGCCTCCGGAGTTGCTCCCCGCTAATTTCAGCTCCGTGGGCCCCCTGCTTCTGGAGATACTTACCTCTGAACCAAGTGCCGGTAGCTGCTCTGGCTGAGCATGCAGGGCTTTAAAGATTAAAACTCCCTATTAGCCCATGTGAAGCAAGAGCCGCACCGATGTCACGGCTTCCGATTGGCTCGAGATCTTTAAACAGCGGCCATCACGTGACCCCTGGCAGCCGAGGAGCGCAGCTACCGGCACCGACTATGGAGGCAAGTATTTTCAGAAGCAGGGGTCCCTAGAGCGGAAATTAATGGGGCTTAGCTCTGGGACCCGCTGCGTAACACACACACACACACACACACACACACACACACACACACACACACACACACACACACACACACACACACTAAATGCGGTCTGTGAGCTAGTGGAGGATTCGGGTCACTGAACATATCACCTGCAATTTCAGCCACAAAGATACATTGCTCAGATTTACACAAAAAAATATGCTTTAATTACAGTAACAAACTTATCAAAAAGCCAAGTGCTATTTACATCCCACGGTGAATAAATATTAATACATTTTAGGAAAATACTTTCTTCACAGATTGCCGCCAGCAAGGACAATCCTGGAAGAAAATAACGAACAAGCCCATTCCCAGAAGAATTACAAAAAGGTAGAGCCCAGCCCTAAATACGCCAGGTTTCTGCAATTTAACCGTTTCTTTTCTGAATAAGATCCATAGCGGGCTTTGCGTCATTGTAGTTCTGCTCTGGATAAAATTGCTTGGGTGACGTAAAAAGTTTGCAAAACAATATCTTATCCCATCGGTTGCTCTGTGTTTTATGCAAGTGTCCTTGCTTTCTACTTCACGGTGATATGTTAGGAGGAGGACAGCTGCCTCAAATTGTGACATCTTAGTATTCCAACAGAGTAATAATACCACCACGGATGTGATGGAAGAGCAGTATGAAGACTTGTCTGCAGCTTCATGTCGGTGGCTGTGATCTTCAGAGAAGACTTCCGCTGTGCAGTCCAGTTTAATACTTTATTTTGTCCCCAGAACTTGGGAACACATCGGATCAGGGCGGCCTATCAGCATCCGATAGGAGAGGGTGCGAAGAAATACATGGCAAGCAGAATGAAATAAACAATGACTAGCACAGTACCTGTAGGGAAAGACAAGGAAGGGCTGTTATACACAGGAGTGTAACATCCATGGAATAAAGCTGTGGTATATCCGAAGAGTCCAGGCGGTCTCCAAAACTCATGTACAGCTTCATCTACAAAGAAGTTAGTATGGACCATGGAAACTACAACAGGCCTACAACATGCAACGAAGCTGGAAAGCTGAACAGCGGCCTAATTAAGTTGTCCCTTCACAGAAAACATTTTCCAGGGTAAAATGATAGTAAAATCAAATACTGCTTTGAACACTGGGGCATTTAAAATATTTAAATATTATATTAAAATATATTTAATGGAGTCTGAAGCTTCACAGAAGGTAGATACAGTAAATGGGCAGACAGTGGTTTGAAAGAGGCATATACTGTAGGACAGAGGTGGCCAACTCCAGTCCTCAAGGGCTACCCAAGAGGTCAGGTTTTCAGGATATCCCTGGTATGACCAAGCCATGCAAAGTTGGCGTAATCCATGGCTCGGTCATTTCAGGATATCCCTGGTATGACCGAGCCATGCACAGGTGGCTTAATCCATGGCTCGGTCATTTCAGGGATATCCTGAAAACCTGACCTCTTGGGTAGCCCTTGAGGACTGGAGTTGGCCACCTCTTCTCTAGGACTTCTAGACATTTGTAATGAATCTACAGTGACTTCTGCACACATTTTTAATAAAGCAGCAATCCTTATACAAAAAAAAAAAGTGTTAGCAGGCTTAAGATGCTCTGGCCAAAGGGTTAAACTAGATGACCCTTTTTACAAGAGATATATAGGTATTGCACTGTGTATTTTTGTCACATTGGAAGTAGCTTTGGGCATTTGTTTTTTGTTGTATACATTTAGCCACGCCCACTAGCACTCCTATTGACATATATATACACATACATATAGACATATACATATTTCTCAGAGTTTGTTGGGAATCTGTGTATTTACAAAAAAAAGTGTTTCCAGCACCCAGTTTGCAAAAGGGATTCTACGGCATTGATTCAAGGGAAAGGTGAAAAGGCACCCTCAGCAGCTCAGGATGTCCCCGCTTCAGCACAGGTGGCTCAGAGGCTCAGTCTGAGCCACCTGTGCTGTAGCTGGGGTATCCAGAAAACCAGATGTGTTGGGGGATGCTTGAGTACTGGAGTTGAGCACCCCTGCTCTAGTACCACCACATCTGTCCGAGTATGTCCCTTTTTCCCTCCCCTTTTCACCTTTCCCTTGAAGAATAAATGCTGTATAATCTTTTTTGAAAACTGGGTGCAGGAGCCACGGTTCCCTTTTTTGTATTGCATGATTATGTCCACACGGGACCACCACTTATTAACACAGCTCTGAGTAGATGTAGATGATTCAAACACAATTGCAATTACCGGGACAGATGGAATTAGGCCCATATTTACTAAGTGGTGCTATGCCCAGCGTCAGCATACACCCTACTGCCCATTCATGTGGACCATTATTATTTTAAATCCGCAAAGGGAATGGAGGGGAAAAAATGAAATAGTTTTGGTTTCTCAGCGATGGTAAAAATCAGAATAGATGTCGATAACTTTATAAGAATTATTGCTTTATTAAAAACGTGTGCAGTGTCACTGTAGATTCATTACAAATGTCTAGACGTCCTCCTAGAGCAGGGGTGGCCAACGCGAGTCCTCAAGGGCTACCCAAGGTAAGGTTTCCAGGATGTCCCTGAAATGACTGAGCCTTGGATTGAGCTGGGATATCCAGACAACCTGACGTGTTGGGGGTGGGTGGGGGGCTTGAGGACTGCAGCTGAGAGCACCCCTGTACTAGAGGCCAACACTGTTTGCAAGACTGTACACACATTATAGGAAAAGAAAGCCGCAAACACGGAAATGAGATCGGTGGATCCAAAATGGCTTCCAATACCGACCTTGGAAGTAGTCACACTTCCCGTCCATGAAGATGTAGTTCATCAGGATCACACTGAACATGCTGGCCCAGAGGTGCAGGTCACTGAACACCAAGGTGAATCCTGTCGGCTGGAGGAACAAAGGTTAGTTAGTCTGTTTCCGGGTAGGAGAAGATTCTGTGGCCCCTATTCAAGAGCAGATTCCCTGTATTGGGGAGATTTTAGAACTACTCAATTAAGAGGAGCTGAGCAGCCCCGGGAAGGCTGCTTCATATTGAATAAAGCAAGGCCACGTTATCGGAGTTAAAGTCCTAGGTGTTCGATTTGCACTAATGTGTGCGACACAGTGACTAAATACAGCAATTGTTTATGTTATACTGTAGTTATTATTTTAGTCTGAAAAGGCAAATTGCAAAGATTACACAACACATGGAATATTTGTTATCATCTAGATAAGGGATTAAAAGTTGTAACTAAATATCTATGGGAAGGTGCAATAATCCAAAACCTGCAGTGACCTGGGCACGGATACTATGCAGCTCACAACAAAAATTATAAACAATTTTTTTAAATACCGTTTTTCTGGAATGGAAAAAATTGCTGAACAATCTGCGTGTGAATTACTAGAAACACCACCCCCCCCCCACTCCACATCCCCGTTGGGTCAGGGGATTTAAACAGAGCATCGGATTTCATTAATCAGGCTGCCAAAGCATCTATGAACCAGGTATGAGTAACCGCCCTCATTGGGTCACATATTCCACTTTCTAAATTATATTATTTTTAATCACGAGAGGATCCTGCAATGCATTGTTTTAGGGATACCCTGGCAGACAAAACTGTTCAATATATTAGAAGTAAACATCTAACCCCAGGTGTTTTCTAAAAACGCGCCGGACATTGCAAGAGAGGCTACAGGATAGAACAAAAATAAAATAAAAATTCCCCCGTAACTCTGCATCCTTGGTCTTTGTCAAACATCGGAGATGAACTGTTCTTTATCTCCACGTCACATTTTAGGAATACCCTTTTTCCTGCCCCAATGCTCATGGTTCAGGGAGTACCTGATGAGGTACGTCATGACTAGGTATTTTTTTTGGGGGGGGGGAGGGGATGGGGTGTGACCGGGGCTAAATCATTCCATCGGATCGGTTAGCCGTCTCAAAACTGGAGCCTTCTCCACTTCGGTTTACGTCATCCAGGGGGGAAAGTTGGGGTGGTCGGGACATCATGATTGCTACTAAAGCGATCACATGGCTGCAAATGCCAGTAGGCTCGTGCAACTCTGGTGTCACTAGACCTCGGGTAGGGAAGACATTAATGGACAGGTCGACTTACGTAGAACACGGAGAACAGAACCAGGATAGGAATTTGCAGCATGCAAACCTGCACCGCAATGCAGCTCCCGATCTCAATGCTGAAAGGAAAGGAAAGTGCTCATTTCGTTGCACGGTAACAAAATAACGTCATGCACCAAATATCAAAGGGAGTCAACAAATCTATACCCATCGTATCCCCGATCTGCCTCTTCCATTGATCCGGTCATTTTCGTAGCTTAACTCCCTGTCTTTGCTTTTGCCCTCCATTGCAAGCTGGGGCTTAAGTGGGTGGGTGAGGGGTTAATATATTAAGGAAAAAGTGGAGCAATTCGGGGGCTGCATAATGGCACCATATGTAGCAAAGAAAAAAGTATATTGCTTTTAATGGGACTGTGCGTGGATACCCCTGTGCGTGGATACCCCTGTGCGTGGATACCCCTGTGCGTGGATACCCCTGTGCGTGGATACCCCTGTGCGTGGATTAGAAACCACCAGAATCAGACTTTGTTTTAAAGAAAGGAAAATTACTCCGTTTTCATAAAAGTTTAATAGACTTCTAGGTGAGACTTGTTAAAAGCCTCAAAAGAGTACCTGCAGTACTAAGTCAAAGACTGACACCTGTGCTTAAGCTGGGATATCCTTAAAACCTGACCTGTTTTGGGGGTTGGGGGGGGGGGGGGCTTGAGAAGTTGAATGGAGCCCCCCTCTTTTTAGAGATCCTTTATAACTTGCTAAATAAAATATTTTACAAACAAAGCCCCAAAATGCTTAACAAAAGCCCAATAACAAATATGAAAATAAGGAAAGGTGCAGCATGAACTCCTAATTTGCTGTAATTATGGGCAAGGCCTAAAGTGGTCTTAAAAATCACTGTAGGAGCCATTTATAAGAGGATAAAGCAATGTCAGAGTGGCCGCAACGTGCGAGATTAACGGGGCAGTTTTACTTAGCGGACAAAATTATTATTAATTCTATTATTTAGACAACATTTCTGTAATCTGCTTCATTAGAGAGACACAGCTACCTATAAATTAACAGCTTTGCTTATTGGTATCTTGTGAAAAAGGACTATGAATAGTTTGTTTAGGACACCAGATTCAAGCCGGTTATCTGTTATCTGTTAGCTGTTAGCCCAACGATGGTTTCATCTTTTTTTTTTAGCTTGGTTTAGTAATTGAGGACTGAGTCTTCTTGCCAACAGACGTTAGATATAGACTGTAGAAAATAACCCAGAGTATTGGTTTACCATAGAAATGTTTCATAAAACCTCAACAAGTATAAGCACTTAAACATAGATTATTATTTTTAAAGCATGGAGCTCCATGTAACCCATTCAACCCAGCACGGTCATCAGTGTCCTCTCCTCCTAGGATGGACTTGCCTTTCAATAAAAGGTCTACATGTATTTAACATTGGTTAAAAGCCATTAACTGTATTTTAGTAAAAAAAAAAAAAAAAATATCCAAACCCATCATTTAAGTTTTGCCCCCACAAGACTGGTGGGTCCCCAATTACCATCGCACTTCAACCAATGATGAAAAGCCCAAAGCTGCTGGATAATTTAACAATTTGACACATGGTCTGGATAAGTAGGAGGGAAGAATAGGAGGGGATGTTGGGAAACACTGTAGCTGCATTTATCGTCTTCCTAGTTGAACACCTCTAGCTACCTGGAACAGCGAGTACTTCCCATACCTGTGCCGTCTGTTTCCAGGTGGTTGTTATTCAGGGTTACAAGAAGATTGACATTTTGTAGGAGTTGTACGCGGACACTCGGCACTCACCTGAGACTTAAATTGTTCAGAAGAGCAAATTGTATCCCATTAATGATCTCGGGAAGCTCGGGGATTAAGGCCAGCACCGTCACACCTATAAAATACTGCAGCAAGGTGGAAAACAGGACAGGTTAGGCGTATAATAAACAGCGCTACCCACTTCAGCGCCAGAGAGAGTTGCTGACAGCAAAGTGGTTACACAAAAACAGCAAACAGAGGTGCGTTCCTAGAAGTATTAACAATCATTATGTTGTTTACAACGGCGTTTCCAAGGATTAGGTATACATGCCAGAAAACTACATTGTAGCCAATTTGTAACAGTGACAATCAAACAAAATACCCGTGTGTTCGATTGACAAGGGAGAGGAGTACCAGGGCGAGTATCAGAAAGAAGGCCTCGAAAAGAGAAATAATGCCCATCTTTGCCTCAAAATCCGGTAACAAAAGTAAAACATTTGATTATGTGGACACACACTCACACACACACACACTAAGATTGCAGCTAGACACCAGAATGGTTAACACTTTAAAGGGTTCATCCCCAGCTCAATGCTCTATCAGTCAACACGCTATCTTCTACCAGTCGCCACTCCATGTGTCCAGTACTGGCCAACGCTGTAGACTGGAAACCATTTGGTCTGATGCAGAATTTATGGTCCATATGACTGGAGGATATATAGAGACCATTTGCGTGCTGTAAAGCAGTGTGCTAGGACGATCACTCACCTGTGACACTCTGGTATCTGTTAGAATGGGACTGATGTGCTCTGTGGCCAGATCTGCACATGCCGACATTAACAAGGTAGAAACTATCAGTATGACCATTGCTCTCCAGCGGGACCAGTGGACCACAGCACTGTGGTGGTGCCCGGGCACTATGAGGCAAAGGACAAGATGCAACAAATCAACAGGATCTCAACATGCTCTAGATATCAGTGTATTCCCTAGAGTAGTAGCCTCTTGAGTGAAGGAAATACAAAACCAGCACTCAATTTAAAAGGCAAATATCCTTTTGGATGGTCTAGTCTGCAAAACATGTACTCACCGAGTAACTCAAATCTTAAAACCAGAGCCCATGAGCTGTATCCCCATGAGTAGAATGACTAAACTAGAGCAAAGCCAATATGTCCCGTCCACCAAGCCCAAAACAATGCCCAGAGTGACTACAGTAGGCAGTGGTATGACATGAGGCATCTTACAGGCCATTCAAATGAAGGCGCAATACGTTGCCTTATGCAGGGGCGTAGCTATTATAGCCCGGGGGCCCGCTCTCTAGCTAGAACAATGCATTTTTTCCTACCGCGCATGCGTAGCAGGCAAGTGCCAGTCGCACATACGCGGCCAAACAATACTAAAAAAATGTGCCCGGGGGCCCGTTCATGCCTTGCTATGCCACTGGTCTTATGGCTTTGCACCGTTTAGTAAATATTGCCCTATAGCACAAACCTGTAAGATATTGATCTACAAATAGGAGCAAGAAACGGCAAGATTTAGTAACCGTGTTATGGAGGGGAGTAAGAGGGTGTCATTGGATGCAACGCGTAGACCGCGTACTGTACGTGTGAGACCGAGTGGATCGTGGTGTTATGGACTAAGAGCAGAGAACAATGGGCCTGGTTTAGGAGGGGAGTATGAGAAGTTCTGCCTAGCGCTCTCAGCTCCTCAAACTTAACATGCCCAACTAGTCAGAGATCGCTATTACGCAAAATGGGATTTGCGTGCTGGACTGAAGGTGCAAGGTCAGGTGCAAGGTCAGGTGCCAATAAATATAGTTGTGTGTTATCAGCATAGAGAACATGGCTGAACCCAAACCGTGTTCTTCACACAGCAATAGCATATCTGGGCCCAGATCCTCAAAGCTGATAGATTAGGGCTCATAACGCGATCTTACCCAAAACAGGAACGGATGTCATGTTCCCCAATTTAACATGGTGTACTCAAAGCTAATTGTATGCAAAAACAATACCAAATCTAAATCTCATTTGCATAGGTTTAATGTCACATAACGTAGCATTATCTTCCGAAACTGTGCCATTATGCCAGCCTTGGCATTACTCCGATCTAGACCCTGATATGGGTGTTTAGCTCAAGTTGAAAAGGGAGGGGAATTAACGCCATGTTGGCTAAATCATGTCTAACTGTGGTGCTACACCCACCCAGACCCTTTAAAAGCCTCGCTTCTCAATCTGGATGGGAGTAACACCAAGTTGAGGTATGACTTGACCAACGTCACATTAAGTCGATTAAGCATGAACAGACTTTTGTGGCTATGTGATAACGCCTCATTTGCATGTTATTGTCTGATCGTTAACAATATGCTCTTCCAAGCAGCAGTGGAGGAGTTGGCAAAAGAGACTAAAAGGAGCAGTGAGGTAAGCGGAAAACCAGTACCACGGATGCCAAGAGGGTGAAGAATGTAAAGCACAAACGGGTCATCAACGGTATATCAAATAGATTAAGAATTAGGAAGGAGACCTGCGAAAGGGACAAAGAGGATTTATCTGGAGATGACTTCCACTTGGACCTTGAAATAAATCAGCAAAGTCTTGCAGTGTAATGGACTGAAGGGAGCACACAGGAGGAGTAGGCCAAGGAAGCGAGTGAAAGAGAAGAGGTGCCATGGGTTGGATTTGTGCCTGTTTGTTAAAGAGGAAATAGCGACGTTTGGCAAGAAAAACAACAGGACTGGATGAATTTGTAGTTAAGGAAACTCGGTGCAACTTCCGCCAGAGGCTTTCAGTGGAAAGATATGAGGAGGAACAGTATTCAGTAAAGATGAGGTTAAGTAGGTGCTGGCAGCAGTCCAATGCTGGAGACCAAAAGGGAAAGGAGAGAGAAGAGATGCCAAGGAAAGACTGGGGTCACAAACCAACGTCAACAGCTGACTCACGACCCTCTATGCTATGGTATAATCTCTCAATGCCCCCACCACAAATCAGCTGCACTCCCCTCTCCCCCCGCAGTGTAGCCTGTTGGCCATGGATCTCAGGTGCTAGCTTACCGTGGCAGTCACTGATGTGAATGTCATAGATGTGAGAGTGCGTCTTCAGTGTGAAGATGAGCCCGATAACATACGCAATGGGCAGCAGAATGGACACCGTGTACACCAAAGGCCTAACAGAAGAAGAGAAGATCACTTAGAGAGATACAGTATAACAGCCCATAGCTATAGGAAGCCATCATTTTTATAGACTCACAACAAATTCCTACACATTTGTTAAAATGGCACATTGGACATTTGCAATTAAAAAAAGTTAATAAAATGGCAAACTTTAGTAAGATATCAGCGCTTGCTAGTTTCAAACTGGCAATTGCCAATATCTTACACAGATTCAACTTTGCCTGCAAGTTTCCAGATTTTTGGCAACTTTCAAGACAATTGCCGATTTCCCCAATACATTGCAAAAATCAATGTTCAATGTTCTTGGCAAAATCCAACAATGCAGGGAAAATGGTGCTGAAAGAAAGAAATATAAGAACTTTTGTGATCAATTCTCACAAACCAAGGTAGCATTGTTCATCTTAAAGGCATGGTTGAATTTGTTCTGTACTTAATTGGTGCCTCTTGCACAGCATCTCGGGTGGGTACAGCACAGCTGGGGAACCCGGGATTACCTGCATGTCCGTCACATGTATCCCCAACCTGCTGCATTCACTTTACTGTCATATGTTAGATAGTGAATAAACTGCAGACCGCTCATTTCTTATAACACTTATTTTAGGGTTTCTGGAGTAATGAGAACCCTAGTGTATGTATTTAGCACACAAGTAATTAACATACATTTAATACACTTGGTATATGAAACCGGGCACGATTATAGAACAGGGCTGTGCAATCCCATTCTTCAAGGGCCACCACCAGGTCAAGCTTTCAGGAT